>OU343219.1:183410358-183419420 GCA_910596185.1 Chrysanthemum makinoi | reverse complement strand
AACGTAAGTTACTTTCTTTTAAAAAGTTTAAAAGCATGATCATATAGTAGTTACAATCTTGTAGCAAAACACAATCCTACCTCCATCTGTTGCATTCAAAAAGCTGTGCATACAAAACATGGCCAGGAATTCATTGACCGATTATAGGATCCATTTGGTCCAACACAATGAAGAGCAAATCAAAATCGAGACAACAGAGAATCAAGAATTCCAATATTCTTTTTGGAGTGATTGAACGGTCATACTGCAATGAGTTAATTAAGATAGATAAAGTGAAACATAGCTAACAATTAGCATCTGATGTAACAAAAAAAATGTAATTTAACTACTTATTGTTCCATAGATAGGATTAACAGTTGCTATAGCACTGCAACGAGCATTTAGGGACGTGTGCATACCAGCTTAAGGTCCTAAGAGAGAAAGAAAGTATGAAATTCCCACGACTGCTATCCAAACATTAAGTTTTAAAAAAAACTGAGCAATTAAGAATTTAAGCAAAACCAAACTCTGTTTCCAGTGTAAACTGATTTGATTAACAACTAAATCAGCAAAGCTTGTCCTAAGTAAAGAAATAGGATGCCAACAATGAGGATTCTAATATATTGCTACTCCAAAAGTCAGGATTCATGAGCTTCCAGGAATGATATTACAAATATACTTCAACTAAAGTTCAAAAAGTACAACCAACTTATTGTTCTTTATTAGTTAGTCAAACCAACCATGTTACTTTTTATAATAATAGTAGTTGTTCATGTATAAACAACATATTTTAACTTACGTCTATATCATTCAACTGATCAATTACACATGAGAATGGATGCACTAATATGTCCAAACAGATGCTCTAAACATGCAAATGGATTCACTAATATGTAAATAGTAAACATGCAAACGGATGCACTAATAAGTCCAAACAAATGCTCTAAACATGCAGATGGGTGCACTAAACACGCAAACAGATTCCTTAATAAAGCATTCAACTTGGTACCAAAAGTTTATAGGTGGATTGTTCACAATACCCATTGATGCGCTTATTTACTTAATTATTGACACATATAGACTAGACTTCCTTGTCTAATAACTATCAGAATAATTAGTGGTATATTCAAATTTATGAACTACAGGGTACTAAGGAGATTCATAACAGAAACTTTATATACTATAGTTGCAGATAATAAGGGACTATTCAAATTTATCAACTACAGGGTACTAAGGAGATTCATTACAAAAACTTGATATACTATAGTTGCAGATAATAAGGGACCCTACTAAGAGGTTGTTTTGTGATTTTTGAGAGGTAGTTTCTTTCTGTTAACTTTACTGATTTAAGATGTTGTTTATGTGATTCTTATAGGGTTTTACGAATATACTAGCAGTTAGCTTTAATTTATCATTAACTTAAAGGTTGTTATGGAGAGCGAAGATGATTGGGTGCTCCTATTACTTCATTATACAATTCCAAATCCACCTTCACCTAAAATATTCTTCACATGGTAATAGTCGGAAGCAGCTCATAGTTCTTTAAATGTGAACCTTCTGGACTATAAGCTGATAAGCGCTAACCTATTCAACCAACGAAACCCATATTAAGATATCTACAAATGAATGAACTACACATACACGTTGATGCACTAAACATACAGGTTGATGCACTAAAATATTCAGGTGGATCATCACTATCACTATCACTAAACATATTAACACATTACACATTTGAAAGCAAATACAAGCAATGTAAAAGTTTCTCAATATCAAAAGTCACATACATTATTAGAAACAAGATTATACACTTGTATACGGAACTGGTAGCAACTTGAAGCAATATAGAGGATGTTTGGGATAGCGTTTTAGGAGTGTATTATCTAATTATCGTGCTACCAGAACGCGAAAAATCAGAAAACTGTGTTTTGCAAATAATTATTAAAAAGCGATTATTGCATAATCTGCTTTTACAAACGCAATGCCTGAACTGTGCAAAGTAATAGAACCTAACACAACCCATTTTGCCACTGATTATGCACACCATGTAACAGAATCAACATTCTTATCATGCAATTAAGGGTAAAAGCAGGAAACATTAGGGACGAGCAAATCAATTCGTGGTTGGCTTCATCTAAAGCACACTCTAATTTTAGTTTCATGAAATTCCCCAATCATAAACTCTCATTGCCCTTACTTTTTCATTTCACGTTCTAATCACACACATTTTATGCCCTAAATTTGTTACCTGCACTAACCATACACTCTCGATGCCTTTATTTTGTAACGTGATGCTCTAATCATTCTAACAGATTTCATAACATTAATTGATGATACATTAATCAAACAAAACAAATGATCGAAACATGTCACATAATGCTCTAATAATCTTACAAACATATGCCTTGATCATATAAAATGGATGCCATAATGTATTGCATGATGCTTAATCAAAAAATAGATGCTCTAATCGTGAATCCATTGTTGACTAATCTCGCTAACAAGTATGCCATAATTTGCAAATGGATGATATCTAAACATATAAATGGGTGCACTAAACATACACATTGATGTCCAAATTCATTCAGTTTTTATAAACATACAAATGGATGCACTAGACATACACGTTGATGCCTTAATATGTTCAACAATGTAATTATACTCACTGATGCACTAATATGTCCATCGATGCACTAAACATACAAATGGATGCCTTACTATGACCAATGATGCACTAAACATAATATACACACCGATGCCCTAACGTGTTCATCGATGCACCTAACATACAAATAGATGCCGTATTCCCTATGATACAAATAGATGCCGTGTCAATCTATAATAGAATCCCTAAATTTTTCACTTGATGCACTAACCAAACACTCCCGATGGCTTAATTTTTTAACCTGAACCTTTAATCATTCTTAACAGATATCACAACATTAATCGCTACATTAATCGTTGATGCATTAACAAAACAAAAATATGTCGAACATGCCACGAGATGCTCTAATAATACACAATGGATGCATCAATCTATATCGCGATGCTCTAATCTAACAAAAATATGTTGTAAATTAAACTCCTTATACGGATGCACTTATTAGGACAAAAAAAAATACTATAACATATTATTTATACAGATGCAATAAAATGTAATTTTATACATACAAATTCATTAAATGTCATTCTATTCCACAATCACGCTAATTATTTTATAACTTTCACAATGATGCACTTAAATAACATAAAAATTAAAAAAATATGTAATTAAAAAACTTACCGTTTTCTATATCTCTGGTTCGATTTCAATATTCTTATGGATGTATGACGGATGATCTGGTGTGCGGTTCATGTGGTTTAAGCTTCTCCGGTGACGGTGGAGTTGATGGTGGCGACATGGAGTGGTGGCGATGGAGATGATGGTGGCGATTAATATGGTGGGGATGGAGATGATGGTGGCGCCATGGAGTGGTGGCGACGGAGATAATGGTAGCGACGGAAGACGGTGGTGGTGTCGATGTTGAAACGGGAGTGCTGAATTGTGAGAGTCTATTCTTTATTTTATTTTGTTTTTTTTCATTTTCTACCCTGAACTTTCAATTGTATTCGTAATCTACCCTGTAACTTTTTTTCTCACTTTTCTATTTAATTATACTTTTCTTTCTGATCCATCTATATATATATATATCTATATATATATATATATATATATATATATATATATATATATATATATCTTTCGAAGCCCGCCCAATGGGCGGGCATGACTTATAATTATTTGTTTGTAGTTTTTTGTTAACTGAATTACATTTTTTAGAATTGTAAAACAATTTATTTATTTATTTATTTATTTTTTTTTAAGAATTATAAATAATTGTATGGTTTGCGTGGATGGTTAATGACACAACATATATAATTTTTACAACATTATGAATTTTATGTATGTTTGTAAAGTTGTAGATAATGAAAATGTATTAAAGTGATATAACAATTAACTTAAATTCTAAACAAAGCTTCTTTGTAGACAACATTAGGCATGTTTGCTTCTTACAAAAATGCTGCATTCAAATTATCAATGCTTCCTCGACGGTGCGCTCGTCAAACTCTTTGTTGTCTTTTGTAGTTGCTTGAGTTTTAGCTTATTGTAATACCGGTAAGTGTACTATCGAGGGAGCGTTGTGATAAAACACATTTTGCTCGTTTATAAGCCCATTTCTTGTAGATGAAATAATACTTGATACGATGAAAGAGACTTGCTATAATATAGATGTTTTTAATTAGACGTCACTAATACAAAGAGTATTGCAACACATTTAACTTATTAAATATTTAAGTGCTTAATTTCAAGGGACTTTGCTTTTGGATAAACAGTTTCGAATGAGTGTTTGGGATTGGTTACCTGTGATAAAAAGGGAAAACATGTGTAATTTAGAAGCTTGACATAATAACACAAAATTCATCCTCACCTTTTGTTTCTATTCTTATGATGTAATTTCTTTGGAAGTTTAATATAAATATTCACCATTTGCACCTAAAAAAAATAATAACACAAAATTTGGTTTAACCCCTAAAGGCAGCTAACTGCTAAGTTAATACAATTAGAGGCAGGACGCCAAGAAAAAAAAAGGAAAATTAATTTCAGTTCCATTATATTATTCGAAAGCTTTTTTCGGATAAATAAAGAAGTAAACACATACCTTCAATAAATTTGTCATTTGAGCTCTTTAGTTCTAAAAGTGCACAAATTGAGTACCTACCCAATGTCATAATCTTGTTCCATTTTATTTTGAAGCAATTCAGCCTGTTAAACATCATGGACGTGATGTTAGAAAAAGCAAAAGAATTGACCATCTAAACCGCTGCATAGCCAATAAAGCATGAAAAGCGAAGAGTGAAGTCAAACTTGTTATTTGGAACCAGGTAAAACAGGAAGGGCATATACTTTACAAAACCATGTTCTACTAATGATTTGTGTTAATCTAGGTAGAGCCAAACTTACCGTATCCTCGTCAATCTCTTCTTCATCATCATTTGTGGCGGGTTAAAAAAGTTAAAGAAGCTTTCATAATTCTCTGTTTTTGTAATTGGTGGCTTAGGGCTTCTGGCACCCTTCTTAGGTTTCTTCCGCAGAACCTTCTGGGTCAAATTCTTCCCTAGATACCAGTCGATCTCCGTCCTATAATTTCCATGATAAATTAGATGTTTTAGAGTATGACTAAGAAGCTAAAACTTAAGAATAGGTAATTAATAGCACAGCTCATATTACCAAACTACTTTCTCTAAGATATGTTCCTCCTCATCAATCATCTCATATGTTTTCGTCAGCACAGAGTTCTTAAAGTAAGGATTATGGTCAAAGAAGAATTCAAGCTTAAAACCCTTGGCACCAATAACTCTAGACCACTTAACGTCTTTGAGATACTGTAGAGCTCCTTCATCAGATTCGGAAATCTATAGAACAGAAAGATAGTAATTAGTAAATATATGTGAGATTTCAATAAATAAATTTGGAAATTACAAAAATTTGACGCTTATATGATCACCTCATCAGCTAGCACATCATTAGACTTCATTGCAGTGAGCCAGAAACTTGGCACGCCTTTATCTGTGTGTATCATCAGTGGCTCATGCTTAGATATTTATCAAACAGATTTAAACGAAAAATTGTATTGAAAAAAGGTACCTCTTGTTGACTCGTTTTCCTTATCCACAACATTATCATTTGATACACCTTCAACTTCAGTCAGACCAACACGTCATGGTACAGTAATTCATTTACCAAACCTGCATTTAGCATAAACACCAGAAAAAATTAAATATTCTTGTTGAGAATGCAAGATTTCTGGATTACATGTTACATGGTATCCCTTAAGGCTTGAACTACTATACATGCATTTACAGTACTTTCATAAATAGAGTAATAAATTGGTATTCGGGCTATTCAATCCTTATAAAGTTGTCTATTTGCCCTCTTTTTCTAGTGTTGTCACGAGTTAGTCAAATGCTCATCTAAAACTAACAAAATATGTCTAATAAATATTAAAACATCCATCGTGTATAATTAGCAACTGAATCTGATATAAAGCGTACTCGTCTAAGTCATGAATCAACCATCACCAAGGTACGACATTTAAATCAGGACTAAAAGTTAGTGTAACAAAGTAACAACACTGTCAATGTCACTGGACTATACGCACAAGGCGATTAGCAGTTTAATGGTCATCATAGTGCTGCTGCAGTTATGGGTTCTAACTTACTCATTTCCTGATGGTTCCAAAGCTATTCACATTAACACTGCATTCAAAGAGCTTCATATCGAGTGAGTAACAAAGATGAGGGTTAGGGTCCTAGAACTTTATCTCGAGCAACCTTATTCTTTCAAAGATAACTGACTGAACTGATGCACATGGCGGTTCTTGGGTAGTTTATAATAGCCTTTCCTACATGGTTTTTTGTTCAAGCACCTATACTCAAGTGGAGCCTAAAGCGTAATTGCCAGTATACATTAGTTTCTCAAGTTGTAAGTTACACTAAAGTGGTATATAGGCATTATAGACTAATCAAGAAAGTGTAAATCCATTACCCTAATCGCTGTGTTTCTTATGAAATGTAATATTCAACTATAAGAACATAAATATGTTTTCATATAAGCTTGGATAGAGACCAGGAAACTCTTCCTTCACACAAGCAGCCTAGAATTTATGTAAGAAAAATATAGGGATATTGTACCCAAAATATAAAAAACTAAAACACTATAGGCAGAAGAATATTCACTGAAATCAGAACGCCACTATAGAGAGATATTTGCACATATAAAAATTACCAACAAAACACTTACCTGCAATGCAACCACTTACAGAATATAGTATTCAAATAAGAGTTTATTAGAAAAAAATATATTTGTTTGAGTTAAATGTATCATATCAAAAGTGCTTTTGGTCATCTATCATCATACACCAGCAACTTGCTGATGTAGAACAGTAAGTATATAGCTGAAAACAGTAGATTAGTTACCTTTAGGAGCTTTTCTTCTTTAAAACCAAAATAGCTTTTTGAAGTATCGACAACATGTAAGTCTAGGTCTGTAACCTAAAGTATCAGAAGTTGTCAAGCAAGCGATATTGAGTCATGTATATACTCATGTCCCACCCTGTCTTGGACAGTTAAATTTAGCATAAAGGATAAAATTACCTGAAGTTGTAGGAACTGAAAGCATTGATTGAGAAACATAGAAATTACCTGAAGTTGTAGGAATTGAAAGCCTTGATTGAGAAATATATAAAATAGCCTAACACGATGGCCAGTTGCAGCTTCTTTTTACGCATTTGTCCTGCATAAAGAATTACATGTGTTGATCCGTTCATAAGTTACCGCGTCAAAATAGCTATCATTTATCAATGCTTACCTTAACAGCAGCATATATAGTATATTTACCTTAGCATGAACGCTGAAAATAACAGGTGGCAGAGATATCATCAAGACGACGTTGTTGACACAAGCCGGTTACATTTTCTGCCTTGGGTATGATGCTAAACCTTATCAATGCAGGACTACTTCAGATACCTTGTTTTATGACACCACGTCGATCATGGGTTGCCTCATTTTCATACCTTGTTTTATTTATTCCTGGATTCCCATAAAAAAACGCATATACATAAGATTTTGCAACCAAAGTCGGTTACAAAAAGTAAGATTTTAAACAGCGTTTGGTAAAAAAAAACAAACTCACATAAAAACACACAGAAAATCGCTAACACAAGATATGCATATATTCCTGCTCACCCTGGGATGTCGTATTATTAAGTCTCAGATGTTCATTTGCGACGTTATCTGGGCCCGATCGGTCATTGTAAGAAAGACATGTGACCGAAACCTCACCAACACGATGTCATTAACAGTAGGTGGTGGCATTTTCTGTCTTCATTAGTATCAAATAACGTCTAGAGGGCGCTTAGCTTTCCCCTATCCTGTACATAAGGGCGATTAGCTTTCCCCCATTGCAAATATAGGACTAATAACTAATTGAAATCAGAACAAAAATTAGAATACCATGTTTGAAAATTAGCATATCATTTTCTTACCCAAACTACAACCACCATAGTGACCATGAATTGTAATTATATATGGGTGTGTCGGGTGAGTTGGGTTAAAACGGGATATTTTTAGTTCGGGTCGGTACATTTCATTATTAGAAGAATCTTATACATAGTTAATGAGTTGGCTATATTCACAGCAACAAAATTTGTATGTACAAAGGTGTAAACTTTTGTTTTACATGTGTGAGAGAAAACACAAACCCAAAATGACCCATTAATTTGTATGTACAAAGCTAGTAGTTACCGTCTCAAGAAACCAGTAAAAAGAATCGACCAAAAATATAAATGAGGATGAGCCTCTTATCCGTGCCTTAAATTCTACTTCTGATCCGATTCCCACGTACAAAAACCTATTTACATGTAACTTATCTAATATAATTATCTATGAAGTTGAGTGTTACCTGCACTATCTGAAGTATGTCCATTGTTCCAGTAATATCCTTTCATTTCCAAAAGATGCTATAAAGATGAGGCATATTAATTATTTATCATTCATTATGAACTTGCCTTGTAATCTCTGCAATAAATTATAAAAAGTATCAAACTTGTAACTGGATGAACAAAAGGGTTCACCATTCAACCATTTCTTGAGATAAGTAACACAAACTACTACACTCTATATTTATCACTAAATTCTTTTGGTGCTACAACATATCAACAACACATTAATTCAAGAGGTAAAGGGGATGCAATACATACCTCGCCACAATGAGGGGGGAATTTGATAGTAGTCATGTTGTTTGATTCACGGAGCTGTGACATAACATCAAAATACTCCAAAGTCAGAACTCATAATCTTTCAATTACCTTGTATTTGACAGTAAAACACTAAACCTTTAAACCACAACATATCCGCAACATATTAATTGAAGGCATTGAACGGTACACTTATAGGCATGTTTACAAATAGAAACTTAAAGGAAACAATAATCCTAACCAAATTGATTAATTTTTTTTAATAGAACTTATCATTGGCAGTTATAG
>OU343219.1:183280358-183405358 GCA_910596185.1 Chrysanthemum makinoi | reverse complement strand
CCAAAATACTATTTTTACATTTTCCATTCATATTTGTTTATGATGTACCCTTTTTTTTCTTTAAGAATCAAAGCAAATCCTCAAATTACTAAAAGTCTAAAACAATTGCAATAACAAACAATAGGACATATTTCAAAATACTATAAATATTTGTCAACCAAACATGTGAGGTATTTTAAATTTCAAAATTATAAATCCTCAAAATTTGAAATTCTCCAGAATTTGAAATTACGGAATTTCATATTAACGAACCAAATGCCGCCTTATGAAACCAGTTTTTAATCAATGAATTTAGATTATACTGGAATATTGTGAACGCAACGCGTGAGCAATACAAACCTAGTGTTTCTTTAATATCAACAAGTGAGAGGAACGTCAGGGTGTCCTGATCAAGGTTTGCGTTTTCTGTTTTGGTATGGATTTGGTTCTTCCTGTTTGTGAGTAGGATTGTCGATCCATTAAAGATAACCAAATATGGAAGGTCCATGGTATATTGGTATTCATATAGCTCCATTCAAACTTAGCTCCATCAAATTAAATTAGCTCCATTCAAATTAAACTTCAACCATCAAATTAGCTCCATTCAAACTTGCATGCCAAAACAACAAAGTAAATGGATCTTTTCATGTCAGTGATGCTACTAATTAGGAATCCCAAGTAAGTAACAGTTAAACAAAAAGTAATGGACAAGATTCTCAACTGTTAGGTCACCATAAGTTAACACAAGGATCAATATGTAAGAAATGGGAAAGAAAGTGATCGGTTGAACACACAATAACACACACGTATGAATATAGTGAAAATATATGCGTAGATGTATTATGAAATGAACGACCAACCTTCAAGTGAAGGTTTACACAAGTATTTATAGGGGAATGGAGCTAGGGCAACATGTCTAGTCCCTTCCTTCATTATTGGGTTTGGGCCAAGGCTCATGGGCTTTCTACATAAGCCTTGCCATTAATACAAACATAAAAGCCTAGTTTAAGCAACCTATTACATATTAATTACTAACACTTGAAATACAAGTTAGGAGTGATTCCAACAATCTCCCCCTAAGTGTTAGTAGTTAAGTGATGACTCCAGCAATCTTGGATAAGTTGTTGGTGTTGATGTAATAGTTGCCTTGACGTCTTATGACATTCCTCTTTCTTGTAAGAAGAAGTGCCTTGATTCCAACAATCTCCCCAGTGTGAGGATTTTGTTTCTTTTGAAGTTTTCAGCTTTGACGTTATCTTTGTTCTTTGTTCTGGTGCGGATATGGTGATGTTATGTTGTTATAGTCTGCATCAGGTCCGCTTCGTTGCTCAGGTGTCTCCACGTCTTTCTCCAACATGCTCACACGCTCTTTGACGTTGGATTTCAGTTTTGATGTAGTTCTATTAGTCTTAAAACTTTGTAGATTCTTTGGCTTTGAAGAAGAATCATTCTGACTTTTGTGTTGCCTTTCGAGAGAACTTCAATTTGTGTTGTTGTTGGTATGAGCATGTGGAGAATCAGCACGATCATCTCCCAGGAGCATCCATAAGAAGAAAACATAAGAATTGGTTAGTGAAAAACACCAATCGATCACTGTGGTCGTTTCCAAGAGAATTGACCACTACGATTGTTCTTCTGATGAATGTCTTGATTTCATTCACCTTGGTCGGGCGAATCAGCCATCCAAATCCTATAAGGGACAGTTGGCATTGCATTGAACAAGTTCAAGTAATGACCACATCTTCGGACTCGATTCTTGAAAGGAATCTCCTTAGAGGTATTTCCAAGACTTACAAGTTCGAACTGAGGCTGTTAACGCCATAGGGTGAAAACACATATCTAATTCTAGCAAAGGCTATTCCTGAACTAGAGTCCCTCAAGTAGGATAACACGATGTACCGAAGTACACCTATAGCTTGGTGAGTCGCGAGGTGCACCAAAGCATCACCTCACGACTATAGACCGTTTTGAGCAACACTAAGCGTAACCCACAAGGATTTTCTTGGCGACTACTGTTTGAGGTACGTTTGATGTTGACCCTAGCAGGAGTTTCCATTCAATCACTGAGGATCGCAGTTGTGAACCCCTCATAAATGTTCTCGACAGATTGCTAAGATCTGCGCAGGATTCTAGTATTGTATCACTTGCGTCCTTGATGTTGAACGACAAGTGATGAAATGTCAAGTGTTCCTAAGAGATCTTTTGATGAATCTCGTGGCTCTAGACTCAATAGTACGCTTTGGTTTTCCTGAGCGGAGAATAGGGAGAGGGTCTCCTTCTTCAATACCAACAATCTCTAAAAGAAAGTCGATAGTTTACATATGGTTCCCTGTGAGAATGAAACAAGCTTCTGTTGAGAGAAACTTGAGTGGCTAAGAAGGTTTAGTGCATGCGTCACTGGGTCCATGACGACTTTAATCTTCAATACCGATGTCATCTAGTGACAACCAGTAGCATATGAATTGAACCCGGTGTCTGCCCTAAGTTGAATAATTTGGAGGGCTATTTCTTTTCACCTTTTTCTTTAATTTTCTTTTTAATTCTTCAACTCCTTCTTTCTCCGATTCTCATTTTCTCCTTTTTATACTCATACCCAAGGACTTCTAAATACTAACTATTGGTGGTGTCCTTGGGTAGATCCCTCCGGCTCTGGCGGATCATAAGACGTTTATTCCTAAACTTAGTCACCTTATAACACCATGACTATCCTATGTTGCCATAAAACCATTTTCTCGAAAATCTCTCAAAGTGTTTACGAATTAAAACATGTTTGTAACACTTCGAGAGTTATTGCATTTTCAGAAATACTCCCCCTCCACATGTGCTTAAGTGTTTTGATAGAAATCTACACAGTGAGGGTAGAGCTCGCACTTTTTGAATTGATCGAATCAAGATAGACGATTCCCCGCGAGACACGGTTACATTGCATAGTTAAAGAGTTTCTTTGTCAGCTTTTAGGTAACAACTAGCTCTAATAACTACCTTGAAGGTGTGGACAAACCTTGAAAAGGTTGTCAAACCCGTCCAAGTTCATGTCTATCAAGAGTTTCTCGAATAGGTACGATATACTCGGATAAGTCTTGGAAGACAAATCTTTTCGATGTATGCCAGTTCAGATCTCGTTAATTCGTGGGTTAAGTCTTAGCACACGAAGATTCATTCACATTTTCAACATATTTGTATCACACAATTTTTCTCCCCCTAAAAAATGGCATATTAATGTTATTTTTGATGAAATTTTGATATCGAATATGGCCATTTCGAGTTTTGGGGGAAGATTTCCACGAAGAACGTTTTGTGCACAAAGATTTTTAGCAAATGCTCCCCCTCAACAAGTAATATTAACTTTTGAGGTTTTGAAAAACATAAGGGGAAGTACTTGTTCTTTTGAGCAAAACTTTGAAAAAATGAAAGTTTTGATAATTTTTACTCAAAAGTAAGAAGTTTTCGCTCCTTTTATAAGGATTATGGCACTGATGCGTACCACAGGGTCCTTTCATTACAAGTACGGGTTGTACACTGTTATATGTGCACCATCCATTGTCAATATACAAATCATACAATCCAAATGTCAATCAAGATAGTTTAAAGAGTACCAGACAATCATTCTATAAGACCAATAGTTCTCTTTTGACGTTGATAACCCGTAAGCGAGAAACTCTCT
Source organism: Chrysanthemum makinoi (assembly GCA_910596185.1). Taxonomy (NCBI): domain Eukaryota; kingdom Viridiplantae; phylum Streptophyta; class Magnoliopsida; order Asterales; family Asteraceae; genus Chrysanthemum; species Chrysanthemum makinoi. The sequence continues at coordinate 183,401,715 of OU343219.1, read as the reverse complement.
CTTCCACCCACAAAGCTTTCCAACCTCCGCATCTGATCCCGATGAAACAATCTTTCATCTAGCCTCGTGATTATCTTCTTATCATCCCTCATTTCCTTAGAATTCCACTGCTTCTTTGACCCAATTCCTTGTTGTATGTCCTTCAACCGATACGCTAGCCCATCATGAACCAACTTCAACGTGTGATCGCAGAACTTGTGAACTTTGTTGTACGCCATGAAGCAGTTGTGGTGAAGTTCACTGCGGTAAACAAATCCAAACTTTGGTTTCTTCAAAATGGTGTACTGAGATAATTGGTTTATGTCGGGAAAGTGTAGCAACGGTTTTGTGAGGTTAACTTGTTTCCGGTAAGATTCCACAGCAAGTTGAAGATCTTCAACACGTTCCTGGATCACTCTGCTTAGAATGAATATCAACAAGGCGGTGATATACTGGAGCTGAATGTTGGTGGAGAATTGTCTCATCCGACCTTATACCTTAGCAAGGTACATGTCTTCGATGTCGTTGAGCGACAACCTCGAAACATCAGCTTCAGTAAAGTCATATTCTTGCTAGTCTTGGCGTTTTACTTTTATCTCCTTCAAGAATGAGTAATCTCACTTTATAGCCAGAGTGACATTCATGATAGAAACGATCCTCGTATCACTAAACACCTCCTTGTTTGACTTTAGAACTTGGCAGCTTCTATAGTAGAGTCTTCTCCTTTCTGGCCAATGGTGAATGCCATACTGAGCATCAATGTCGTAATCCACCACTTTGTCAACGAACATTCTGGCGGATTCTTCTTCGATGGCAACATTGTTGGAGAAGACTGCTGCGGGGATGTTAAAGATGAGTGATGTAGCGTATTTCTTGCTGATATCGCTACCGTGTTGCAGAAATTCTAGGTCATTGTTCAAGAAGTATTGGTAGGGAATCTTGGGTTGCTTTGGTTGATCAATGGTTGGTAGTGGTTTGGTCCAGTCGGGAGTCTTATCCTTTCTTGTGAAGTCAATGTTCGATTCGGGGTTGAGCCAGTCAATGTTGTTAGACATGGCTCGAGTGATGTTGTCAAGGTGATATTCGACTTCAAGAGCGTTGTCGGAGCTGTCTTTTAGTAGTTGAAATGCATCATTCTTGATCCGGCGAAGTTCCCCTTTCATCATATTTTTGACCTTAAACTTGTCTTGGATAATCTTAACATGCTCCATAGTATGACCATCTACCGGTTCTTGGCCTTCCGGTAATCGAGGTGTAGCATCAACGAGCTTGCTGAACCATTCATATTCTTTGGTGTCATCTTCATCTAACCAGGAGACGATAGAGCTGGATCTCTTCTTCTTTGGTTTGGATGATGGTCCTGGTTGCTGCTTAGTTGATGGTGGAGATGAGGGCTGTTGCTGGGGGTCGAGAATTTCTTCGTCATCACCACTAGTGTATTGAAAGTGATCACCAATTTTCTGCAATGGTGGTGGTGACTCAGACTCCCGAGGTTTATCAGATGTAGGAGTCTTTTGAGATAATGGTGTAGTGGAGGTGGTCTTTGGTGGTGGTGGAAGCATAGATGAGGACTCGCCTGTTTTCTTCTGACGTTTAGCCTTTGGATGCTTGTCCGTATCATCATCTTCTCTTGGTCGCTTTTCCTGACTAGCTGCTTCCTTGCAAGTTGTCTTCAGTTGATATGCAAGCAATGCCTCAAAGAGTTTTGATTTATCATATGTGAAATTTGGAGATCGAGGAGACATCTGCATTATCAGCTGTGAAATCAAATCAGCTTCAGTGACATTAGGAGGCTGAACTGGTCGGGTTTGCATAACCACCGGTGTTGTTGTAATTGTTAGCCTGACCAATGTCTTCAGATATGGGTAAAGTTGTTTTGCAAACACTTCTTTAGTTACTCCAAGGACAGTTTTGAGAAGGAAATGATGAGTATAGTCCCTAATCTGCTCGTCCATTTCTCCTTTTATGTCTATATTGAGGAATAACTTGATGTGTTCTCTTTCCTCCATGAAATTGTTCATCTCATTACCAAGTAAGTTGACCCTGTCAGCAAGCTGATCCAACTTTTGTCAACTGCGTTTCGCTTCTTGCTTGCCCTTTTGGATCTTGGTCTTGGCACGAGATGCCCATGTATCGCATGGGTTTTTTGACTGACCTGGATGATGATCTGGTGGTTGTTTCTTTAGATGGTGGTGGTGAGGAGTGAGATGATGATTCAGTTGTGGATGGGTCTTGAGGTGGCTCTGAAGATTGTTCTGGATTGTGTTCAGGGTTATCTTGAAGATATCTATCAGCTTCCTCTTTAGCTCGTGCCTCTTCCTCATCCTTTTCCTTAGCCGCTTTCTCCACATCTTCATCAGTGATCTTCTCAGTCTTTTCCTGTTCGGCTTCCTCAAATTCGAACGGAACCTCATACTCTTGCTGCTGCTACTCTGTAGATTCCTTAGTGGTGGCACCAGTTCACTTATCGGGTTGATTAACCGCATCAAGAGCTGGTGTGATGAGAGCTCTACCACTGGAACCTCCAAGGCTTCTGGTTTGCTGAAGGTTGAATTCCTTAGTAGCATGCTCTATCCTCAGCTACTTAAGAGTTTTGTGGAATTGTTGTTCATCCTTTGGGTCTTTATCTTCATCAGAACTTACTTCTTCTTCTTCAGTCATTGGAGTCTTCCCTTTGTCTGATTGGGGACTTGGTGGTTTGTCTTCTGACCTCGGTGAGGTTGTATCATCTGTAGCTATTTCAGAATAGTAAACCACTTCTTCAGACTTAGTTGCTTCAGATTCGTCGTCCTCTGGAGTCGGTTCTAGTTTAGGATTAGGACGAGCGACCTGAGATGGGATTCTTTTCTTGAAGCTTGGATGCCTCTTTGGATACTTATGAGCGCTCCCAGTGCTTCCTGTACTACCAGTGCTGCCTGATATTCTAGTCTTCTTGGTAGGCACAACAAAAGTCTTTTCATCCATAAACCCGACTTTACTTGCACTCACTGCTTCTTGATATCGTAGATACGACGGAAGACTCTTGATTGTGTCAGTGAGAAGGCAGTCCAGTAATACTGCACCTTGCTTGCATGTCGATGAGTCCTTAAATCTGACAACGTTCAATGTGGGCTCATATAACACGAAATGATTCTTGGGGTCATTTATTCTCATGGGGATGTCCTGATTTTGCCCGAGAATATTCTGAATCAACAACTTTGTATATCTGATAAAGGGAACCTTTGACCCAGGCTTCTTGAGATGAGACATCATATCCTCCCATATCAGGCTTGCATAGTCAATGTGTTGTTTGTCGACCATTCCCCAAAAAGTTTGCAGGTGCATGAGTTTAGGATGCTCATGACCGCTGTCTCTTCCAGACACAGACTTAGCGATCATAATGTACAATGTCCTTCAAGGTTGAGGAATGTTCTTCAGATCGACAGTGGAGTGTTTGGTGATGACTCCGGCAACTTCATCATAGTCAATGTCAACCATGAATTGCATTATGGCCTCTTCATTCGGAGTTGGTACATAATCAGCAGGCTGAATAGCAGGCAAAAGAAGAATAGTACGATGATCTGCTACCGTGACAGTGACTTCCTTGTCGTTGAGAGTCACTTTGACAGCATCTTGTCCATCAATCTTTTCCATTGTTTCCCAAAATTGATGGATATAGATTTCAGGTACAGTTGCTGAGTTGGTAAGCATATTAATGTAGGGATGAACTTTAAGGATATCCACAGCCACTCTGCATGATGATTCTGAGCAGGTGAAGTTCTCAAAATCAACCCTGAGATTGTTCTTTCCAATCGAGTTGCTATAACCAATTGGGAAGATATCTTCCATAGTGAGTTCATTGGGTGCGTTGACATTTTCCATGATGACGTCCATTTCGTGATCTGAAAGGTATTGAGACAAAAGAACCAACATATCGAAAGACATTAAGTTAGTCAAAAGTTGATTTTATTGTCCAATTATTGAAGTTGTTATGTTAATGAATGTTACCAGTCCAAAGTCACATATAGTCCTATAGTCCAAAGTTGACGTGATAAGATACGTGAGTATGTTAATTTTGAATTTTAAGGTCCAAATTTTACTTAATCACACAACGTTTTAACTTTTTGTAGCTTATTAGTGACATTTTGGTTTTGTGACATTATGAGTAACTTATTACAAGTTTGTACGCGTAACATTTCAAAAATTAAGTTACAATTTGGCTTAGGCGTAAGCAAGTAAGCTTATGCATAAACATAGTACCTTAAGCGCAGACTTAAACTTATGCGTAGGAGACACCCTTAGGCGTAAGAAAGGCTTACGCGTAGGAGTGAGCTCTTAGCATAAGGCTTAAGCGTAGGCTTAAGTTAAAGACTTACGCGTAAGGTTTACTCGTAAGAGTAGGCCTTAGGCGTAGGAGTCCAAGTTTACGCATATCCTTCACAGGATACGCGTAGTCCATTGTAGACCCTTACGCGCAAGTGTTACGCGTAAGATTTCTCTTATGCATAACATCTACGCAAAAGGTGTTCCATATGCTTTAGCCAAGACACCTTATTATGAATCTTGTACGCGTAGAAGCCCGTAATAGTTTAACCATAACACTCATATTAACATGTATTCAATCACTTTCAAGATCACATGACATATCAAGTTCTAATCAGTTACGCGTATGACAGTTTTAGGCGTAGAAGTTTAAACTCTAACTTCAATTCTTACGTGTAAAAGATTAAACCATGTGAAATCATCCAAACATTTCCAGGGGTTATCTTATATGCTTAAGGAGTTAGTTCCAATAGGTTTTAACATCAAACACACACTGAATCAGAAGTACCCAATTTTACGCTCACATAGACCCTAAAGCTTAATTTATCAATTTTGTTGTTTCTGGGCATGATTCAGTGGTGTATTTAGTCAATTAAACATGTTATAAACATAACCTAAGCAACTAATTAACCTAAAACACTCCCAAATGAAAACGCCTTAATCCACGCATAAACCCTAATATTTGAAAACGATTAAAACATGATTCTGGGTTGAAATTTTTGATGAAACTGGGTATAACACTTGATTTTAAACACTTTGACACTTTCCATTTCATCAAAAACACACAATATCGATTTCTTGTTCATACGCGTATGCGTAGAACACCAAATCATTCATAAATCAAAATCTAACCGTTGGTTTTGTTAGGATTAAAAACCTTTGTTTGAAATCACAGTTAGAAACGTTAACCACTTACAAATTTCAGGTTTGAAGCACGGATTTGATCGTTGAATCTTAGGCGTGGATGAGTTAGGTTGAAAAATAAATGAGGATAATAAATGTGTTTTTAATTGGTTAGGTGAAGGTTTTGATAAAAAATAACTTTTCAATTGTGACAAGTTTGGCCCTTTCACCATAACAATTTTCAACCAAGACCCATAACTTCCACTTTGGTTAAGCAAAGCAACATTGTTTGAAAGAAACTTGACAACACTCCCCCTCGACTTTAGAAATGATAAAATTTTAAAACAGTTGAGTTCGAGGAGAGTATTTAACCAGAAACGTATCCACCATTTCAGAAGAAACAACATTAAATGGTAACATGCAAGTACAAGGTTCTATGAGACTGAAAAATATTTACATTCTCCCCCTCAACACTTGTTCGGGAAAAATAATGAAAGGTTTTATGGAACAAAGTGTTGATGGAAGATTTTTACTTGCAATGTTTGAAAGAAAATAGATAGAAGAATATTTTTTGTGTTTTATCAGATTTTATATTTTTCTATTTTTGTTTTTGAAAAGTTTATTTACAAAAGAGTTTTTTGGTGTTTGACTTGTTTCAAGATTGTGTTAAAAGTACGTCCAGTTCCTCTGGAGTCAAACACCTCATGCCAATCCGGTGGATGAAATCAGTAAACATAGCAGGAGCCAAGGCTTTGGTGAGAAGATCCGCCAGTTGGTGTTCAGTACCTACAAATATAATTCAACGGTACCCTTTTCCACATGCTCTTTGATGAAATGATATCAAAGATCGATGTGCTTTGACTTTGAGTGTTGAACAGTGTTGCACGAGATCGCAATAGCACTTCGGTTTTCACAAAGATAATTCTGTCAAATACGTAACCATAGTCCTTGAGTTGTGTTCTCATTCAAATGACTTGAGCACAACACGCCGACATGGGTACATATTATGCTTCTGTTGAGGATAGCGATGTACAATCCTGTTTCTTTGATTGCCATGATACCAATTTATCACCAAGGAATTGCAAACCACCTAAAGTACCTTTCCAAGAATCTAAACATCCTACGTGATCAGAGTCTAAAAAAGCTATTAGTTCAAAACCAGAATCCTTCAGATACCAGATCCCCAAATTAATGGTTCATTGACGTATCGGAGGATTCTTTTAGCCTCAATGAGGTGACGCGTTCGATTGGTCTTGGATCGATAACGGGAGAAAAAATATACAGAAAATACAATGTCAAGTCTACTGGCTGTTAGATACATGAGAGACCCAATAATACTTCGGTATTTGGTAGGGTCAACCAATTTCCCATGCAAATGAGCATCCTGTTTGTTGGTATGTGTCATTGGTGTGGCATAGGTATCACAGCTTTGCATTCCATGTTTGTTTAAAATTTCAAGAGCATATTTGGACTGACTTAGGAAAATACCACAGGGTGATTGATGAACTTGAAATCCTAAGAAGAACGTAAGTTCACCCATCATTGACATTTCAAAATGAGTTTTCATTAGTTTTGAAAAAGCATTTGAGTACTTTTTATGGGTTGACACAAAGATGATGTCATCCACATAAATTTTAACGATTAAAATATGTGCCCCGTGATATTGTATAAATAGTGTTGGGTCGACCGATCCTTTGACAAAATTATGGGATAGGAGAAAGGATGATAACTCATCATACCATGCCCGAGGGGCTTGTTTGAGACCGTAGAGAGCCTTGTTCAGTTTGTAGACGTGATTAGGAAACTCTGGATCAACAAATCCTTCTAGCTGACTAACATATATCATTTCCTTCAGTTTACCATTCAGAAAAGCGGTTTTGACATCCATCTGATAGACCGTGATGTTCATGTGAGCCGCGAATGCCATAAAAATCCGTACAGCCTCAAGTCTAGCAACCAGTGCGAATGATTCTTCTAAGTCAATCCCCTTATCCTGTCTATAACCCTTAGCCACCAGACGCGTGACTTATTTCGATAACCGTACCCTCAAAGATCTAACTTGTTTTTCCAAATCCATTTGAGGCCAATGACGTAGACCCCTGTTGGTCTTTCAACCAATTCCCTTACTTCAAGACGTTTAAACTGATTCAGTTCTTCTTGCATGGATTCAATCCAGTTGTCATAAGTCATTGCTTCTTTAATGTTTTGGGTTCGATTGACACACGGTAAGTGCATAAATGCAATGTTCACCGTCAGTCTGAAGGCGTTGTCTAGTTACGACTGGTTGATTCGGGTTTCCAATAATGTTCACAAGAGGATGGTGTTTAGTCCTACGATGTGTGGAGGGTTGATGTTGATATACATTATGCAGATTAGGTGGATTCAAATGGCTTGTAGATGATTCCGAAACATCTGAAATTGCAGTTTCATTAGCGAAAGGGTTAAAGAACGCATTTGGATCATAATCTGCGGGTGCAGGTACATCTTGATTCAGAAGATCATCACGGATCGGCGTCATTGATGCGTTTGTTCTGTTGTTGTAGAGTCAATTGGAGGTGCTTCATCAACAGTTGTTGTTTCGGTGTATCGAGGATTGGATTATTATCGGGTTGAGCAAACGGAAACATTTGATACATCTGGAGCATGCCGATCAATATCATCACTAAACAAAGGAGCAAATACTGTTCCATTTGATGACGAGTAAGTTGTAAGCTTGGTTCAGCTGATGATGGGGTTTGGGGAAGTTAAGACGGTTATGTCCGGGTTCCAAGCTGTTTTGCTCAAAAGCCATTTCTGTAAGCTCATCAAAATTAGCATGAATCGTTTCCATAATTTCCCTTGTACGACGATTCCAGATCCGATATCCTTTTAAGTTTTCACAGTATCCAACGAAGACTCCGATGTCAGGTTTACCCTTAAGCTTTCCAAAATCATCACGATCATTATTCGGGTAACAGAGAGAACCAAATACATGAAAGTGTTTGAGATTCGGTTTGCGGTTATGGATAAGCTCATAAGGTGTTTTGTTGTGGCGTTTAATTATCATAGAGCGGTTGTGAGTGTAGCATGCAGTTGACACGGCTTCTGCCCACAAGTAATCTGGAAGTTTTGCATTTATCAACATCATTCTTGCAGCTTCCACTAACGTACGGTTTCGTCTTTCGACAACTCCATTTTGTTCTGGTGTTTGTGCAATTGATGTTTGATGCTCAATTCCTACTTTCTCATAATATTCATGAAGAGTTTGATTCACAAATTTAGTTCCTCTGTCTGTTCTGATTTGTCTGACTGTGTTCCAGAGTTGAACTTGAATTTTCGTGAGAAAGGTGATGATCATCTGTGGAGCTTGATCTTTACTTCGAAGAAAATAGACCCAAGTCCATCTTGAGTAGTCATCAATAATTACTAGAATGTAGCGTTTGCCATTAATCATTTTCACACGCATCGGGCCACACAAATCCATGTGAAGGAGATGAAGCACATGCTGAGAGATGTGTTCCACCTTTGAGGAAAAATGAGCACGAGTGCTTTTCCCTTGTTCACAAGCTGAGCATAGATGATCTTTAGAATACCGAAACCTTGGAAGACCTTTAACTAGTTTGTATCGTGCAAGATTGGTTATGGTTTGAAAGTTCAAGTGTGAAAGACGACGGTGCCACAGCCAAGATTTTGTAGATGTTTCCTTAGAAAGTAGACAGATGGGAGATGAAGCAATCATGTCTTGCATTGAGATTGTGTAAAGACTTGATGTGCGGTTTCCAGACATAAGATCGTTTCCTTGTAGATCACGAATAAAACAAGCTTTCTCCCTAAAAGCAACTTCCAAATCTCCATCAAAAAATTGACCGACAGAAAAGAGATTGTGACCGAGACCTTCCACATAATAAACCCTGCTAATTTCGATATTCCCATTGATGTAATCTCCGTAGCCCATGATAGCTGCGAAGTGATCATTCTCGAACCTGACAGTACCGATGAACTTTGAGACAAAGTTTGATAACAGTTTAAGATTGCATGTCATGTGTTGAGAAAACTTGACGAGTGTCGGTATCTTCAAGCAAACATTCCTTGACTACACGACCTTCGTGAATAAGTCCTTTTTCAAGTCTTTTGAAGACTTTGCGATCGGTTTTTGATAACCCTTCTTCCCGATAGTAATGGGTGAGGTAATGGATGGTATCATGGTGGTCTTGTTGAGTGGATTTAGGCATGGTTGGTCCTAGAATCACAATTATTTCAATTAGGTAAAATTAGTTGAGATGGGTTTATAGTTTTGATTTGTATTAAAAATGTTGTAAACACAATGTAATCCTAATTGTGTTTAAAAGCCCCTTTTAATGATTAATTTTGAAAACCCTAATTGAATTAATTGATTGGAAATTGTGCAACCATAAACCCTAGGATGAGGATGATGGAAATTAGAGAAAGTTAGTGTAATTACTTACAATGGTGTTTGAGAGAGGAATACTTGAGGGTATTGAGTCCTATGAGGATGAAATAAGTTCTTGAGTCGTTTTTGTGTTATGTGGGGAGAGGAAAAATGATCAGTGATGTTTTTTCAAATGCGTATAGCTGTGTTCTGTTCTAAGGTTCCTCCGGATCCCTTGTATTTGGGATCCGGCTAGTACAACTAGAGGGATCCGGATTCTGTGGACAGAAAAGGGTTGTTTGGATTTAATTTTGTAGTAGGCTATAAACTAGCTTACGGAACAAAATTAGTTTAAAGGTTTCAAATAAAAAGATGTTTTGGTCGACGTGATTTGATAAGTTAATTATCAAGGTTCCATTTGTGACGACGGCGTTAGCTTGACGAAATCAAGAGGAATACTATTCCCGATGATGAGTAAGTCGGGAAAGTGACGAAAGAGAGACTTTTTAAGAGACTAGCAGTTTATTAAACAAACAAAGGCAATGATATCAATATAATCATGTAAGCTAGCTAATGAAAAAAAATAAACATACCTTTATGCTTCTTGGTTCGGTTTATGAAGACACAATACAAAAAAATACTTCATGAGCTCTTAAAGTAATCATTTATACTTAGAGTAAATAGGTTGTGATTACTTTTGGATCCTTTCTCGAAGGTTGACTCCATTATTCTTTGAATGGAAATGAAGGTTTTGAAGATATCCTAGCATGAAGATTTCTTGAAACAAATATGTTAGAATGATCTATCAATATCCAACATGAAAGAGGAAAAAGAAAATGTTTTGAAATATTTCCTTCTTTGTAGTTTCAAACATACACAGATCGTATCAAGTTTTTAAAGTACAACATACTCTAAGAAACTTGGTAACGAAGCTCTGATACCAATTGTGGAAAACTATAATGGGGGGTTGAATAGTTTTACCAATTTAAACCTTCATTTTAAATATTTAGATCGACTTATGTCTATCTATTTAGGTGTGTATGTTGGACGTTGATAGATAGATATAAAAAAGTGTAATGAAAGGTAAAGAGTAAAAAGCACATAACCACGACACGAGTATTTATAGTGGTTCGGCTACAAGGACACCTTCCTTGCCCTACTCCACTCCCGAGTCACCTACTCGAGAGTTCGTAAACACTACACTACACCAATCTCCTTATGGCGGAGAAGCCTTCACAACGTCGCCTACTCTTTTTCATGTACTAGGCTAACCAGCGAGTTCTTTCACACCAAGGTGAACCACACCTATCACAACGTCGCCTACCCTTTATCAAGTACTAGGCTAAGTACCTAGTTCTATTACAATGGAGGAACTACTACCCAACATAACACAACACCTAATCCCAAGGAGATCCACTCCTTATTACAACACCATCAAGGATATCACCATCCTTGGAAATAAACTAATACTATATGTATAACGATGCACCTCATCGATTATACGACCTAGGCATTCTTCCCTAATGCCACTTGATTTTATTCCTAGGCATCCTTCACTAATGCCTTTGACACAACGCTTGGCACCTTTTACTAATGCCTTCGTCTCGACACCTTTAGCATTCTTCACTAATGCTTTTGACACGGACGTTAAGCACCTTTCACTAATGCTTTCGTCTTGACTCTTTCGGCATCCTTCACTAATGCCTTTAACACAACATATCTACGGAGGAAGAAAGAACTATCAACAAGAGAACCTCAGTATCTTGATGATGACGAAGCATGGCAACTCATGGACTTGAGCTTGCTCGACTTCAAGAAGTGGTGATCTCGCCTTTAAGAGGAACCTATAGAATTACACAAAAACAAAAGACAAACTACATAGAAAGATCCCTTAGGATCGGTGGTTAGAGAGTTACAATACTTGGGGAAAGTATGTGTGAGAGTGGCAAACCAAAAGGAAGAAATGGCTCACTATTTATAGAGGATAAATGCTTACTGTTCCCCAGATCTCACGGATCCCTCCCACAAGGGCTCCGTCTAGTGTAATCCTAGGGATCCGTGGGACGATCCTCTTTGCCCATGGGTATTTTGGTTATGGGTCATGGGTTATGGGTTGATCCATGGGTTTCTTTTTAGATACAATGTATCTCATGAGTTCAATGTACCTAGTCAAATGGGTATGGGTCAATACCATGGGTTATGGATCTTTTCCATGGGTTGTAGTTTTTACCCATTTATATAATATATACTAGTTGTGTATATATTTTGCCCAATATGTAAACACTAGTTGTTGTACATATATATTACTAAATCATAAAATCACTTATACTTGTTTTAGTGTTTTATGTGAAAACGTAAGTGTGCTAGAAAAACTATTGGCTCAAACTAAATACGTATTTTATTTGTTTCGTTAAAATGATTTTATGTTTTTATCGACAAAACATTAGAAGATCGTAAAATATAAATAAACGTTTTTACGGCTTATTTGTATTAACAATCTCCCCCTTTTTTTTGATGACAAAACATAAAATTATTTTAAGGAAAAAACTAAAGTTCCTAAAAGTTGAATTGGAGTTTTTACTCTTTTCTCCCCCTTTGTCTAAAACAAAAGAGCGTCGAAAAGAAACTAACACAAAGTTTTAAGAAAAACATGTAAAAAGAAAAAAATGTAAAGAGAGCAAGTGGCGGGAATGGTTCTCGTCTTAACTCTCCCTTGACGAGTCCATCCCTTTGTGAGGGCGTCAAGTTCATAAAAGTAAGTAATCTAATGTATTGCAATTATGTTTGCAAATGGTTCGTGCTTGTGACGAAAATACTCCCCCTTGAAGATTGCAATGTTGCAATGGGGTGTCATGAAGTATAATCCAAATAAGGATTATGTTGCAAATGGTTTTGCAATATGGTTTGACACAAAGCTCCCCCTAGCTTTATGGTGTCAAGTTCTTGATGTGTATTTTGAAAATCTACAAAATAGAGGTTAGAGAACAAGAGTATAGTGCATAATTTCCTGCAAATAAGACTCAAATTAGTAGTAAATTGTTCTTCTGTACCACGGATCCCACGGTTACCTTTGTGGAGGGATCCGTCTAGGCATTTTGGAGGGATCCGTCTGTCTGGTGACAGATGATTCAGCAAAGGTGTTATACCAAACAATGCTGAATATGAAAATGAGATATGTATACAAACAATAAACATATACTCAAATAGATATGGCAAGTAGGTTATCATTCAATAAAACAAAGAGATAATCAACAAATCTCTTAAAACTAAGAGAATGATCAAGCCATGTAATACATTTTCTACTTAATGCTAGTGATGAATCTAAGCTCAAGAGGCAACTACGTTCTTAAGGATGATCAAACATAAAATGGGATTCCTAAACGTTCTAAGTTGAGCTTGAGGCTAGGACTCCGTTTTGCGGCTCATGGTTTTTTGGGTTTGTTGACCTCTTCGAAACGTTCGAGGAGGTAATAAAACATGAAACGTTGCTCATCACGTAATTCATGTATCAACCTTTTAACATGTTGACAATGATAGCAATCCTTGTCATGGTTTTGAGCTTCTTGAAGCGGAGGTTCAAGTGAAGTGGGTTGAGGATCCTCACATAAAGGAGGAATTGGTGGAGGCTCATTAATTGGTAGCTCAACAATGTTTGAGGGTGGAGGTAGAGAAGTGTCAACTTCCATGTGGTTGGGTGGTTGACTTTGATGTCTCCTCATAATCTAAAATGGACTATTTGGGGGAATTGGAGAAATTGATATGGGTGCAAGTGTTGGTTCAACACTTTGGTTTTGTTGTACAACCTTTTCAAGTGAATTTGTTGGTAATGGTGGAAGATGAGATGGCCAAGGGGGTAAGTCCTCTAAGATGTGAGAATGTGGAGATGATTGTGAGGTGTTAATTGATGTGGCTCTAGGCACCAATGATGTTGATTGGGTTGAAATGGGTGTGTTTGGTTTAGTAGAGTTTGGTGATGATAACCTTGTGGGAACAATCCTCTTAGGAATTAGTTTGATTGGTTTCTTTGGTGTAGGGGAAATCCTAGCATTGGTGGACTTAACCGGAGATGATTCGGTTGAGGAAACTTCATGTATGACTCTAGCAAGTTTCTTGGGTGGTTCTTGGGTGGATGAGTTAGCACTAGGAGCTTTTCTCATGATGAAATGACTAAGGAAGATGTTTGTTATTGCTGGGAATTGTGTTGTGTTTGATGACTAAGGAGTTCTAGCAATATGACTTATAAAGGGAAGAATTTGGCAAGTGAATTTAAGAATTAAGCCACTAAGATTCTTAGAAATGTGATGATTAACATGCATAAGATGGAAGTTAAGGGTTTCACTGATCTAGGAACTTAACAAAGATGAGGTGGAGTGTTCAAGTTAGCAAGATGAGCTTGAAATGATTGTTTTGGCTGGAGTTGACATAATCTGTCACCAGGATCCCACGATTCCCTCCTTTGAGGGATCCGTCAAGGCTAATCCTAGGGATCCGGCTCTCAGCAGCTATGAACAGATAGAAATGATGTTTCAAAGGTCTAAGATCTATACCATCTTGAGTGTTTCAGTCCTCCTAAGTATCTTAAATAAGGATGTACTTGAATCATCAAGAACAATGAATGATATAGCAAATGATTGCCTTTTATGGAATGGAAATGAGACTAAATGACTATCAATGGATGTTCAAGGATGACACTAAGAGTTTTGATGGTGTCAAGTCATAATAAATGATCCTAGAGACCAGATGTTAGCTTGAGATGGAGTTTTGAAAAATCCTCAAAATTCAAAAGAATTGAAAAACTAATTTTTGACCCGTTTTGAGATAAAGATGACTAGAAACAATTTCCTAAAATTGTTCAATATGTCCACCTAAGTGTTTTGAAAAATGAAAAAACAATTTGTGAGTATTGAAGCGGAAATATGGTGAATTTTGATGTGTTGATAAATCAAAAGAAATCTTGAACTAAGTCCTAGGTGAGCCATGGGTTAGTGTCAAGCTATCACATGTTAGAAGAAGACCAAGTTGGCTCTAAGATCTTTTGTTAGGCTTATGTGATGTGATCTAGTGAGTTTTTTTGATGTAAGGAGATCTGTATAACTCATCTGCAGTCACGAATCCCACAGTTCCCTTTCATAAGGGATCCGGCTAGTCTAAAACAAGGGATCCGGCATCTGCAGATCAGAACATTTACAGCAGCTAATGCAGATTTTGCACTAAGCAGTATACACATATAACATTTAATTTAAACAGCAAGGTAAGCAAATTATCACATGTGACATATCATAGATATATGTAGTAACAATAATATACAAGAAAACGCAAACAAATGTGCTAAAACATAATCATTCATACAAAAATCAAGTGTCTCAAGGCAATCATAATCCTATAGTCTCTTTCATCAATTCTTTCTTTTCCTCTTTCCCGACTTTGTGACGTGGTAAGCTAGGTTTTGAATCATACCCCTTAATTGCTTGAATTCCGTGGTCTCGTTTGGAATATCCGGAAGTTGTTCATAGTAATCAAAGGGTTCCAATTCGATGTTAGCTATGGGGTCGACATCTTCCTCTTCTTCATCTTCTTCTACTTCTCCGTCCGAGGAGTCCGAGAGAGCTTTAGGTTTTCTTCCATTGACCATGAACCGTTTAGAGGGTTGTTTGGTAAGAGGTACCATTACATTATCGGCAAAGAAATGATCATTGTTGATAGGAGATGGTTGCAATGCACTAACATACTTACAAAGTCATGTTAGGAGCATACCATATGGAAGTACCATGTTGGAAGCTTTGAATACCCCGACCATTCTCCTCACCATGTAATAGGCGAGATTAAATGGCTTTTGGTGGATAAGACAATAGATCATTTGCACAAGACATGTATTTGGATGATCCTTGTTACTAACTAGGCTAATGACGTTTTCCCTAAGGATATCTTCCCATTTTCTAAACATGGGATGCATTTCGAAAAGTTCCATTTGGAAAGGATCACGGTGAATGAGCTATTTGTTTTATTTGTAACGAGATTGGTCGGTCCTAACCTTGAAGATAGTATCTCGAATGGTTGCGGGATCATCAAGAGGAGTATTTTAGATAGGTTTAGAATCAAGTGCAAGGTTTTGAGCATTAATTGCCCAATCTTGAGAATACATACAAATTCCTTCACAAGGAATGCAAAGAATTTGAGCAAATGTGTTGAGAGGTAGAGTCAAGTTTTTTTTATTAATGATGAAGGCGATTGAAATGCTATCATCGGTGTTTCGAATGATCCTAATGCTTTTATAGAATTCAAATATGAAAACCGGGCAAATTTGTTCATCAATGTCAAGAAGACAATCAAAGTTGATTGCCGAGAAAACTTGATGAGTGTCGGTATCTTTAAGGTAACATTCCTTGACTACACGACCTTCATGAATAAGTCGTTTTTCAAGTCTTTTGAAGACTTTGCGATCGGTTTTTGATAGCCCTTCTTCCCGATAATAATGGGTGAGGTAATGGACGGTATCATGGTGGTCTTGTTGAGTGGCTTTAGGCATGGTTGGTCCTAGAAACACAAATATTCCAATTAGGTAAAATTAGTTGAGATGGGTTTATGTTTTTGATTTGTATTAACAATGTTGTAAACATAATGTAATCCTAATTGTGTTTAAAAGCCCCTTTTAATGATTAATTTTGAAAACCCTAATAGAATTAATTGATTAGAAATTGTGCAACCATAAACCCTAGGATGAGGATGATGGAAATTAGAGCAAGTTAGTGTAATTACTTACAGTGGTGTTTGAGAGAGGAATACTTGAGGGTATGGAGTCCTATGAGGATAAAATCAGTTCTTGAGTCATTTTCTTGTTATGTGGGGAGAGGGAAAATGATCAGTGATTTTTTTTTCAAATGCGTATAGCTGTGTTCTATTCTACGGTTCCCCCGGATCCCTAGTATTTGGGATCCGGCTAGTACAACTAGAGGGATCCGGATTCTGTGGACAGAAAAGGGTTGTTTGGCTTTAATTTTGTAGTAGGCTATAAACTAGCTTACGGAACAAAATTAGTTTAAAGGTTTCAAGTAAAAAGATGTTTTGGTTGACGTGATTTGATAAGTTAATTATCAAGGTTCCATTTGTGACGACGACGTTAGCTTGACGAAATCAAGAGGAATACTATTTCCGATGATGAGTAAGTCGGGAAAGTGACGAAATAGAGACTTTTTAAGAGACTAGCAGTTTATTAAACAAACAAAGGCAATGATATCAATATAATCATGTAAGCTAGCTAATGAAAAAAAAATAAACATACCTTAATGCTTCTTGATTCGGTTTATGAAGACATAATACCAAAAAATACTTCATGAGCACTTAAAGTAATCCTTTGTACTTAGAGTAAGTAAATTGTGATTACTTTTGGATCCTTTCTCGAAGGTTGACTCCATTATTCTTTAAATGGAAATGAAGGTTTTGAAGAGATCCTAGCATAAAGATTTCTTGAAACAAATATGTTAGAATGATCTATCAATGTCCAACATGAAAGAGGAAAAAGAAAATGTTTTGAAATATTTCCTTCTTTGTAGTTTTCAAACATACACAGATCGTATCAAGTTTTTAAAGTACAACATACTCTAAGAAACTTGGTAACGAAGCTCTGATACCAATTGTGAAAAACTAGAAGGGGGGTCGAATAGTTTTACCAATTTAAAACTTCATTTTAAATATTTAGATCGACTTATGTCAATCTATTTAGGTGTGTATGTTGGACGTTGATAGATAGATATATAAAAGTGTAACGAAAGGTAAAGAGTAAGAAGCACATAACTACGACACGAGTATTTATAGTGGTTCGGCTACAAGGACACCTTCCTTGCCCTACTCCACTCCCCGAGTCACCTACTCGAGAGTTCGTAAACACTACACGACATTAATCTCTTTATGGCGGAGAAGCCTTCACAACGTCGCCTACTCTTTTTTTTGTACTAGGCTAACCAGCGAGTTCTTTCACACCAAGGTGAACCACACCTATCACAACGTCGCCTACCCTTTATCATGTACTAGGCTAAGTACCTAGTTCTATTATAACGGAAGAACTACTACCCAACACAACACAACACCTAATCCCAAGGAGATCCACTCCTTATTACAACACCATCAAGGATATCACCATCCTTGGAAATAAACTAATACTATATGTATAACGATGCACCTCATCGGTTATACGACCTAGGAATTCTTCCCTAATGCCACTTGATTTGATTCCTAGGCATCCTTCACTAATGTCTTTGACACAACGCTTGGCACCTTTTACTAATTCCTTCGTCTTGACACCTTTAGCATTCTTCACTAATGCTTTTGACACGGACGTTAAGCAGCTTTCACTAATGCTTTCGTCTAGACTCTTTTGGCATCCTTCACTAATGCATTCAACACAACATATCTACGGAGGAAGAAAGAACTATCAACAAGAGAACCTCAGTTGTCTTGATGATGACGAAGCATGGCAACTCATGGACTTGAGCTTGCTCGACTTCAAGAAGTGGTGATCTCGCCTTTAAGAGGAACCTAGAGAATCACACAAAAACAAAAGACAAACTGCATAGAAAGATCCCTTAAGATCAGTGGTTAGAGAGTTACAATACTTGGGGAAAGTATGTGTGAGAGTGTCAAACCAAAAGGAAGAAATGGCTCACTATTTATAGAGGAGAAATGCTTACTGTTCCCCGGATCCCACGGATCCCTCTCACAAGGGATCCGTCTAGTGTAATCCTAGGGATCCGTGGGACGCTCTTCTTTTCCCATGGGTATTTTTGTTGTGGGTCATGGGTCATGGGTTATGGGTTGATCCATGGGTTTCTTTTTAGATACAATGTATCTCATGAGTTCAATTTACCTAGTCAAATGGGTATGGGTCAAACCATGGGTTATGGATCTTTTCCATGGGTTGTAGTTTTTACCAATTTATATAAGGGATTGCCTAACTACAAGAGGGTATAGTTAATGAGGACCCACAAAAGGTACCAAAAAATTTTTTTATTGAAAAAGTGTGGGTCCTTGAGTCTTTAAATTATTTTTTCGGTACCTTTTTGTGGGTCCTCAGCCTTCTTAACCAGTGCACTTAGGGCACTGGTTAGACAATCCCTTTATATAATATATACTAGTTGTGTATATATTTTTCCCAATATGTAAACACTAGTTGTTGTACATATATATTACTAAATCATAAAATCACTTATACTTGTTTTAGTGTTTTATGTGAAAACGTAAGTGTGTTAGAAAAACTATTGGCTCAAACTAAATACGCATTTTATTTGTTTCGTCAAAATGATTTTACGTTTGTTATCGACAAAACATTGGAAGATCGTAAAATATAAATAAACGTTTTTATGGCTTATTTGTATTAACACATTTAAATCCGGGTGTATTTTGTAGCCATCTCTGCCAAGTCTAACTAGTTTTTGCTTTGGTCTTAGTGAATGCACTAGGTGATATTTTCACCCTAGGAGGTGAAGTAGGTTCTATGGGTAAATCAATGATCGTAGCAGAAACACTAAAGGCTGGTTTACCTAGCACAGACTTAGAAGCACTAGTGGGCCTAGAGGTAATCCGTTTTCTATTATTCCGCTTATGAGATAAGATAGATTTAGCAACACATTTATCATGACAACCAGAAAACATGCTTTTACGACAACAAACACAAGATGCTTCAAACATAACATTCAAAGTACTTAAAGATTCAACATTCGTTACATCACTTTTTCTATTACATTTGTCTAACGCAATGTATAAAGTGGGTGCAACTTGAGTGTTATTCAAGGTCCTAAGGTGTTCTTCTACTTCAGAGGTCTTTATTGTTCTTCTCTTACGTTGCAACTTCCTATTCTTCCTGGTTTTGCTCTTAAGCTGTGAAGTGCTAGCGTTGGGAAAAGAGGCAACTATTTCTGTATCAGTGGAAGGAAGCACATTAGTATCTTGTGGTTTGTCATTAGGTGTTCTAGTATCAATTTTAAACATTCCAGGTGCAAGAACATTCGTGTTGCTAGACTTATCTTGTTCATACTTCCCTAACTTTGCTTTTAACTCAACAATAATGTGCAACAATTCTTGATTTTCAGAGCGAACGTTTCCACTAATTTTTAAGACTTCTTTAGTGTATGCAAGATGATTATCAAGTTCTTGTGAAGCCTTAGCACGAGTCTTTTTGAGCAAATCAAATATGACACCATATTCAGTTTTGACTTTGGCAATTTCTTGTTCATATTTTGAAATTTGACATTTTAAAGACACGTTGTCATCATCCAGTTGTTCAAGATTTGGATCGAAAGATTTTCACGAATGGTTGATTTTGTTTTGCAAAGCAAGTTCTAGATTTTGACAATCTTTTTGACACCATTGAAGACGACATTTTGCATTTGAAAGTTCATTTAACAAACGCTCATTTTCAATTTTCCAAGACTCGATTTGAGGAACATTATCGATATTCTCAACATTATCAACAGAGTCAACAACAATATAATCAAATGCATATGCAACCGTATGTAACAACACAACATTAATGGTGTCAGCATAAATAACATCTTCCAAGAGTCGATCAACATGATTTCTTAACATTTTATTTTTACGTTTAGTATTTGAAATCGATGTTTCTGTTTTCTCGAAAACTGTTTTCATAAGCCCAATATCCTTCTGAAGATCCCGTTCCCAATAGATTGCACACATTTTTAAACTTCAGACATGGGGTAAAAGTCTTTTCTGAAAAATATCTCTTTGATTTCGCGCATGTGGCGATTGAAAATGTTCAGCTTTTATTTCAGAATTAACTTCAATTTCACGTTCCAAAAGTTTGATGTTAGACATGGATGTATCAAAATATTTAAGAACTTGACATCGTTCGGGTAATAATTTTACTTCACTGAAGGAAGGTAAAGGACCATTAATTTGTGCAACATTGTGTCGGGACCATCATTAAAAGAGGACTCAGGAAGTGGTGTGATAACCCAAGGTGTGTTAGTATTATCTTGTTGTTTTACAAACGGTATGATTTTTGAGTAATCGAATGGTTTGTTATATTCAACATTTTCCATTTTAATCGACTCTCGACGGTATTTGTTTCCTCATCACGATTATATTCAACAACACTCATGATTGAATCATCAATTCTATGTTCTGCCTTTGTAAACTTAAGGATTTGGTTTGAATGCTCTTTGTGAAAAACTTGGTTTGTAATCAGCAAGAATTGGTCCATATCCATCTGGATTTGGTTTAAAAGTAAACTTTTGAATTGTTGTGATTGACTCACCATGTTTGTAAACAATATTTCGAAACTCTTTGATTTTGTTTTGTAAATCGACAATTTCATCAAGATACTCATCTATTTGTCTCCTTGAATGCTTTTTGTACTCTCAAAACTGTTTTTGACAAGTTAACAACTCAGACTTGGCTTTTTGAGTTTCCGAAGTGAGAGCGTTAATTTGTTGTTTATGATCAAATTTTAGTTGTTCTATTTGAGAAATCAATGGATTCTTAGATGCAACTAGATCACATATATGTTTTTCCAAAGATTTTTCATTTTGGTATGATTTTGCAAAAGCGACTTCAAAACTTTGTTCACGTTTTTCTTTGGTTTCAAAAATGTTGAGTTGGAACTTATAGCATTTATTATCCTTAGTCAACAGTGCAATTTTATCTTGTAGTTTCTTGTTGATCTCATTGCACTTTTCCAGTTGAGATTGTGTGGTCTGAAATAAGTTGGTCATGAGCTCAAGATCTGGATTAGACAAAGGTTCATCTTGTTCAACTTGAGTCTCAACATAATCATTATTTAGATCCTCAAATATGACCACGGAGTCAACTAGATTATCAATATTAACCATGAGGTCATTTTGATCGTCAAATATAACTACGGGATCCATTTGATTATCGTCAGAATGAGATGTAGATGGCTTATGTTGAACACTCTGTGCCTCGTCGGATGCAGATGTTGACGGAGATATCAGATCATTAATGAGTATATTTGGATCCGGTACCTGAGAGAAGCCATCAGTGTCATACACTGGGCCTGTGTCACTCATGTGGAGCTCTTGCATGTTCGCCATTAACATCACAAATGCATTAGCTTGCAAGTCCTCCATGTCATCTTCGAATGCATCGACCATGAAGCTTTGTTCCTTGTTGAAAAGTGGTCCACCAGCTTAATCCTTGAGAGCCAAGAGTAAAGCCTCTTTGTGATAAGCGCTGCCTCTTGTTCTCGGCTTTGGGCATGCATTAGCCAGATGACCCTTAACATTGCAGTTGTAGCATCGGAGACCATTAACCCCAGTCTGAACATTTCCCTGATCAACCACTTGAACCCGTTGTTGTGGAGCACCCATGTTATTCCTTCCATTAACATTAAACCCGTGACCACTACCCATCGGACGACCATTTCTACGATTCTGAACCTTAACTCTTCCATTCTTAACAACAGCTTGATCTTTTGTGTTTGAAGAGGTACGGATGCGATTGTTGGATTTGTTTGCGAATCTCCCGAAGGCTCTAGCAATCATAACAAATCCTTGATTCAATGCATCGAAGGCTTCCGCATCCTCATTTGTTTCACTGTAAAGTGCTTGATCATTGTTGTTGTTGTATGGAACCAATTGAGTTTCTTGTGATTGTTGTTGTGATGGATCATATGGTGTTATCTGAGCAGTTGGTTGTGGAGGATTTGTGAAGACAGTTGGCAAGTTCGGAAATTGAGGATAACATGCTTGAGTGTACAAAGCAAGAATTTGATTATCCGGGA
Source organism: Chrysanthemum makinoi (assembly GCA_910596185.1). Classification (NCBI taxonomy): domain Eukaryota; kingdom Viridiplantae; phylum Streptophyta; class Magnoliopsida; order Asterales; family Asteraceae; genus Chrysanthemum; species Chrysanthemum makinoi. The sequence goes on along the minus strand of OU343219.1, from coordinate 183,379,471 downwards.
GTGATGGAGAAGCAGGGACTCCATGAATGATTCTGTCTTTGTCTACTTCCTTTTGATGGTGCTTCAAATAGTCATACAACAATCCGTAAGTAGCTTGATGAAGATTCTTCGATTGGCGGATGAATGTAACGTACTTCTCCTAATAAGGACCAAGACAACTCAGAAACTTTGTGTTGATTGCAATCCTTGGCATAATGATATTATGTTTGTTCAAGTCATTGATGATGTCCGAAAAACGATGATAGTATGACTCTAATGATTCCCATGGTTCAATCATGAAGTTTTCATATGATAAGTAGATTTTGGATTCCATGTCTTCTTGATTGAGTTCAGTGCCTTCCATTAGAATATGAATGTGCTCCCACATTGCTTTAGCGATCTTCGAGCATCAACACTACGAAGCATCGAGTTGTGTAAAACCAAAAGGATATATTGCATTGCAAGTTCATCAGCTTCTAAGTGAAGAAGTTGGTCAGTAAGTTGATCAAGACCGACAACGTTGGTAACATCATCTCTTGGTGGATTAGCATTGGATCTCCGGGTATAGTGATAGTAAGGCATCCGAAAAGGACCTTCAAGGATGACCTTCTTCAAAAACTTACCATGTGGTTTCTTGAGATCACAAAACCTAAAAAAACTTATCACCCATTGATCATAGTTTTCGGGAGTAAGCATTGGAGGTCTATCAAGGGATCCAGCTTCATGAATGGATTGTTGGCTACTTAAAGCTTCACACATCTTTGCAAACCAAGAAGGTTCCTTTTGCGTTGTGACATTCATAGCATACTTTCTTTGGATACTGATATTGGAAATAGTTACAATGTTGAACTTGTTGACGAGGGTTTGGTTGAGGCATCTGTGGTGAAAGAGGGTTTACTCCTTGAGGAAAGTACATTTAAGATGGCGGTTGAAATTTTTGTTGAAATTGTTGTTGAGATGGTGGAGGATATTGTTGATATTGTTGTTGTTGTTGTTGAGGATACTCATGAGGAAAGTAATGAGAGTATGGTGGTTGAGACATCTTGAAACTTGTGTTGATGATGGATCTTTGTAGTCGAATGAAAACTTGTTGATGAAGTGCACTTAGGCGTAGAAAACCAACTTAGGCGTAGACAATAGCTTACACGTAGTTCCCTTCTTACGCGTAGACAAGATTTTATGCGTAGAAATAGCTTACGCGTAAATTTTAGATAAAACTTAGGCTAAGGCGTAAACCAAATGCTTAGTAGTAAGAACCTTATGCATAAGATTTCCTTTGGCGTAAGATGAGCTTATGCGTAGGAAATACTTAGGCTTAAAGTGTTTACTCGTAAGCTTTTATGCTTAGGCGTAAAACTAGGGTTTTACCCAAAAATCCTTTACACTTATCCAAGTGTAAAAGATATCCGAAGTCGAAGTGTTTTCAGGCTTATCTAAGCAAGAAAACACTGAGGAAACCAACAGCTTCGAAGATCAAATGCAAAAATCCTTAGGCGTAGAAATTGATAGGCATAGATAGACTTAGGAGTAGAAGTATACGCGTAAAACTAGAGTTTTACTAGGCGTAGAAAGTACCAAAATTTACCAAAACTGATTTTTATGCTCAAAAGTGTTTTGTAACCTGATTTTAATGATGAAACAGCTTCAAAATCATCAAAATAACAAGAAAGTTTGAAAATTGATGATTCAAAACCTCTTTTCACCTTACGCTGCATAAAAAGTATAATTAATCAAAACCAAGCTTAAAGCTAATCTACACGCGTAAAGTTTGAAACTTGATGCAAAAAACTTAAACTTTAACACTAAATAAACCTTAAACCACAAGAATATTGTGTTTACAAGTGTAAAAACCAAAGCTTTAAGCGTATGAAAGTTTAGAACCTTAAAACCCACGCGTATAGTGTATGACTTCAAAAACAAAAGTGTTTCACCCAACTAGATGGCGATTGATACCACTGTTAAGTCACCATAAGTTAACACAAGGATCAATATGTAAGAAATGGGAAAGAAAGTGATCGGTTAAACACACAATAACACACACGTATGAATATAGTGAAAGGATATGCGTAGATGTATTATGAAATGAACAACCAACCTTCAAGTGAAGGTTTACACAAGTATTTATAGGGGAAGAGAGCTAGGGCAACATGTCTAGTCCCTTCTTTCCTTATTGGGCTTGGGCCAAGGCTTATGGGCTTTCTACATAAGCCTTGCCATTAATACAAACATAAAAGCCTAGTTTAAGCAACCTATTACAAACTAATTACTAACACTTGAAATACAAGTTAGGAGTGATTCCAACAATCTCCCCCTAAGTGTTAGTAGTTAAGTGATGACTCCAGCAATCTTGAATAAGTTGTTGGCGTTGATGTAATAGCAGTTGCTTTGAAGTCTTCTGACATTCCTCTTTCTTGTGAGAAGTAATGCCTTGATCCCAACAATCTCCCCAGTGTGAGGATCTTTTTCCTTTTGAAGTTTTTCAGCTTTGACGTCTTCATAATCTTTGTTCTTTGTTCTTTGTTCTGGTGTGGATATGGTGATGTTATATTGTTGTTGTCTGCATCAGGTCAGCTTCGTTGCTCAGGTGTCTCTACTTCTTTCTCCAACATGCTCACACGCTTTTTGGCGTTGGATTTCAATTTTGATGTAGTTCTCTTAGTCTTTAAACTTTGTAGATTCTTTAGCGAAACCATGTATGTCCAATTAATCGAACAATTGTGAAGTACCACAAATATCTCGTGAGAATCAACTGCTGATAAAACTTCTCTACTCGTGTATACTCTTCTCATCTAACTCTTTACCGACCCCATTATCATTCTGACGGCTTTTTGTAGTGACTACCGATGGAGAAAACCCAATATGACAAACTTGAGACTAAAGTAAAATAACTCAAACTTGTGACTTAAACTTGCACTATTGTCAGACGAAGAACCTTTTTCTTATGGCAATCAAAAAAAGGGTAAACTTAAAGTTTCTCAAATTATCCACACCTTAGTGTGACACTTGAGCACAACAACGTAACTCCTTAAAAGTGATAGTTATAAGCTGTGAGCACAACAACGTAACTCCTTACATCAGGTTCAACTAGATAACTCAAGTCTTTGTCATTCGTGACGGTTAAAGCTCGAACAAGGATCTCGAAGAATCATGCATCCAACCAACCCCGATATCTTCAGATACTAAGTACACGCACCCGCGATATCCCACTTCAACCTCAAATAAATAATAGTGAATTAACTCCGTAGTCACTTCTTGCGGTTACATGCTCAAAACTAGCCTTCATTAACGGTTTAAATGAATTTGATAATGGTTTCCCGATCTTGTCAAAATGTATCCGCGTAAAAATTATAATACCAAAATACCACTCGTTAACCAAATGTTATACCGAAAATTTCCCTCATGTATATAAAAAAATACATTTGATAGTAATGAATTTTTAGCATAATGCATTTTGATTTAACATTTGACCCAACGAATCAACAAATTTCGTTTATCACAAAGCTGATTGGAAACAGTGTTCGGCCCAAGCAACATCCATGGACTAATTCAAGCTCAACTCACGCAGCCCGTTACAAAAGTAGTATCCGATCCATCTTATGATTAACAAATATTTCAGCCCAAACTCAGTATATCAGATTAACCAACCCTAATATCCATTGTATATAAGACGACGAATATGGCACCTCACAACCCTAATCACAAAATAAACGCCTCCATCCAACGTTCTCTCACATTTCTGCTTTCACCTTCACTAAACCAATCTAATCTCAAAATCAATATCAGTCAATAGCAACCATCAATATTCTTCTAGAAGCATCTCGTTTTACTACAATAAGCAAACAAACCGAACATAGACAAATCAAACCCGACACTTGAACTCAAATGTACCCAAGTCTATTCAGTAATTTCAACTCAAATCCTAATCAAGATAGCTTCATAAAGGCTTCAAGATCTTTCATTAGGTCTCGGGTAGGTGTCGATTTTGATTTTGTTTTGTTGATGTTTTTTTTATTAGTATTTTTTTCTTCGAATAAGTCTTAACCGAAAGAAAATAAAAACATGAAACTGTTACGTTTTGTGTTATCTTTAAAAAAAATCGAAAAATAAAAGGAAGGTTATCCTTCTATAGATCGATGATGGTTATGGTGACAAAAAAAATCGTTAATGATTTGAACCAAGGTGCACCCAACTGAGATCATGAGATGTATTAGTTTGGAATTAATATCGATTATACTTTCGGATTAGTGATGGAATAATTGTTCATTCTTGTGGAATAATTAAGAATTGGTTAAAGGAACAATTAAAACTAAGATCCTTTGTAGACGAAAAGAGGATAGTGTTAGCATAGTTGGATTTGGAGTTGTTTGGATTTGTAGACTGTCGAGGTCATCCTTATTCATTCTTTCAGTTTTTTTTTTGCATTTGATGGACCAAGGACGACCTATTGAGGTTTGAGGTGACATAGTTGTTGGACCAATGATGTTAAAGACCTGAGGTTGAGAATGAGTATTAGGTGTTTGGTATTTGGTCGTGTAGTCGTTGTCAAGTATTGTCTGATTTTACTTCTTCATCTCTTCTGGTCTTATGCGTAAACAAACGAAGCCTTCAGGCGTAAACAAAGCTTACTCATGAACCTGTTATTAGGCGTAAACAATGGTTATGCGTAAGCAGGGTTACGCGTAAGCAAGGTTAACCCTTACGCATAAAATGATTGTTACTCGTATGGTTATGCGTAAAATGGGGTCTTACGAGTAAGCTTACTCGTAAGCTTAAGGCTTACGCGTAGGCCTATACGTAACCATACTTTCTTACGAGTAACTTTCCAAGTTACTCGTAAATGGACTGAAGATGACCCTTAGGCGTAGAAAACAAGGGTTTTGACTTGTTGACTTTTTGCTCCGATGAGTTTTCCGACCAGATTCAGACCAATCTTGAGAAACCCAGAAAAATGATATTCAAACACCTTTGTTTACCCATTTTGACCACGAGATATTGACCAGAAGACCACAGATTCACGAGTTGGTAAAAATCATAAAAATACATAGATCAAGTTATAGAAACAAACAAATACTATGATAAGACTTTTACACCAAAAAATAAAGTGAAAATTACTGTGAAGGCCCTGCAGAGACCTTTGTGTCCTGCAGAGGTCCTCTTTTTTTGTTATATCAAAAAAGGCCACCCATTTCGCTACCAACCGGTGGAAATGCTTAAAGGACACGTGTTAAAGCCATCTAAATAAATTAACGTATGCATAAAAAAAAAAAAAACATTTCACATATACTTGGTAGCGAAATCTGACAAAGTGGTGGGCCACCGACCGACATAAGAGAGACATAGCTTATCGCCTCTCTTTGTAGCGAAATCCGACACAAAGTGGGCCCCAAATAACTTTTGACAAAATTCATTTTTTTTCGTTGACAAAATTCATTTTTTCGCTTTGACAAAATTCATTTGTTTTGGATAAACCTGAAAATGCTCTTTTCATTTGTTTTGCATAACACCTAAAACATATCAATTTTATTATACTACATGTACATTCAAGTCTTAAATATAATGTCAAAAACTATTTACAAAGAATTCGATATATTGTTGTTTTTCGACAACATATCAAAAAAGGTTTGTTTCAATTTATAACTCATAACGAAGCAGTCAAAGTTCACCATAGCATTATATTTCTACATTCAAATTTGAACCAATATGTCAAAAGTTAATCATATGACACAATACATTTTAATAAGCTAGAACAACATGAATGTAAGTATAAATTTATAGAAAGGGTGAGATGTAATTACATTTTGGTAAAATGAGACGTTCCCAGGTGTCCCCAATATTTTGTATGCTACCAAAATTTTCTTTGTATTTGATGCTACCAATATTTTGCTACAATGTATTTGATGCTACCAAAACAAAACATACTACTAGTCACATACAGCTTCAACCATATTAAAAACCAAACCGATTAAACCAACTATTTGAATCCTGCATTTGTTGATCATCTAGATGTTGAGAGTTGTGTTCTTTGGGAAGTGTATTGTTGATACACTTGAGACTGGTATTGAAGATCATTTTCAAATGGTTGTGTTCGGTTTTGCTGAGATAGGTTGAAATCTTGTTGTGTGTTATGTTGATCATATGTTTGTGATGTGTGTGTGTTTTCAGCATATTGTTGAGATGGGTATGGGTTGTGGTGGTAAGTTTGTGAAGCGTATTGGTTTGTGGGGTATGTGTTCTCACCATATGGTTGCCAAAAGAACGAGTTTTGACCATTTGCTTGATTAGTGTATGTGTTTTGGCCAAATGGTTGCCATGAGAATTGATTGTTTCCCATAAAAGTTTGATCGAACGGGTGATGTTGGTCATAAAAAGGTGCAGTGTCTTGTTGCTCATTAGTTGGAAATTCCCCTTGCTTTTGTTTACCCTTGCGGTTAGGTGGATCTGGGACAAATGATTTTTTGCAATTCTGACGGTTATGCCCCGCTTGTTTGCACTGCTACGGTGTATAGTTCTTGGCTCTTCTCCTTGAGATAGTATACGGTCTGTGTTTTTCGGACGACCTGGCCGAGGGTTGTCCATTGTTGGAGGAGTAAGAGGATGTATATGGCTTGGATACTCCCATTCGTTAAAATTTCCAACAAATTGAATTGACTCTGCATAGGTTGCTTGATATTTTTCCTTTTGAACCCATGTACATATTGCACACAATCTGTTAGGTTCAAAAACCTTGTAACAAAGAATAACGTGACCACATGGTATCCCAGAAATTTGCCATTTCCGACATTCACATTCACCGGTCGTAAAGTTCACCTCACGGTTATATTGGCCATCATAAACTTGATATCGAAATTGAGTAATTCCGTGTACAACCCAACTGACGCTTTTCATTCTTCTTTTCTCCACCTTATGCGCCCAACTCGTGATGTCGTACTTCATTTTTGCTACACGAAAAATGTAAAAATTAAATTAATTAACCTATCTAATATATTTTTCAAAATGATTACTGAGTACGTTATGTTTTAAACAATAAATACCTGCAGCTTCCCGACGTTTAAAATACCACTTTTGAACCATACTTCGCACGGTCGGTCAACACCGCTATCGGTAGCTTTCGTACAATACAAGACATGCATTAACAGACTCCATTAATCGACACTTAGATGTACAATAATTGTAACGTCTACGTGGGCAATGTGCTCGAGACCAGCGTCGAGGATCAGCTTCCATTAGCTTTCGGTGTGCTTCGGTTGTACGTACCAGAGTATGTTCATTTGTCTTTGCCACTCATCGGGAGTATACGCTTTGCATATGCCCCAATATAGACCTTTAACTTTATTGCTTTTCAAGGAAAGGTTCATCATTAGATGTCGACAACAAATACCATGAAACGCCGACGGAAACTCATTCCTATCAAGCTATTGCAGATGCCTATCGATATGATAATCATATTGGGATTATCGCCGATGCACTCTCTAAGTACTGACATCCACCATGACCAACAATCACTAGTCTCCCCTCTGCATATTCCGTAAGCAATAGGCACAATTTGGTTGTTTCCGTCCATCCCAACGGCTTGCAAATTTGTACCCTTGTAAGTACCCTTTAATGCGCCAAGCGCCCACTATAAGTAGTGGGCGAAGATGGTTCACAAACGTGCGAATCAAGCGTATAAACAATTTTTTAAATTATAATATCAAACTTGTTTTTGCATGCACTTATAAAAAAATTTGAACAAGACTTACCGATGCACCAATGGCAATGAATAAAATTTCAAAAACCCCTTGATTGCTTTTCTTGATACGTATGACCGTCCCTCGGTTTTTTTCTAAGTTGTGACAAGAATACGGTAGCATTTCAAATGATTCTAATGGTGAACCTCTTAACAATTGTAACCCATAATCCTTCCCTCTCCATGCTTGTTGGTAAGATATAGATGTTTTATATTGTGCCATGATATCTTTTTGTATATCTCTCCCTTTCAAATCACGGCTACCATCTTCTAATTTATCTTTCATAATGTGAGCAATAACTTTTTGTTTGCATTTCGATGGTTAGGATATGTTTGGGTTCTGGGACACGTGTGAATATCATTCATGCTTGTAATTTGAAAAACATCTGAATTTCGCCAACGTCTGGCATTAATATACCATGCACATTGTTCATAATGGAAGCATTTTATGTTGTAAGTTATAGGGTTAGTTTTTTCGAAACAAATTCATAACCATCTTGTAAAGCTTTCAACCTGTATGCCAAGTCTAATTCCCCTAGTTAAAAAGCTTATTGATTTTTATTTCAGTTTTGTTGTTATAATCCTTTGTAGGCATAGGTTTTGGCGTGTAAAGTGGTGGTTCAGAACTTCAGGATATGTTCAAAAACATTCGGCCATTTATGGTTACCGGGGTGTTTGGTTTTATTTAATTCATCAAAACAATCATTTTCATCATCTTCGTATCCAAAGAAAAGCAAATGATGACCCTGGTTTTGTAAAATTTGCCTCATCTTTATAACCCGAGCCATCATATTCCTGTTCGTCAACTGAATGAAAAGCAAATGATGACCCGGGTTTTGTGAAATTTGCCTCATCTTTATAGTTATAGTATTTGTTTTGAAAATCATTTGATGGGCCGATGTTTTCTTCTACCATTGTAGGGAAAAAATTATAAAACTCGCACTTGCCGAGTTGAACCAAGAGTTGTTGTTTCTTCCATTGTTTTAGATTATAAACATACAACTGCATAAGTTCAGCAGGAGACTCTAAAGCACATTGAACAAAAAAGTTTACCTCGTTGTCGCTCAGAACATCGAGTCGAAAGTCACCAAGGACTTTCACATTTAAATTTACTCGGCATTTTGCTTCAATTTAAACTTATTCACCACCGATCAACTAACCCTCAATATGTTATATCATGATCCATAATCACACAGCGCTTTATTTCACCGTAATGTAACATACATTTGAATTTATGTAAATTCAAGGCCATTTTCTTTTTGTAAGTATTGTGAAGATGTGTATACATTCAATTTCGTGGATGTGTTATTTATAGCGTAATGTTACCACGTCTGTTTGCAAATAGTGATTAACATGTGTCATAGTTCGTGTATAATATTATGTGATAAAAAATTTGTTTTCCTTACAAGTCAAACTAATGTCATATTTCTTGCATACCAGTCACATCTTTGTCTCTGAAGGGCCCGAGTAGTTACTATCATGTCATATTTCGTGTGTACAATTATGTGATCAAAAAAAAGATTATTTACTAGTCACATCTGTGTCTCTATAAAGTTTTCTCGACAAGTCGATTCTTGTCATATTTCGTGTATAATATTATGTGATAAAAGCTTGCATACCAGTCCACATCTTTATCTCTGTAGGGCCCGAGTAGTCACTGTCATGTCATATTTCGTGTGTACAATTATGTGATCAAAAAAAAAAGATTATTTACTAGTCACATCTGTGTCTCTATAAAGTTTCCCGACAAGTCGATTCTTGTCATATTTCGTGTATAATATTATGTGATAAAAAAAAGCTTGCATACCACCACATCTTTGTCTCTGTAGGGCCCGAGTAGTTACTATCATGTCATATTTCGTGTATACAATTATGTGATCAAAAAAAAGATTATTTACTAGTCACTTCTGTGTCTCTATAAAGTTTTCTCGACAAGTCGATTCTTGTCATATTTCGTGTATAATATTATGTGATAAATAAAAAGCTTGCATACCAGTCACATCTTTGTCTCTGTAAGGGCCCTGAGTAGTCACTATCATGTCATATTTCGTGTGTACAATTATGTGATCAAAAAAAAGTTTCCCTAAACCCTAAACCTTAAACCCTAAACCATAAACCCTAAACCCTAAACCCTAAACCCTAAACCCTAAACCCTAAACCCTAAACCCTCAACAATAAAACCTAAACCCTAAACCCTAAACCCTAAACCATAAACCCTAAACCCTAAACCATAAACCCTAAACCCTAAACCCTAAACCTTAAACCCTAAACCCTAAACCCTAAACCCTAAACCATAAACAATAAACACCAAACCATAAACCCTAAACCATAAACCCTAAACCCTAAACCCTAAACCAAAAACCCTAAACCCTAAACGCTCAATGATAAAACCTAAACCCTAAACCCTAAACCATAAACCCTAAACCCTAAACCCTAAACCCTAAACCATAAACAATAAACACTAAACCATAAACCCTAAACCCTAAACCCTAAACCCTAAACCAAAAACCCTAAACCCTAAACGCTCAACAATAAAACCTAAACCCTAAACCCTAAACCCTAAACCCTAAACCCTAAACCCTAAACCATAAACCCTAAACCCTAAACCCTAAACCCTAAACCCTAAACCCTAAACCCTAAACCCTAAACCTTAAACCCTAAACCCTAAACCCTAAACCCTAACTGTGGGGGTTGAAGGAGATTCTGGCTCATTCTTCATTAGGCCCAACAAAGAATCAATAATTCTTCTAACATTGTCAGTCAAGCAACTTTTAGGATTTAATGTTTAATGGTATAATTTTTTTCATCTATCGTACTTTATATTTTTATTTCGATGTAGTATTTCACTTTGGTAGTGTAATGAATAAAAGTTCGTATTATATGTAGAACTCTAGCATTTTATATGAATGAAAGAAGGAACAACTTAATTTCATTCAATACAACGACAAAGTAGCATAACGTGACATTGCAAGTGAACATAACCGCATTAGCCACTAGTCAAATAACTTTTTGAACATGAAGGTTTATCTTGTTTTTTCTTCTTGAAACCCTCGTTTCTGCATTCCTTGGGCACAACAAGTGGGGATAACTCCACCCGTGATACGCATGCACACATGTAGTTGGTTTTGTTGAAGGTGAGTATACTTTCGATACTTCGGGTCTTCCATTGCATCAACTAATAGTTCGAGTCCTGAATCAAGACTACAGTTTGGTTTCTTTAAATAAAAAAAGGTTGGGGAGTTTTCATCATAACCTAAACAATTGGTTAAGATTATTTTCAACTGATTGACCAAAAAAGTTTCGTAATCAACTGGATCTACACAAGCAACTATACCACCTACAAAATTTCTTCCAGGTGGTGAAGTGAAACTTCCATAATGGTGTAGTCGGACTTTGAATGTCATCTCTTGAACTATAGAAGGATTTAACAAAAGATAAAAAGATGTAATTTTTTGGAATACAACAACGTGGTTTATATAATGTGACCCACTAACGTATCTAATGTTTGTATACCAATAACATCTTTGTCTCTATAAGGGAGTTGAGTAGTCTCTATTCATGTCATATTTCGTGTATATTATTATGTGAACAGAAAAAAAGCTTATTTACTAGTCACATATGTGTCTCTATAAAGTCTCTGACACGTCATATTCATGTCATATTTCGTGTATAATATTATGTGATTAAAAAAAAAGTTTAGTTACTAGTCACATCTTACTCAGATAAAGTTTCGACATGCCATATTCATGTCTCTATAAAGTCTCGACACGCCATATTCATGTCATATTTCGTGTATAATATTATGTGATTAAAAAAAAGTTTAGTTACTAGTCACATCTTACTCAGATAAAGTTTCGACATGCCATATTCATGTCGATTGCGGTGTAATATGATGTATGTGTAAATTTTAACCCAAAATATGACACAGAAACGACAAGTGTATGACACGGTTTTATCCTTATTTAAGGCTTACTTTGTCATTTAAAATCATTCACTGCTTACTTTGTCATTCAAAATCATTCACTAATTTATCCATTGTCATCAAAATAAAATGTCGGACAACATACCCTTCGACCTGCAAGTTGATATCATGAATAGACTTCCAGTTAAGTCATTACTACAATTTCATCGCGGTCAAAGAGATGGAGGTCTTCTATAGACTTTTCCAACTTCATCCGTAGCTACGGCTTTCGTGATACAGATATGTGTTGTTTTAATTTAACATATATGCAAGGTAATGTAGGTTTTATGTTTTCGCTAATGGAAGTTTAGCTTTCACGCACCTAGATGCAACTCTTCATCTTCCAACTCTTAAGCCAATTGCTCGCTTCGAAGGTGTCCGGTGCTTTTCTTATGGTTCAAACATGATGGTCGTTATTTGGAACCCATCAATAAAACGAGCTATAGGGGTATTAGTCCCTAGCTTCTTGAATCAACCAGATTCACCAAAAATGGTCATCGGTTTTGGTGTACGCCCCGACAATTTAGACCTAACAATATTAAAAATTAATTACCCGCTATATGATGAAGGGCCATGGTACGGTCGCTGTATACCTTGAGTTCGAGACGCTGGAACCATATTGAAAATGACCTTTTGCCTCGAGAGGATTAGACTAAAAGGTCCGCCAAGCAAGAGTGGGTGGTAAAATTTAATGGCTTGGTTATGAAAAATTTCTTTTCAATGATGGTATTTTGTACAAACGCTATATGGTAGTTTCATTTGATTTGGTTAGTCACCAATTTACCGACGTAGGCATACCGGAAGAGATAAGACGCATGGTTGGGCCTCCATTCCATATATCCCAGCTACGAAACTCTATTGTAATTTCGTGAAGTTTCCTAGCGATGGGTACAAAGTTTTGTGTGCATGGGTGTTAGAAATTAATGGTGCTATCGTATCATCGTGTACATTGCTATTCACTCTTCCATACCCAATTGAGAATGTGGTAAAATTAGTTGGGTTTACTAAGGATGATGATCCAATTATTGACGCTAAGATCGACCAAGAGATAGCTCACTCGCTACAAGTGTACGAGCGAGCTTCTAAATTGTGGCAAGACATGGGTATTGAAGCGAATGGTGGTTCATTTTTCATTGGCCCATATAAAGAATCCCTAATTCTTCTTAATGAACCAAATCATACCATTGTGGTTTAGTTTTAGTATTTTTATCTTGAGCGATCTCGTTGTATTATGAATGTTTAATTTTTTCCACCATCAATGAAGTGTTTGTTTTCCAAAATCTGTGCTTGTAGTGAAGAAATAAATATTATTAAGAAAAACATATTATTAAGACAATCTTAAATCATACACGACACATATTGAGTGATTATGACTATGAATACCAATGATTCTTTCATATGTATTTATGGCGCTCATCCGCTTTAGTATCCTCATTCTGAAAGTGTTGTTGTTCTGCCCATTCAACCATTTGATCACAAGTGTAATCCGCTTGAGTTATGTTCTTGTTTCCGTCTTCATTGTCACTTGTGTATTCTGTTATCACATGCTCCATCATTTCTGCCAAAGTAGCATTTGGCAATATATATTTTTCAATATTAAAATCGACACCGCCATGGTCAATGTAGATTTCCAAGTTGCCTAGCGCTGCCGAAATATCAAACATTACATGCATATCATAGTTGTTTCTTAGTTTTACAGTGCTTGAAATGCCAGTGTGTGGTACTTCATAAAACAGAGCATGAATATTCATGTCAACGATGTTAAACAAATATTGCTTGAGCTCTTCTAGCTTCATTCTTGGAATGTTGATGTTCATCTTCCAACCATTTACATACGTTGGTTTTCCGCCATAGCAAACCAATCGACCCTTGTTGTGAACAGGAAAATTGAAAATGGTTTGTGTATATGGTGCAAGAGGTATAGTTTTTATTATACCAACGCTTAAAGCGCACGCTCTTCCAGCTTTGTTTTTCTCCGAACCATTTCATGTATATAACGGACACTCTCTTGACTCTTTAGTTTTGTTTCTTCCGAATTACACTGCAAATGATTCTTCCATAGAACCATCATTTGGAATCAAATTTGTGCTTAAATCTGTCGGATGCTCACAAACAAAAATTTGGAGCTGCCCAAAGAACTTTTGCGATGTCGTACATAACATCAATGTCATAATCATTTTCAATTGCTTTCATCCCCATTAAAGTTTGGTTTTGTGGCAATACATAATATTGAAAGTTGACCTTTGTTGGTAATTTTCTCTCTAGATACTTAACCATATCTCAAAACCAAATTCGAACATTGATATTCATGTTTGAACCATCTTGGTATGTTATTGGGTTAAGTGTAAAGTTTCCGTTGTAGTTGATAGTGAATTGTAATGTAGTATTGTTAGATATTGACATTTGATGAGTTAAAGAAGGAAGAATGTGCATATTTATATAAATATTGAATGTTGTCATACAATTATTGAATGTTGTCATATTTCGTGTAAACATGTATGTGATTTATAGAAAGTCATAGACTTGTCAAATACATGTCCCTTGTTGCTTACTGACAGGCTTAAAAAGTTGTCATACAATTATTGAATGTTGTCATATTTCGTGTAAACATGTATGTGAGTTATAGAATGTCATAGACTTGTCAGATACATGTCCCTTGTTGCTTAATGACAGCCTAAAAGTTGTCATACAATTATTGAATGTTGTCATATTTCGTGTAAACATGTATGTGAGTTATAGAAAGTCATAGACTTGTCAAATACATGTCCCTTGTTGCTTACTGACAAAGGTAAAAGTTGTCATACAATTATTGAATGTTGTCATATTTCGTGTAAACATGTATGTGAGTTATAGAAAGTCATAGACTTGTCAAATACATGTCCTTTGTTGCTTACATCGACAGCGTAAAAGTTGTCATACAATTATTGAATGTTGTCATATTTCGTGTAAACATGTATGTGAGTTATAGAAAGTCATAGACTTGTCAGATACATGTCCCTTGTTGCTTACTGACAGGCCTAAAAAGTTGTCATACAATTATTGAATGTTGTCATATTTCGTGTAAACATGTATGTGAGTTATAGACAATTTTGAATGTCCCCGTAATATTACCGACATGTGTAAAAGTTTTCGTATAATTATTAAAACATGACAAAAGGTTGTCATATTTCATGTAAAACACTATGTGATATAGACCCTATATATACAACATCTGAAAAGAATTTTAACAAACATACAAATGTCGGCTAATTTCCAGAAATTCAAATGTAAATTACATTTCAATGGCAAGGAAAGTGGTGTCATTATGTACAGTGACATCACTTACTCAATAATGGTTGAAATGTTGGTGAACAAATTCGAGTTGGATGCTAGTACGCAACTCGATTGTCGTTAGGCTAAGCCCATCAGATACAACGACGGAGATTAAAAACAACAACGACGTTAATTTATTTGTTACGTGTGCTTGTGCTTCCGCTGATGGTATAATACATTTGTACATTGATCGGCCAGTGGAAAATGCAAGTACAATAGCACACACAAGGATAATACCCGGTCCAGCGGGTATTCTTCAAATGGCCAAGCTCGCAAAAATACGACATTAGGGAAGGAGGCCCTCGTCCCGTAATGCCAACCCAAAAGTATGTCAGGAGAATAGAGGAGGATGCATCCGAAGATGATCATTTTACGCGTGGCCCATGGCTAAGCGCCGGCTATGTAGATGCTTTTGGGATCAGGGTAGATGCTTGTTTAGGCGATATGAAAACCTTTTGTAAAAAAGGGAAGCTTGAACTGGTTTTAGCCGTCATCAAGTCTTGTACACCAAATGTGCTTGGTGACCTAACTGCGGACACTCAAAGATCCATCGTGAACAATGTCCGGTTCAATTCATCACAAAGTACTAGAAGAGGATAAGGGGTACGTCAAGTCTATCGGTGTCGGTGCTGTTTTGATACTAAAGAACGTCTCAGTGTTCACACCAAAACCACATAACCATTGCCTTAACATCACTTTGAAAAACATTGTTGAGGTTTACCACAAGGATACCGCTTATCGCTGATGTTTAAATTGGAGTTTCGTTTTTAAGTTGTATCATGTTTATCTTGTATTTCTTTATGTTTTTAATTAACCCATCCGCTAGACTTTCGCTTTTTAATTTGTATCATCTTTATCTTGTATTTTTTATGTATTTATTTAACCCATCTAATGTTTTCATTTAACTCATCTACAAAACTTTAGTTATCGACTTGTCAAATATCTTGTGATATGTAACATACACAAACTTTCATTACATCTTGTGATATGTAACATTACAAACGGTTGAAACTACATATACAAATGGTCAACTAATAATATCTACATCCGCTAGTATTCGTCAACCATAATTACAAATACATATACAAACGGTCAACTAATCATATCCACACTCTCTAGTATTCTCACAACGGGTATTATAAAAATGATGAGCCATAATAAATCTAAAGTCCTTAAAATACTGTCAGGTTAGTAATAACCGGTGGTGGGATCCTACCTGTACAAAATCGATGCATAAGCCAACATACAACTACTCCACAATCCCTACCATTTGATCTGCGGAGCAGAAACCATTTTGAATCATTATAAGAGAATGAGAAGTTAAAATGTGGCCGGCTGGTAACGCCAAAATATCCTTGAGTCAGAACTTTCATTTAAGACTTTTGTCCATCCATCAAGATGTTCTCGCAGCTTACCCGCCCTACTCTTATTATCCATGGAGTCGAAAACGAAATATGCTAATTCGAAGATCTACGACACCTAGAACCAGTGGTTGCCTTCGCATGGAACGCATATACACCTACAAAGATAAAATCATTAGCTTACATACAATTATATAGCTTATTAAAATACTAAACGCATTAAAATCATTAAACAAAAATACTTACCACTTGTACCTCATCCCAGGATGGGTACGGACGTGTCCTCCCACTTATCGCTCCCTCGTAATGCACTATCCGTAACAAGTAAGAAGAGAGAAGTGCCCGGAGCATACGATGCAAGTGTTGATTTCGCATCGCCCGTGGAGCACCATTTGGCCTCTCACGAATTAGAAGCTCACCCATGCATTCATATGCTAGTTCATATCAAAAAATATTAAAATTATTTATAAGCATTCTATAAAAAAAACTATTCAAATACATTATAAACATGTAACAATAAACTTACATCGTCTGCAAGCCAACCATTAGTTGGGACCTTGGAACAAAAAGGGAGCAATTCACGCCAAAAATTGTCTCACACGAAAACCCATCACATGACAGCCCGGTATATGGGTTTAGGATTCCTCAGGAAAGTTTGTAAGTCTTCATAAAATGTACGCTTAACCTAAATAGCCAAAAATAATATCAATAATAAGTTGTTAATCATTGTTAAATTTCAAGAATATTCACGTAGTTTTATGATTACCTTAGCAAGGTCAACGTTATAAAACGAAATGTACTCTCCGGTAAAATTTTCCCGTAAAAACTCAACTGTATCCCTCTCTTCTTCATCATCATTGACCCTATCGTCTTCTTCATCAATAGCTTTTCCAAGATCTAACGGGCTAATATTTGATGACATGGCATTATCCTTAAGCCTACCATCCCGTTTATTGGGAATAGGAGTCGGTTCCGGCAAACGACCAAACGGGCTACACAAATAACGGCTAGGACGAACATCTCTCTTTCCTCGATTAATAGCACCCTAACACGGAACAAATATACATGCAAGTATTATAGTAGAAAAATGAAAAAAAATATATACTTATGTGGGTTATAAATTTACCGGTAACACACGATTAGCTACGGGGTGTGATGCAAGAGCTTGTTGCGCATTTTTACCCGACCACGGAACAAATCCTTGTTGTGGCATAGGCGTCCTAGAGTGAGGCGTCACCGGTCGTGATACGCGTGCCCACTTGTGGCGATCGGTGGTGAGACACCCTCAAAGAAAGAACTACCGGGGTGTAGGAAACCCCCCCATCTCCTTGACCAGCCTCACCAAATACCTACATACAATATTATAATGTTTAGTAATTTTTAAAACAAATGATTAGCAACAAAAAAATATGCAAATAAAACATACTTGGCGCTGCTCGGTTCCAATTAAATCCAGTTCCAAATGGCGCGAAAGCCTAAATACAATATTATAATGGTTAGTAATTTTTTAAACCAATAAGTAGCAACAAAAAATTATGCAAATAAAACATACCCAAGATTCTCGTTCCAATTAAATCCAGCCCAAAATGAAAAGCCTAAATACAATATTATAATGTTTAGTAATTTTTAAAACCAATAAGTAGCAACTAAAAATTATGCAAATAAAACATACCGCTGCTCGAAACCACTAAATCCAGTTCCCAAATGGGCGCCAAAGCCTAAATACAAGATTATAATGGTTAGTAATTTTTAAAACCAATAAGTAGCAACAAAAAAATATGCAAATAAAACATACCCAAGATTCGGTTCCAATTAAATCCAGTTCCAAATGGCGAAAGCCTAAATACAAGATTATAATGGTTAGTAATTTTTAAAACCAATAAGTAGCAACAAAAAAATATGCAAATAAAACATACCTCAAGATTCCGTTCCAATTAAATCCAGCTCCAAATGGCCGAAAGCCTAAATACAATATTATAATGGTTAGTAATTTTTTAAACCAATAAGTAGCAACAAAAAATTATGCAAATAAAACATACCAAGATTTCGGTTCCAATTAAATCCAGCTTCCAAACGTATGAAAAGCCTAAATACAATATTATAATGTTTAGTAATTTTTAAAACCAATAAGTAGCAACAAAAAATATGCAAATAAAACATACCCGCTCGAAACCACTAAAGAAACCAAATATTTTTTGGAACATTGTGTCGTGTTCCTTAATCTTGGCAGCATGAGCCTTTGTCAAATCCTCTAGTTCCGTCAAATGACGATAAACCAATTCTCGAACATCGTCACGGCTATATTGGTCTGAAAGTGGGGGTATTGGTGGTGGTTCAATACTACGCCCTCAAAAATGCCATGCTATCACCGAACCAACCCTTTTCAGACTCATATGCATCGGGTACAAGTCTTAATGTAGGTTCCGCTACCTAAAATTTATATAACAACAAATACGAATATTGTTATGAATCACTAAAAACTGAATGGCATGATTAAATAACAACTCACCAATAAACTATCCGTAACAGTTTAAATGGCGCTTGTAACGCCATGCACACACTCTGGATGGAGCTCGTGACGATTAAAAAATCTAGTGCCGTGTCTAGATAAGTCTCCAAAATCCACGTCTATAAAAAATAATTGGTTAATTACTTTAACATTATATATATACATAAACAACAAAACTAAAATTATATATATATACATACCTTAAAGGCCCATGTAAAGCCGATCAGCGTATACTTAGGGTTCTTTACTTTACCGCAGCCAGCGGTGGTCGTGGGTTCACAAAAAGCTTCAAGCCGTGAATCTATGCACCAACTAACGACTGTACAATGTCGGCCACACGCATTTAACCCCAAGGATATATGTTCCAAGCATCAAGATTATCTACTAAAGCCATGCACCATGGGGGAACTACGTTCTTAACCTCGTGGCCTAACAACACCATCTCCAACAACCCTAGCAAACTAACACGAACGGCATCGATATCGACAAGCTTATCAAAAGCATCGCTAGAAATAAATTCATTCAACACTCCGACAGTTATCGAACATCCATCATAACGTGAGTCAAAAACACGTCTCCTAAGAGGAGTAGGTTGATCTTTATATTTGTCTTGAAAATCAACACCAAATCTCAAGCTAGTTACTAAACAAAACTCCTCTCTACCAAATCTCAACTCAACATCTCCTACACGATACCTCAATGGAATAACTTCCGTGTTCCGGTTCAGGTCAAGTTGACATAAACTCATATAATGTAATAAAATACATGATTCTCGCATTTGTTCTATGTCAAACATCCATCCGAAACACGTCTGCCTAAACAATACTTCCTTATTGGTATTCGCAAATTTTTTTTCAAGGTAATGAACCAATCTAAGCTTACTTCTACAGGTAAGGTCAACGGCAAAATCCTAAAATAACAATTAATAATGATATATTATTAACTACACAATAAGCATAAAATACCAAATAATGATATCATAAGAAAAATAAATATTTACCGGAACAACAAGTGCCATATTAACAAACAACCACGTTAACACCTACCCACTACCACCACCGAACCACCCAAGAATGAGAACCACAGCCTACCGTGCCACCACCAACAGCACCACCAACTGCCTTCACCACCACCACCAATTGCCTTCAA
The DNA here is from genome assembly GCA_910596185.1 of Chrysanthemum makinoi. Lineage (NCBI taxonomy): Eukaryota > Viridiplantae > Streptophyta > Magnoliopsida > Asterales > Asteraceae > Chrysanthemum > Chrysanthemum makinoi. The sequence continues at coordinate 183,359,474 of OU343219.1, read as the reverse complement.
CACCACAAACTGCCTTCACCACCAACACCAACACCACCAACTGCCTTCAACACAACAACACAACGAAAGCAACAAAAAAAACAAAACAATTTTTTTCTAAGAATCGGAAGGGAGAAACGAACACAAAACTCTCTTGTTTATCTCTCGAAATGAAGATCAAATACTGGAATCCAAGTCTAAATATTCGGATAGTCGAATAGTCATTTCAACAATAGTTGCAGGTTTAATTTTGCTCCTTCCCTAGGTGAGGAGAGAGCATTTCGCCCCTAATTAGATGTGAAATGGTGCTTTTTCAACTTTGTGTCATACGGTGTCCCCACACTTTGTCAGATTTCGCTACCTGTTAGAGGCGAAATGCTTTTTTTTTTAATTACGCGACTTAATTTATTTAGATGGCGACATCGCAGTCCTTTAAGCATTTCTCTACCAAGAGGTAGCGAAATGCCTGGCCTTTTTAGATATAGCAAGAAAAGAGGTCCTCTGCAGGACACAGAGGTACCTGCAGGGCCTTCACAGTAATTTTCGCAAAAATAAAACAACTTTGAAAACCGTTATAACCTAAAGAATAAGGAAAATAGTACTATTTTGTTAAAACAGATTCCAAGATGATGAATTTTGACAAGATGCGACACCAAAAATCAACCACAAATAAAAACCACTCTGATACCAATGTTAGGATCGTTTATATGGAAGATTTGGTGATTCGGGAGGTCTTGGAAGATGAAAGATTATCATCTTCATGTTAGTGAGATAAAGTAGAGAGAGAAGGGAAAAACTAGTGTGTTTTATTATAGGAAAATGAAAGCTTACACTAAGAGTCTCACCCTCCTAGAAAAGTCTAGGAGGGTATTTATAGCTAAACACATACAACTATGACTAAATGACATATCAAGCCCATGTGTTTAGCTAAATAGGATAGATAATGTAATCCCGTAAATGTCGTTCCATTTCCGTGTTAGGAGCGATTCCAACATCAACTCTTACATTAGTAAAAAAAATAAGCAACCAAACGCCGACGATGCATAGCTCTATTACGTAATCTAACTCATTGTCACACCATGACACAAACAACTAACAAAAAAAAATCACACATAATCCAAAACCTCATAATGAAATAAACATCAATAACAGAATGTACTATTACCTAACCTGACACGTGATAACCCTGTGCCCATAATCCACTAAACTTATGTATTTATGTCATTGTTTTGTGACGAAAGTTTATATATTTTTTCGTGTAGCTTTTTTGAGTACAGATTTTTTATTTTATATAGTATGTATTCATATTTCATAAGGTTTTTGTGTGTGGAAATGTTTTTTCATATATTAGAAGCTCATTGTGGTGTTGAGTTGTCGAAGGCCATCGGTGGCACCTTTTTTATAGTTAAATGCATCTAAGTTCATTTTGTAGAATACCGACAACAATAAATAAACATAATTGAAAATGAGTAATCACATTACCTCGGCAAATCGAACGTATAGGCCTTTTACTTCCATGTAAAGGAGCGGGATCTGTTGCCGTTTGTGTCGATATACCTAAAATAATCACCAAATCACTATATGATAATCTGAAAAAATTCGAATAAATACTATTCAAAATAAATGAGCAAGTTGATGCGTGGGTTCGGGGTCGAAAGACTTCCTTTTTCGCGAGCAAGCTTTACAACCCACCAAACAGTGTACCTAATCGTTGCAGTATAGTATGGGTAAGCCCAGGTATTGATCTTCTCTAGAGGAATAGAGATGCTAGTAGACATGTATGATGAAAAAGTGAGGTGATGAAGATTCTTTTTATTTTTTTATATTTATTAGAAAGCAAGTAAAAATATCGGGGTTTGAAGAGTGGGGGTTTGGTAATTCTACCAATTTAAACTACTTAACAATTGAAATTAAAACTAATTAACTAATGAAAAGGAAAAGCTATGGATTGTATGATTGAGTTCTTATGATAATTAAAAACGTGTTACTTAGATTTTCTTACTCCCTAGTTATCTCTTATTGGTCGGTTGGATTGTCACATCCTCATTCTAATTTGTGCGTTGTATTCCGTGTTAGTCATAGGGAGTGCCTAATTCCCTAGTTCTATGAATTGTAACACTCCTCTAGACTATCCGGGATCGCCAGTTCCCGTAGTATCTCCCTCGAATACTCTATTATCCTAAAGCTACAACTCACGCAATAAACACAACAATGGCTTAAGTGCACTCTCAAGCTTTTCGCTCTTTAGGGCGTTCAAGCTCGCAACAATAAAAGAAAAAGCCAGTTTTCCTTACTCTAGTGTCTATGACGCAGGATTTCTGACCAGGTTTTACATTTATAGTAACTCGTCTACCTATGGCCTACCTAATGCACTAACGGGCAGTGTACCCGGTCGAGTATAGTGAGGGAATGGTAAGACCGAGGTCGTCCCAATAACGGTTGATTCCTAGCTGTCTAATTAATTAAATTAGTCAATTAAATAAGTTTCAATGAAAGGATTGATAATATTTAAGGTGTCACGTGATCAATTGGGCTAGTTTTCTGGTAAACAAGCTAATGGGAACGATAGTGATGCAATTCTTAAACCGAGTTCTTTCACAAGTGGCAACAGTCGATAGACTCATTTGGTCAATTCGCCTACCCTATGGTTCTTAGAATCCTCACCAAGATAAACAGGTCACCCGGGATCATTCGGCAATCTAATAGCAGTCATTAAGAGCCGGCTACATAATCGCATTACATGGGTTCTAAATGTCAATAGATTCTTGTTTCAAGTGGGGTCAAAGTCGAGAGGACAAAGATTTGGTCAGCTCGTTCTAACCTATCGAAGAAAGAGCCCAATTGGAGAAGTCGTGTCCCTCATAAGTCTAGTTGTTCCTGGTCACCTAAGCCAAGTCATTAAGTTCTGTTACATGCTAGATTTATAATAGTAAGTGCCCGGGCGCTAGCATCTTAGATACTCACCCCCTAATTCTTAAGTTTATCCAAACGGTAGGTGATCAGTTGGTCAAATCGCACAAGTAGAAAGGTTCGTCAGTTGGTCATATCTTACCCTTACCGTCTCAGTCTACTCACTTAGGGTCAGTTGGTCATACCTCCTAAGCAACTAGCCTATACCACCATTCAAAACTACCGAAACAATGGTAGCTACCAATAAACTATGCATGCATACACTATAAACAATTAATTAACGTAAAAGCATTAATAATAAAAAGAATCAAAACTAGGTCAGGACCTAATTTCCACATCACCAAAATATCCTAGTGGAATGACAAATAAAATCCTCATATAAAACAATAAATAAGCAAAGACATAACATCTAATAATTAATTGGCCGATAATAAATTAAAAGACAACTAATTAAGAACATAATAAGAATTAATTCGCCAACAATTATATTGAAAATCAAAATTATAATTAACAATAATTAAACCAAAATAATAAAATGAGCCAAAAAATAATTACATATCGTGCGACGAAAAATGCAATTGATCATCTAGTTGAGTATCGGGGCAAACCCTCTGCAACAACCAATCGTTGGCTGCCTTTTTCTTCTTTTTTCTCCTTTGTACGGCGCACCACAGGAACCCCCAAAAGATTCCTTCCCATGACATAAAAGTCATGTATTTATCCTAATAATTATTATGCAATCTTTCCATTTAGTCCTTCAACATTCGACAAAATGCAACTTGGCCCATGTCTTAATATTCTCTTCACTTACACATATAAATGTGTATTAATATTCTTTTAACTTGACGACTTCGGCCCCTTTTCGTACCTCTTTATTTATTCTTTAGTCCTCAAAGTGAATAAAATTAATATAAACTTGCCGCTTTTAATTAATTACGGCGTAATTAATTTATAATTACGCCGTAGCCTTCAAAACTTTGCGCTCAAGTAATTAATTACCAGAACTTAAACATCGGGTTACGTCGTAATCCTTCGCCAGCTCATACTTATCTACTCCGAAGTTGTCTCTACGGCGTAACTAAATTCATATTACGCCGTAACCTTAACAAAATTAATTACAACGTAACCTTAAGAAGAGGTTAAGCCGTATCCTTCAAAGCATCATATTTAAGCCGTAACATTATTAAGCAGTTACGGCGTAACCTTCATAAATAATTATCAGGCCCTCGTAAATCAATCTTCAGAACGTATATTTAGCCTTATATTACATCCATTCCGCTCCACCGTCTCATTTATCCTGAAATGCAATTATGAACGAAATGAACGATTTAAGTACCATATTAATACAAATGAGGCCATAAACACGGGAATTTGATATATAAAAGATCAGGCTAATTTGATGTTATCAGTCTACTAATTAAAAAAAGAGACAACCTAACAATAATCAACAACTAGGTTTCATTGGATCCAAGCAAACACTATATTAATTTAGCTACGCATGATAGATAAGCAAGAACACAAACAAACAATTGAACATAGAACAAACATGGTGATAAATTGGATAAACAAACTTATCTTTGAGTGTAAAGAAGGGGTTGGAGCCCTAAAATACTGCCCAAGTCAGATTATGAACGAACTAGGGTTTGCTCTCCAAATACTACACACAAAATACAGAAAATTTGAAGTCTATATATAGATTTAGACTTGCGACGACATCTCCTTTTGATGGTGACGCCGTCCGGTCACCGTCATTAGGGTTTTGTTATGGACAAGTCATCGTTGGGACGACGTCATGTGAGGAAGTGTGACGCCATCTGGCTTCATTATGGACGTTGTCTTGGAATGGGTCTTGGTTGTCTGGTGAAAAAGTAAAGGTGACGCCCTTCTAAAATAAGGCGTGATGCCGTCATGTTGTAAAACCAAAATATGACCCGAGCTGTCGCTTGAGACTTTTTAGAAAACCTTGTGAGCGACGACGTCGTCCTTTGGGTTGGGACGCTGTCAGGTATGAAAATCAGCCTTGAAATATCGACTTTGTCGTTTTCTTCATGTTTTCGTTCCTTTTCGTCTAAAAGTGCTTGATTCCAGCAATTTGCTTCCAAAAGACCTAAAATATGAAAAGGAACGATTTTAAGCAGTGACGGATATAAAATGTATTGATGTAGGGATTAAATGACCCCATAAAAACGTATGTTTTAAATCCTTATAAAAGATCCCTACACTTAGAATTTGATTGTCCTCAAGCAAATGTGCTTTTGGTCAATAAATTTATAAGTTAGGGGTCATTTAACATTGGTTTAGAATAGTCTACAACAGGTACAAGCGCCACAATAGTCATAACAAGCACATAAATTATACACTAGCACCTCACAATTGGTATTTGGATTCTCTCATCTCTCGAGTTTATACGAAATATAACATGTAAGGAAATGGAAGATAAACACTCACTACATGTCATAGTACATAGATTACTATAGGCTTGAGAATAGAGCAAACCTCAACCACTTTTGCGTAAGCACCTAGGAATAACTGTCTAAGAGGTCTTTACAAAGGGTTATATTGTTAGGCTTCGGGTAGGGAAATAAAGGGTTTTTTTGGATATGGGGATATTTAGTGGTGGCAAGTCAAAAATCTTAGGTTACAAGCATGTAAGACGCGGCGTTGCTAAGCAAAGACTCGACTCACTAATACTAGATAACAGCTTCAACAAAATCAAAAGACACAAGCTTAAAACATAAAACATAAAGATAGATGTAGGATGTTAGCTCGTATTTTTTTCTCATTTTTTTTATTTTTTTATTTTTTTCGTACATTTTTGCTCTACCATCCTCTAAGATAACTGTTGGAATCACTCATAAACCTAATTCAAGTGTTAGTGACTCAAATGTAATAGTTAGCTTAATTATGGCCTTTATGTTTGTTATTAGCCTTAGGCTTATGTAGAAGGCCCATAAGCCTAGGCCTAGTCCAATAAGTAAAAGGAAGGGACTAGGAGTGTTGCCCTAGCTCCCTCTCCTATAAATACTCTATTAAACCTTCACTTGAAGGTTGGTTGTTCAGTTTATTCTCTCATTCATACCTTACGCCTAACCATTCATATTTACGTGTGTGTGTGTGTTTGGATATTGTTCAACCGATCATTCTTCTTCATCTATTTCTTCTATTGATACTTGTGTTGCATATTTGGGAACCTAATAGTGGTATCAATCGCCTACTAGTTGGGTGAATCGTATTGTTTTTTAAGTAGGTTTTGGTCTTACGCGTAAAGCATACGTGATACTTTGGTTCGCTTAAAAACACGTTTTTTACACTTTTTAATCCAAGATTCTTGTAGTTTCAGCGTTTTAAGGTGTTAAAATAACTGTTTTTGGCAAAAAGTTTCAACCTTTACGTGTGGAACATCATTTTCTAGCTTGGTTTTATACGTGGTTCATAGTCTACGCATAACTGTTTTAGACACTTTGGATCATCAAGTTTCACACTTTTGTGTTATTTTGGTGATATTGAAGCTATTTCATCACAAAAACCTGGTTTAGAAACATCTTTGGGCAACAATCATTTTTACGAGTAGTTCTACGCGTAGTAAAACCCTAAAACTACGCATAACTCACTCCTTGGTTTGATCTTCACAGGTTTACTCCGTGTTTTCTTGCTTGGATAAGCCTGAAAATACGCCGACTTGGGATATCTTTTGCACTGTGATAGTGTAAAAGATCACTTGGGCTAAAACCCTAAACTTACGCATAAGCTTAAGCTTACACGTAGAATATCCTACGCATAAGATTCATCTTACGCCTAAGCCTAGTCTTACGCATAAGGTAATCATACGCTAAGTTTTATACCTAACTTAATGTTTACGCATAACTTTAGTGTTTTTCTCCTACTTACGCGTAAGCTAAACGTACGCGTAACTCTTGCTGTTACACGTAACTTTGGTGTTTTTACGCATAAGCGCTACTTGGCTATTGTGATTTCTACGCCTAAGGATACTTCATCAACAAAGGTTCATTCGACTACAAAGATCCATTTTACCAACACAGGTTTTCAACATGTCACAACCACCATACTCTAACTATTTTCCTTACACTTATAATCAACAACAACAACAAGAACTAAGTCCCCAACATCAACAATGGAATCAACAACAAGCATTTTATCAACAACAATTTAATCAACAACATACTCCACTACTTGCAGCAATTCCACAACCTCAAATGATTCAACCACCACCTAGTCTTCAAGTACAACCTTACACAAACTTCAACAATCAACATCCATCCAGAAATACTATGAAGGAACCGGCATGGTTGGGCAAGATGTGTGAAGCCTTGAGTAGCCAACAATCAATTCATGAAGCTGGCTCACTTGATAGACCTCCAATGCTCACTCCCGGTAATTATGATCAATGGGTGATTCGGTTCTTTAGGTTTTGTGATCTAAAGAAGCCACATGGAAAGTTTTTAAAGAAGGTCATTATGGAAGGTCCATTTCAGATGCCTACATGTTACACCGAGAGATCCTAATGTTGTTCCACCAAGAGATTATGTCACCAACATTGCAACTATTGCAGACCTCACGGGTGATCAACTTCTGCACTTTGAAGCCGACGAACTTGCAATGCAATACATACTTTTAGGATTACCCAACCCAATCCTTCGAAGTGTTGATGCTCAAAAGACTGCAAAAGCAATGTCGGAACATATTCATCTACTTATACAAGGCACAACACTCAATCAGGAAGACATGGAATCCAAAATCTACTTGGCTTATGAACACTTCATGATTGAACCAGGAGAGACATTAGAATCTTATCATCGTCGCTTTTCATACATCATCAATGATTTGGACAAACACAACATCATCATGCCACGCATTGCCGTCAACACTAAGTTCCTAAGTTGTCTTGGTCCGGAATGGGAGAAGTATGTCATTTTTCTCCGTCAAGCTAAGAATCTTCATCAAGATACATACGGATTGTTGTACGACTATCTCAAGCCTCACCAAAAAGAAGTTGATAAGGAAAGGATTCTCCGTGGTCAAACTGTTTCATCATCACTTCCGGACAATCAACAACTTGCTTTGTGGACTCAAACTAATATTCCTCCTCAACAAACTCCTCAACGCTCCTAAAAAACCGCAACCATCACACCTTATGATCCGCCTCAAAGAACAACCTCAACAAAATCAATTGGTTCAATACAACAACAACATTGCCAAGCTCTTACAAAGTGAAGCGATGAGGACTCGGATGCTTTTGATGAATTGCAACAAGGATTTGCTATGATTGCTAAAGCCTTCGGCCGATATACAAACAGATCCAACAATCGCATTCGTTCCTCATCAAACACTAGAAATCGCCATGTAACAATGGACGGTTGAAGTACGTAATCATGGTTATGGTCGTTAGATGGGAGGAGGTCAAGGGTTTAATGCTATGGGCGGAATAACAGTGGTGCTCCACAACAACAGAGGGCTCAAGTGGTTGAACAAGGAAATGCTCGGGGGTTAATGGTGTTCGATGTTATAACCGTAATGAGAAGGGTCATCCGCTAATGCATGTCCAAAGCCAAGAACAAGAGGCAGTGCTTATTTCAAAGAGGCTATGCTCTTAGCTCTTAAGGATGAAGTTGGTGGAACTCTTACCAACAAGGAACAGAGCTTTATGGCAGATGCATTCCGATGATGATATGGAGGAATTGCGTGCTAATGCAAGCAGTTATGTTGATGGCACAAATGCAAGCTCTACACCTGAGTGACACAAGCCCAGTGTATGACACGATGGCTTGTCTCGTACCGAACAAACCATTATCATTAATGAACCGATATCTCCGCCAACATCTGATCCGACATGAATCAGTGTTCAACATGAGCCATCTACATCTCATTCGATGATCATCAACTAGACCTCAGTAGTTACATTTGATGATCCGATGACCTCACTGTTACCTTTGATGATCAAATTGACTCCGTGGTTATACTTGAAGATCTAAATAATGAACATGTTGAGACTCACGTTGAACAAAATGATTCTATGTTTGATCCAGATTTTGAGCTCCGGACCTTAGTTAAAGACCAACAATCCCGAGTGGAACATTACCATAATCTCAATACCAAATTGACAGAGAAAAATGCACTGTTAACTAGGGATAATGAATGCTTAATTCGACAACTCAACTTCTTCAAAACTCAAGAAAATCGTGAAAAAGGTTTTGAAGCCGCTTTTGCCAAATCACACCAAAATGAAAAATATTTGGAACCACATTTGTGATCTAGCCGCTCAAGAATTATTTGTTGTCTCAAATAGAACAAATGAAACATGAACATAAACAACAAATTAACGCTCTTACTTTGGAAACTCAAAAGCCAAGGCTGAGTTGTTAACTTGTCAAAAACAGTTCTCTGAGTACAAAAAGCATTCAACGAAACGAATAGATGACTATCTTGAGGAAATTGTCGACTTACAAAACAAAATCAAAGAGTTTAAAACTGTTGTTTATAAACATGGTGAATCAATCACAATGATTCAAAAGTTTTCTTTCAAACCAAATCCAAATGGATATGGACCGAATCTTGCCGATTATAAACCTAAGTTTTCACACAGAGCATTCAAACCAAATCCCGATGTTTACAGTGCAGAACATAGAATTGATGATTCAATTATGACTGTTGTTGAATATAATCGGATGGAGGAATTAGATGCCGATGACGAGAGTCGATCAAAAATGGAAAATGTCGTTTACAACAAACCATTTAACTATTCAAAAGCCGTAACTTTTGTCACACAACAAGATACTTCTAACAACCCTTTGGTTATCACACCGCCAAGTCAGTCCTCAACCAAAAGGTGCACAAATTAATGGTCCTTTATCTTCACTTAGTGAAGTACAAACTAATGCCGAAAGTTGTCGTGTTATCAAATACTTTGACACTTTCTTATCTGACCTCAAAATTTTGGAACGTGAGATTGAATTTCATTCTCAAATAAAAGTTCAACATTTTACCTCGCCAATGACGCGAGAACATAGAGATATTCTTCAGAAAAGAATTTTACCCCATGTCAAAAATTTGAAAAATTGTGCACTATATTGGGAAAAGGACTTTCACAAGGAATTTGGTCTCATGAAAACAGCTTTTGAAAACGAAACATCGATTTCAAATAATAAACGTAAAAGAAACTATTGAGAAAAGATGTTGATCGACTCTTGGAAGATGTTATCTGGCCGATATCCGAATGTTGTGTTATTACGCTTCTTTGCCATATGCATCCGATCATATCTCTGCCGATTCGTTGATTCGTTGATATTGTTGTGAATCTGATATGCATCGTGACGAGTCTTTAAAAGTTGAAAACGAACGATTGTTAAACGAGCTTTCAAATTCAAAATGTCGTCTTCAATGGTGTCAAAAAGATTGTCAAAATCGTGAACTTGCTTTGCAAAACAAAATCAATCAGTTGCATTCCAAAACGTTTAATCCAAAACTTGAGCAACTGGATGATCAAAACGTGTCTTTAAAATGTCAAATCTCAAAATATGAAAAAGAACTTGTAAAAGTCAAAAACGAATATGGTGTCATATTTGACTTACTCAAACAGACTCGTGATGAAGCATCAAACGAACTTGATCATTATCTTGCACACACTAAAGAAGTCTTGAATTTTGCTGGAAATCTTCGTTCTGAAAATCAAGATTTGGTGCACACTATCATTAAGTTAAGGGAAATGTTAGGAAAGTATGAACAAGTTCATCCTAGCATCATTAAGAGAATTGCACCAGTAACACTTAGCAAAAATGAACCCAGAATGCCTAGTGACAAAACACATGTTACTAATGTGCTTCCCTCTATGAAACAGACTAGTTGTCTCTTTCCAAACGTCCGCACTTCACAACCTAGGAGCAATACAAAGAAGAATAGGAAGTTGCGACCTAAGAAAAGACAAATAAAGAATATTGAAGTAGAAGAACACCGTAGGACTTTGAATAAGACTTCAGTTGCATAAACTTTAGATATTGCGTCTGGAAAATGTAATGGAAAAAGTGTTGTAACTAATGCTGAACCTTTGAGTACTTTTGATATTCATCGATGCTTCTTGTATTATATTTCGTAAAAGTATGCTTCGATTGTCATGATAAATGTGTTGCTAAGGCTATCTTGTCTCGCTTAAGGAATCCTAAGACCGGAATACCTCTAGGCCCACTATCGCTTCTAAGTCTGCGCTTGGTAGACCGCCCTCTTTAGATTCTAAGAACGACATTGATGTCCCTGTAGTTCCAGATCACCTCCAGGATTGTTGTACCACCTAGTGCATTCACTAAGACTAAAGCTAAAACTAGTTGGAGATGGCAGAAATGGATACATAATACACTAGGATTTAAATGGATGCCTAAAGTTATTGATGTGTATATTTCTACTATAAGCGCTTTGGAACCCTCTAACTCATTGGGTTCCACGTCTACTTCTATTCCATCTATGTCGTCTGTGTGTAATGCAGGTGATACTGATCATCCTTTGGATTGTTGATAGCGGATGTTCCCGACACATGACAAGCAATCTTAAACTGTTATCAAACTTTGTTTCAAAGTTCATTGGCACTGTCGATTCGAATGATCACTTCGCATCTATCATGGGCTACGGAGACTACATCAATGGCAACATCAAAATTAGCAGGGTTTATTATGTGGAAGGCCTCGGTCACAATCTCTTTTGTGTTGGTCAATTTTGTGATGGAGAGTTGGAAGTTGCTTTTAGGGAGAAAACTTGTTTCATTCGTGATCTACAAGGAAATGATCTTATGTCCGCCAACGCCATCCAGTCTCTACACCATCTCCATGCAAGACATGATTGCTTCATCTCCCATATGTCTACTCTCAAAGGCTACATCTACAAAATCTTGGCTATGGCACCGCCGTCTCTCACATCTAAACTTTCAAACCATAACCAACCTTGCTCGACACAAACTTTTTGAAGGTCTCCCGCGATTCCGGTATTCCAAAGATCACCTATGCTCACTTTTGTGAACAAGGGAAATGCACTCGTGCTCATTTTCCTTCAAAGGTGGAACACAACTCACAGCATGTGCTTCATCTTCTTCACATGGATTTGTGTGGCCCGATGCGTGCAGACGATAAACGGCAAACGCTACATCTTGGTAATTGTTGATGACTACTCAAGATGGACTTGGGTTTATTTTCTTGAAGTAAAGATCAAGCTCCACAGATGATCATCACCTTTCTCACGAAAATTCAAATTCACTCCGAACACCGTCCGACAAATTCAATGCAGACAAAGGAACTGAATTTCTGAATCAAACTCTTCATGAATATTATGAGAAAGTGGGAATTGAGCATCAAACATCTATTGCCCGCACAACAGAACAAAACGGAGTTGTTGAAAGACGAAACCATACGTTAGTGGAAGCCGAGAACGATGTTAATTAATGCTAAACTTCTAGATTACTTGTGGCAATAAGCTCTCAACCGCATGCTACACTCGAACCGCTCAATGATTATAAAACGCCACAACAAAACACCATTTGAGCTTCTCCACAATCGTAAACCGAATCTCAAACACTTTCATGTCTTTGGATCTCTTTGCTATCCAAATAATAATCGTGATGACTTTGGAAAGCTCAAGGCTAAAGTCGACATTGAGTCTTTATTGATATTGTGAGAATTCTAAAGGTTACCGGATCTGAATCGCCGACAAAGCGGTTATGGAAACGATTCATGCTAATTTTGATGAACTTACTGATATGGCTTTTGAGTATAACGACTTGGAACCCGGTCACAACCGCTTAAACTTCCCCAAACCCCATCATCACCAAACAAGCCCTCGCCTTACTCGTCAACAAATGGAAAGACTATTTGCTCCTCGTCGGTGACGACATTGATGCACGTGCTCGTGTATCCGCTGTTTCCGCCGCCAACCGATAATACTCTAATACGATACACACTGCTACAACAACTACTACTGAAGAAGCACCACCAGTTGACTCTACAACAACAGTTGAACAAACTGCTTCCAACGACGCAGAACCAGCTGATGATGTTCTGAATGCTGTAAACCCACCTGCAGATTTTGATCCAAATGCGTTCTTTAGCCCGTTCGCCAATGAAACTGCTGCACCTGATGTTGCGGAATCATCTACAAGTCATTTGAATCCTCAAAATCTGCACAACGTATACCAACATCAACCCTCTACACATAGATGGACAAAAGACCATCCCCTGGAAAATATTATTGGCAACCCGAATCAACCAGTCGTAACGAGACAACGTCTTCACACAGATGGTGAACATTGCATTTATGCACTCACTGTCTGCCAATCTGAGCCTAAAAACATTAAAGACGCAATGACAAAGGACAACTGGATTGAATCCATGCAAGAAGAACTCAACCAATTTAAACGTCTTGAAGTATGGGAACTGGTTGAAAGACCAACAGGGGTCTTCGTCATTGGTCTAAAATGGATTTGGAAAACAAATTGATGTTGAAGGAACCGTAATTCAAACAAGTCACGCCGTGGCTAAAGGTTATAGACAGTGAAGAGGGTATTGACTTTGAAGAATCATTCGCCCGTTGCTCGCCTTGAGGCGTTCGGATTTTTCGGCTTTGCGGCTCACATGAACATCACGGTCTTTCAAATGGATGTCAAAACTGCATTTCTCAATGGACAACTGAAGAAACGGTCTATGTAAGTCAGCCCGAAGGATTCGTTGATCCGAGTTCCCTAATCATGTCTACAAACCAAGAAAGCTCTCACGGTCTCAAACAAGCCCCTCGCGCAAGTGTACGATAAGTTATCATCAGTTCACCAAAGGTTCGGTCGACCCTACACTCTTTATACAATATCACGGGCTCACATCTTAATCGTTCAAATTTATGTGGATGACATCATTTTTGGGTCAACACATTTAAAATACTCAAATGCTTTTGCAAAACTTATGACAAAACATTTTGAAATGTCAATGATGGGTGAACTCACATTCTTCCTGGGAATGCAAGTTCATCAATCACCCCGTGGTATTTTCTTGAGTCAGTCCAAATATGCCCTTGAATTGTTACACAAATTTGGAATGCAAAATCAGGACACCTATGCCACACCAATGGCTCATACCAAGAAGCTAGACTGATTTACATGGGAAATTGGTGGACCCTACAAAATACCGTAGTATTATTGGGTCTCTCATGTATCCTAACAACAGCTGAGCCTGATATTGTCTTTGCCGTATATCTTTGCTCGTTATCGCGCGACCAACTGAAACTAACCTCTCTGAGGCTAAAAGAATCCTCCGATACATCAAGGGAACCATTAATTTGGGGATCCGGTATCCAAGGATTCGGTTTTGAACTAATCGCTTTTTCGACGCCGACCACGAGGATGCTTAGATTCACGAAAAGCACTTCCGGAGCTTTACAATTTCTCGGTGATAACTGGTGTCATGGCAATCGAAGAAGCAGGATTGTACATCGCTGTCCTCAACCGAAGCGAAATATGTAGCCATGTCGGCGTGTTGTGCTCAAGTAATTTGGATGAGAACACAACTCAAATACTATGGTTACATATTTGACAATCCCGATGTATCATGACAATCGGAGTGCTATTGCGATCTCGTGCAACTCAGTTCAACACTCAAATTCAAAGCACATCGATCTTCGATATCATTTCATCAAGGATCACGTGGAACGGTGGCACGTTGAATTATACTTTGTAGGTACAGAATACCAATTGGCAGATCTTCTCACCAAAGCCTTAGCTCCTGCTAGGTTTAATGAGTTGGTCCACCGGATTGGTATGCGGTGTTTGACTCAAGAGGAATTGGATGAACTCTTAAAACAGTCTTAAAAACCAGTCAAACACCAAAATATATTTTGTAAATATTTTTTCAAAAACAAAATACAAAAATATAAAACCTTATAAAACAACAAAAATATTCTTCTTTCTATATTTTTTTTAACATGGCAAGTACAACTCTTCCGTCAACACTCACATCTTTCAAAATTTAGTATTCTTCCGATAAAGTGTTGAGGGGGAGAAAATAAATACTTAACTGTTTCAAAACAACTGTGTACTTGCATGTTATCCTATCCCGGTTGTTTTTTTTAATAATGATGGTCACATTTCTGGTTTCTAACACTCCTTGGACTAAAATTTATAAACTTTCATTATTTCTTAAGTCGAGGGGGAGTGTTGTCAAGTTTCTGTCTTAAAATCTTTCGTTTGGTAACCAAAATGGAAGTTAAAAGGCTTTGGATGAAAATGGGAAAAGGTGGAGGGACTAAAACTGCCAAATGCTTAAAGCTATTTTAATAAAACACCTCCACCTAACTTATCACTTCACATTTATTACAAACCAAATATCATCCTACGCACAAAAATCTTTCTTCAAATCCGGTTATTGGATCATCAATCTGTAAGTGATTTCGTGTTTATAACAAGTTTTTAAACAATGGTTTTGAATTTTTCATAAATCCAATGGTTAAATCTTGAGATAATGTGATTTTCGTGTTCTACGCGTAAGTGTAAGAACACTTAATCATTGGTGTGTGTTTGTGGTCAAAAAGGTTGTGTCAAAATGTTTTAAAGACATCAATGATACCATTTTTATCCTCAAAAGTTACCCAGAAACACGAATTGATTGAATCTGGAAAACTAGGGTTTATGCGTGGTTTGGGTGTTTTCATTTGTGAACGTTTTTGGTGATAAAGATTGTTATAATAGGTTGTTTTCAAGTTGAATTAATCATAACTAAACCCAGAAACTACCCAGAAACTCTTATGATTCATTAATTGGAATTTAGGGTTTATATTCATACGGTTTGGGTATTTTTGATTCATGACTTGTTTGATGTTAAAACTTGGATAAAACAACTCTATTAGCTTCCTAGACTTACCAGAAAAACTTTGGTGCAAATCCTATGGCTAGATTTCATACGCGTAATTCATGAACTTTAGGGTTTAGTCTTACGCGTAAAATTTTTACGCGTAAAACTGTTTGTTAAGTTTTCATGCCATGATCTGTTTTAAAATGAATGAATGTGTAAATATTGATGTTATGATGACTTTATTTCAGGTCTGCTACACGTATAATTCAGAATCAAGGTCATTAGCAATCTACGCATAAGGATCACCTTACGCCAGAGAAGTTATGCGTAAGAGAAATCTTACGCGTAGCGTTAACGCGTAGGTTCTACAAAGGGACTACGCATATCCCTGTGAAGGATATGCGTAAACAATGACCACTACGCATAAGGTCTACTCTTACGAGTAAGCCTTACGCGTAAGGTTTTATATACGCTTAAGCGTAAGTTCTACGCATAAGGTTACTCTGTTCCTACGCGTAATATTTCTTACGCTAGAAGTCGTCCTACGCATAAGCTTGTGTCTACGCCAGATAACTCCTCGTTTACGCATAAGCTACCATTTCTACGCTTAACCCTTGATCAAACCTTCATTATGAATTGTTACGCGTGCATACTTGTAAATAAATAAATCATAACGTCACAAAACCAATAAATGTCACTAATAAGCTTAAATGTTTAATATGTTGTGGAAAATAAGTGATAACATAAACTTTAAAACTTAAAGTTAACTAACTCATGAAACTTTTCTCGACAACATTGGACTATTGAACAAACAAGTGACTTTGGACTCGTAACAATCATTGACATATATCATTCATTAAGTAGACAATAAAACCTTCTATTGACTAACATTATGTCTTTCGATATTTTGGTTCTTTTGGCTAAATGTGTTTCAGATCACGACATGGAAGCTCAAATGAATGTGGATGCACCAAATGTCCTCACCATTGTTGATATCTTCCCACATGGCTATCCAATGAAGATTGGAAAGAATAATCTTCGTGTTGACTTTGAAACTCTCACCGCCGAATCTTCTTGTCTCATTGCAGGGATATTCTCAAGAATCATCCCTATCGTAACATGCTCACCAACTCGCCACTATTCCGAGATCTACATACAACAATTCTGGAATACAATGCAGATGGTCAAAGGTCAAAATGTTGTGACGGTGACGCTCAATCACAAGCAACTCACCATCACTCCTGCAGACTTACGGGCAGTTCTCCTCATTCCTGACATCATACCAACTGAATTCTCTGCTGCACCAACTGAATAGACTGTTCTGCAATTCTTGATTGATATTGGGTACAACGAAGCTTCAGGAGTAATCAATAAGCATTCTCATGTGGATCTAAAGAATATTCCTCAGCCTTGGAGGACCCTTTATATCATCATTACAAAATCCATTTCTGGTCGTGACAGCGGCTATGAGCATCCCAAGCTCGTAGAACTGCAAATCTTTGGGCTCGATCAACATGAAGCACATCGGTTGAAGCTCGATTTGGGATGACATGATGACATTCCTCAAAAGCTTGGCTCAAAGATTCCTTACATCAGATACACTAAACTGTTGATCCAGAGAGCACTTGGGTATAACCCAGATATCCCCAAAAGAATCAATGACCCCGACAATCACGACATGTTAACTGAACCCACTCTAACTGTCAGATTTAAGGAGTCAACTACCAAGAAACAAGGTGCTGTGTTGCCGGATCATCTTCTCTCAGATGAACTCAAAAAGCTCTATTCTTATAGAAGATATCTGGTTGCTGTGGAAGAGAACAAAGTTGGAATTCTTGATGAAAAATCTTTTGGTACGCCTACAAGGAAAACCAAAAGAGGAAGTGGAGGAAGTGCTGCAAGCACTGAGAGTCAGAGGAAGTTCCCCAAGAGGAATCCTCCACGTAAGAGGACAGTTCCCACCAAGGAAGCTTTTCCTATTCCGGTACCTAAGTCTGAACCGCAAAGAAAACTAAAGGACGAGGACTTTGAGGGTACTGCATCAGATGAAGAGATTTTCTATTCTGAAACTGCTAAAGATGACACTACAACGATACCTAAACCTCCCAGTCCACCAGATGAACACGGCAAAGGGAAGACTCCAGTCATTGAGCAACAAGAAGAAGAAGAATCAGATGAAGAGCAACTAGACACCGACATAGGAAAAGTTCAAATTCATTAGACTTCAACACGTCGCACAAGAATTTGCTAAAGAACAAATGGGTGGCCCCGAGGGTCGAAAGTGGTGGAGTTCAACCTTCACCGTGTCCCGATGCGCGTTAATCAACCCAATAAGGGATCCGTGCCACCACTTTAGATCAACAACAAACACGTGTGGAGGAAACTATTGAATATGACTTTGAAGAACCGTAGGAAAAGATGACAAGACTTCGGTGATGCAACAAAGACCGATGATACGACTAAGTCCGAAAGATGATGACGCCGATTATGATAAGCTTCTTCTAGACAATCCAACACGTCCCAAGGAGAAAACCTCGGAACCTCCTAAGGACCCCGAGTCTCCTCATATCTCATCATCATCAAATTCATCTTCTCACTCTTCACCACCACCATCAAAAAGATCAACCAGATCCACATCCAGATCAAGGAAGAAGCCAACTCTTGGATGTCTCATGCAAAGTCACGAATCGTTAAAGCCGCCAAACAGTCGAGAGAAAAACATTACAAAGAAGAAGTTAGATTTTCTTGTCGATACAGATCTTCATGATGAGAATGAAAAGATGCAAGTTGAAAGGGAGTATGTCCAGAAGCTCATGAAAGATGATCTTCAAGGGAGAATGGACGAGATGATCAAAGGATACTCTCACAAGTTCCTCATGGAGGTCGTTCCTAAGCTAACAAAGGAGATGTATACCAGACAACTTTATCCGAATCTCTTACATCTAGCCAAGCAAGCCATGAAATCAACTCCAATGAATTTGCGCATCAATCCAGTTGAATCCACAATCTTCTTAGATGATGAATTGGTGAACCGGCTAGTAGCTCAAATGTCAAACGCCCGCAACGCTTTGCCTCACACGGCTAAATTGTTTGAAGCTTTGCCGGAATACCAACTCAGTCAGATTCGAGAAGAAGTTGTAAGGCCTAAACGTCAAAGAGACGACGAAGACAAAGATCAGGATAAGGATAACGAGCCCAAACGCACGAAGAAGTCCGGTGAATCATCCTCCATTCAGTACTCAATGCAGCCTCCACCCCAAAGGACTCCTCAACAAAGATCCCTCCTCGCTTCTTCAATCGAAAAACCTCAGATTCGAGACACCACCCCGCACTCGAAAACCGTGATCACTTTGAGTATACAGGAGGTGACGATGAGGAAATACCTGAGCCACAACAACAACCCATCTCTCCTGACACAACTAAGAAACCGTAATCTTCAACCGGCCAAAGAAAAAGAAGAAAAGGCGCTATGACGACGCCTTATCATGGCTGACGAAGATGATAACTGATTTGAATGGTTTTCGGCTTGTTGATTCCACTCCTACCCATCCGAAGGTCAAGAGGTGACGTGAATGTAGTACATTGGAGCACGCGAAACTACTGCAAGAAAAATTCCTTGTGAAAAAGATGACGAAATCCGAGTTGAAGCGAATCAAGAATGAAGCATTTCAACCGCTAAAAGACAGCTCGGAAAGTGCTATTGAAGTCGAGTATCACCTTGATAATATAGCACAAGCCATGTCTAACAATATGGATTGGCTCAACCCAGAAGCAAACATCGACTTCACCAAACGGGACAATCCTCCATATTACACCGACTGGTCCAAACCTCTACCAACAATTGGCCAACCAGATCAACCTAGGATTCCATTAAGATATTTCTTCAACAAAGATTTGGAATTTCTTCTTCACGGTGGCGATGGTTCAAGGAAATACGCCACATCTCTGACACTTCCATTCCCGGCAGCCATATACTCTAAGTGCATAGCCATCGAGGAAAGAGCTAACCACATGTTCTCCAACAATGTGGAAGAGTATGACCATGATGCACTGTATGTTGATCTTTCGTCCAAATGGGACTACACTTTTCTCAAGAATATTGTGGTCAAAAGGCAAGACGAAAGGGATTATGCATTCTCGGCGACTTTGAGAATTTGACTATCAACGACATTGAAGACATGTACCTTGCCAAAGTACAGGGTCGCATGAGACAATTTTCAACTGAAGTACAACGTGAATTCATCAAGTCCTTGCTTATCTTCATCAGACGCATAGTCATCAAAGAACGTGTAGAAGATCTCCACCTTGCAGTTGAATCATATCGCACCGTGTCAACTTCACCCCACCTCAGCTAGATCTTCCCGACATCAACCAGCTTTCACAATACACACTCATCAAGAAACCATTCGAGTGGTTTACCTTAGTGAAACACTACGAACCGCTGATGGCGTGTAGAGATCTTTATAAGTTTGGGGATCACACTTTGAAGAAGGTTAGGGACGGATTGGCTTATAGGTTGAAGGATATACATGAAGGAATTGGGTCATAAAAGCGATGGAATTCTAAGGAAAGACGGGATGTGAAGAGGATCATCACCATGATTGATGAAAGGTTGTATCGGGGGATCGGCCGAACGCTGAGAGCTTTGTAGGCGGTCGCCCCGGATTGCTCTCGCCGTCTATCAACGCCCAGTTCGCATTCCTGGAAACATTGATGGACTTCCTGGTACCCCTTGAACTGCTTCTTTTTCATAATATTTTGGATGTGTGATTATATATGTCAATGGCTTGTGCACACATTACAGTGTACAACCCGCACTTGTAAATAAAGGACCCTGTGGTACGCTTCAGTGCCACAATCCTTATAAAAGGAGCGAAAGCTTCTTACTTTTGAGTAAAACCCATCAAATCTTTCACTTTTTAAGGTTTTGCTCAAAAGAACAAGTACTTCCCCTTATGATTTTCAAAACCTCAACCGTTTATATTACTCGTTGAGGGGGACTATCTGACTAAAAATCTTTGTTCACAAAATTGTTCTCAGTGGTTATCTTCCCACAAAACTCAAAATGGTCATATTTATTCTCAACATTTCTTCAAAAATAACATTTATATGCCATTTTTGAGGGGGAGAAAATTAAGTGATAAGAAATATGTTGTGTTTTGCTATATAAACTCTCGTGTAAAAAGACTTCAACCCACGAATTGACGAGATCTTAACTGTTAGTAAATCGAAAAGACTTGTCCGGGACGGGTAATAATTTCAAGCTAGTTCGCTAGTGATGTAAACGTGTCTCGCAAAGGACTTGTCCGAGTAGAATGTACCATTCGAGAAACTCTTGGTAGACATCAACTTTGACGGGTTTGACAACCTTTCGGGGTTGTCCACACCTTCAAGATAGTTATTAGAGCTAGTTGTCACCTAAAAGTGACAATGTATCTCTTTACCTATACAACGTAATCGTGTCTCGCAAGGGATTGTCTATCTTGAGTCGATCAATTCAAAAGTGCGCTCTTTTCTCACGTGCTGATTCCGTCAAAATTCTTAAGCACATGTGGAGGGGGATTTCTGAAAATCTAAAACTCTTGAAGTGTTCAAACATGTTTTTCATTCACAAACACTTCGAGAGATTTTCTTGAAAATGGTTTTATGGCAATGGAGTTATAAGGTGATTAAGGTTAGGAATAACCGTCCTATGATCCGCCAGAGCCGGAGGGATCTACCCAAGGACACTACCAATAGTTAGAATTAGAAGTCCTTAGGTACGATTATGAAAAAGGAGAAAATGAGAATCGGAGAAAGAAGGAGTTGAAGAATTAAAAAGAAAAGCAATAAAAAGGGTGAAAATAAATAGCCCTCCAGATTATTCAACTTAGGGCAGACGCCGGGTTCAATTCATATGCTATTGGTTGTCACTAGATGACACCGGTATTGAAGATTAAAAGTCGTCATGGACCCAGTGACGCATGCACTAAACCTTCTTAGCCACTCAAGTTTCTCTCAACAAGAGCTTGTTTCATTCTCACAGGGAACCCTACGTAAACTATCGGCTTTCTCTTAGAGATTGTGGTATTGAAGAAGGAGACCCTCTCCCTAGTCTCCGCTCCAGAAAACCAAAACGCACTATTGAGTCTAGAGCCACGAGATTCATCAAAAGATCTCTTAGGTACACTTGACATTTCATCACTTGGTGTTCAACAATAAGAACATCGTGGTACATTATCGAGTCCTTCACGATCTTAGCAATCTGTCGAGAACATTTATGAGAGGTTCACATTGTGATCCTCAGTGATTGAATGGAAACTCCTGCCAGGGTCAACATCAAACAGCCCGACAAAGAAGTCGCTTCGGTAACTCCCCGTGGATTACGCTTAGTGGTCTCAAACGGTCTACAGTGAGAGGTGATGCTTCGTGTACCTCAATGCGACTCATCTCAACCGTAGATGTACTTCGGTACATCGCGTTATCTCACTTGTGGGACTCGGTTCAGGAACGGCCTTTGTGAGAATTAGAGTTGGGTTTTCACACTATGTTGTTAACACTCTCGAAGTTCAAACTTGTAAGTGCGGAATCCGCTTATTACTAACCTTTCTTATGTTTACTCTTATGGAAGCTCGAGCGACTGATCGTGCAGATTCTTCACATGCTAATGCCAACATCACCACTAATGGAAGTTCTCTCAAAAGGCAACACAAAAGTCAGAATGATTCTACGTCATCAAAGAATCTTCAAAGTTTAAAGACTTAAAGAACTTCATCGGTACTGAATTCCAACGTTAAATAGTGTGTGAGCGTGTTGAAGAATGACGTGGAGACACGGAGCGTTGAAGCAAACTGATGCGACTTGATGCGCAACAACAACAACATACTATCACTAACATCACAAAGAACAATGATCTAAGAACAAAGATGAAGATGACGTCAAAGCAGAACTGTTTAACAAAAACAATTTCTCTACACTGGGGAGATTGTTCAAATCAAGGCATTTCCTCTCACAAGAAAGAAGAATGTCAGAAGATGTCAAAGCTACTATTACATCAGCACCCTCACCGTCAGCACTCATTCATCACCAACACTTAGGGGGAGATTGTTGGAATCACTCCTAAACCTAATTCAAGTGTTAGTGACTCAAATGTAATAGTTAGCTTAATTATGGCCTTTATGTTTGTTATTAGCCTTAGGCTTATGTAGAAGGCCCATAAGCCTAGGCCTAGTCCAATAAGTAAAAGGAAGGGACTAGGAGTGTTGCCCTAGCTCCCTCTCCTATAAATACTCTTGTAAACCTTCACTTGAAGGTTGGTTGTTCAATTTATTCTCTCATTCATACCTTACGCCTAACCATTCATATTTATGTGTGTGTGTGTGTTTGGATATTGTTCAACCGATCATTCTTCTTCATCTATTTCTTCTATTGATACTTGTGTTGCATATTTGGGAACCTAACAATAACATCAAAATAAAGGGATACATAAGAGCATCTCTACACTTGAGTTTTTATTTCATTAACACTAATTGAACCGATTTGAAAAGATCAAAACACTTGGAGTACTTAATTACGTAGACAAAGGGAAATTGAATTTATCGTTCCTTCCCCCTTACTCCATAAAATACTACTTTAACCAATGATTCCCAATCGTCCCAAAACTGTATACAAAGGATATGACTCGACTTAGCAACCATGCAAGTAACTAGATAATTGAACTAAGGGTTTAAACAATGATTACAATAATGCTCTAAAGATGAGTGCATACAAGGTGGGCTAAGGCAATTTGGGTGTAACATTTGGAGGTGGATTGTAAACAATACTCTTCATTGATATTCCGGAAACCGGAACATCACGAGAACCGCGAAACGATAGGCTTTGAGGGGTTAAATAGGGGTATCGTTTACTAAAGATGAGTACCGCAAGGGTGTGGGGAAAATTACTGAACAGATGTAGATGACGTAATTAAATTATAGCTTTAAAACAAGGTTTATCATAATGCCTCTTGTCATTTAGTTAATCCTAACTACACGAATGTAGTCTCACTAGCGATCTCGGAATGCACCACAAAACAAGTTCTAGAATCTATTATACTACTGGTACACTCACTAAGCATTAAAGATGAATGCTTTTATTCCTAAAGAATTAGGGGCGAACCTCACATTTTTGGGGTGGAATTTGAGTGGTATACGGTTTTTATGCTAGTCATATAATTCCATTGCATGAGATGCTTTATTAAGACTTAAGTTTTACTCGTAAATGCCAAAAAAAATTAATTTGTTGCTAAAATTACCCTAACAAATATTTCTCATAGTTTATTACACAATTTACCAATGACAAAACAAAAATCAAGTGAGTGAATAGTTTCTAAGTTCTAGTTTTATTCTTCCTCTCTACACTTAAACTGAACATTGTCCCCAATATTTCTCGAAAGTGTCAAAGTTATGATAAAGGAAGGTAAATAAAAGAGAGAAACTAATACTCCCCTTATTAGCTCGGTAGGATATGCGTAGAGTTGTGATTAAATCCTCCTCCATGAAGAATGAGCAAGAATAAGTGTTGCTTCCATCATGTACTTCATCTTCTTGTCTAATATAACTTGCACACTAAAGGGATCCCTGCCTTAACGTAGGACGGATCCCGAAAGGGACGAATCCATGGGAACTGGATAACAAAAGCTGTTTTTGTAACCTCTTTTTACTATTTTGGCTTGAAATTTTTAAATTATCAACATTTTATTGTTATCACTACTGAGTATTTTCCTTAGTGCTTGTGCTCTCATGATCACTTGCTTTATATTCATATGTAATCATTAGATTATGGTCCATTTTGTGGTTTTAGCATTCATTGCATTGCATTTCTTGTCCTATAAATAAGGCTCCAAAATGCTTGCATATCCATCACTCTCAACCTCATAAACAAATCTGATCATGACTTCCAAAAGATCTCCAAACAATTATTAACTTTCTAGTGAAAACAACCCTTTTCATGAAATCCGAAACTTTATCCTACCACCTTCCGTAATACCACCACCACCCAAAGCTAGGAAAACCGCTCGAATTAGTATCCGACCTTGTTGCTTGGTGAAACCTTTGTCAAATAGTTCCTCACTAGCTACTCTATCCCCACTAAACGACTAAAATGTATCACCTCTACCATCTTCTCAGAACTCACCTCCACACTCTCCAACCGAGTCTCAAATTGACTCTCAAATCACTCTAGCAAAACTACTTAGGACTCCAAAACCTCTCTGCTACCTTTATCTAGTCCACCACCCACTCTAACTCAACCATCAAAAGCTACACTAGCTCTGGTCTCAAATATAAACCCAAAATAGCTAGTCTTTTCTACATCTCCAAGTGCTCTCTTCAATGAGCTTGAAAATCCACCACCTCTACCACCCATCACCTTACAAGAACATCTAGGTTCTCTACCACCACCAATCACCAATATCATGGACTTAGATCCATACTTACCAATATTTCCACCACCTAATCCCAAGACTCTAAAAATCAAACTTAGCCGGATGACATCCACCTACATCTCCCTCATCATCTCTTTTGCGAAAATTGCCAATCCACTAGGGATCTCGCACTAGAGATTAGGGACGAAATATGATTTATTCTTAACCATATCCTTGATTGCATTAACATTATCGCTCACCAAAACTTACACCATTAGACCCTATTTAAGCATGGAAGGGACGATAATAATATTTTTTTCTATATTTTTTTTGGGTATTTAGAAAGAACAAACCCTTGTTCTTATTTTTACAATTGTATGTGGTATATATTCCACTACATTTTGATTTTTATCACAAGGATTTGTTTACGTACCTTGGCCTTCTCTCTTGTCTCTCGTCCTCCACATGTTTATATTATATATTATCACTAATATTTTTTTGTAAGTATCTTTCTATGTCTCACTTGATGCCCTATTCTAGGGGGAGCTACCGTCAAGGGGGAGTTAGTGCTTTGTGGATCATTTTTTTTCCACCATTTATTTCTTTACTCAACACACTTTTTGTTTCGACAAAAAGGGAGAGAAGAGACTAAAACTTACATACACTTTCAAAACGTACATCTAATCTTAAGTTTTACTCACCATAACTTTATGTTTTGTCATCAACAAAAAGAGGGATATTGATAATACAAATAAACCATAAAAACGTTTGTTTATATTTAGCTATCTCGTTAAGTTTTGTTGATAACAAATATAAAGGTATCATAAGTAAAATTCTAAGAATACATGTTGTTTTTCAAAGTATATACATTTGGTCATTCACATAAATGTTGTAATAAAATATGTAATAGGTTGGGTAATATCCATGACCCATGACCCATACCCATGGAGCTAAATTCATAACCCATGAACCATTGCATGACATCATGCTTGAAATCATGTTGGGTATTATTCAAGACCCATGACCCAATGTCCATGACTCATGACCTAGTACCGATGACCCATTGTCCAGATACATTATATCTTGTTGGGTACCCATGACCCAAAGTCCATGACCAATGGTTCATAACCCATAACCCATAACCCATAACCCATAACTAGGTTTGCAACCCAAAATCCAGGCTAAGCTGACCCAGACAGCCAGATCCCTAGTGAGTCATTTCTTCATTGTTTCTCACCCTTCTTCTTACAAATCTCTCATATATTATCTCACTATCCTAACCTCTGATCACTTGATCGTTCTTGTAGTTCTTCTATCTTTTGTTGTTATTCTCTTTTAGGTCCTTCACGAAGGCAAGATCATGCTACTCTTCAAGTCATCCAAGAAAAGGGTCCTTGATTGATTTGTCCATCCACAATATTTCAGTAGCATATCTTGTATTTCATATTTCACATATTTGTTGTGTAAATGTTTAGTTCTACCTCGTGGAAGAACTCGGTAGTTAGCTTTGTACTGGAAAACGTGTAAGCGACGTTGTGAGGCTTCTCCGCCAATTTGAAGGAGCTTGTTGACATGGTGCTTAAACTCTCGAGTGAGGTACTCGAGGAGTGGAGTAGGGCAAGGAAGGTGTCCTTGTAGCCGAACCACTATAAATCACTTGTGTCACTACTTTCTATCATTTACTTTACTTGCATTCTTTACTTACTTTACTTATTGCTTGGTACTATTTATTCATCCATAATAATTCACATAAGATTGAATCTAAATTTTTGAAACTTAAATTAAAATCTGTAAAACTATTCAACCCTCCTTCTAGTTTTCCACATCCTTTTATCCTACATAAAGTCCATGCCTTTTTATATATCCTCTTTGCTCTTTTCCTCGTGAGCTTTAAGGTTATCCCTTTCAAAGTAGGATAGAGGACCAAACCCGATTACTTTCCAAGGCATCCTATATGTAATTTCATCGCTCCATTCCGAAAATCTAACCTTTTCTTCAGATTTGTTATAGCTTAGCTTAGATTTTTCAACAAACGGTTTTCCTAACACGAAATGAGACAAGCTATAGTCGATGACACATCCTACATCTTCTAGGATCATAAAATCTACTAAGTAGGTGAAATTACCAACAAAGACGTGTACATCCTTTACCCTTCCAACAAAATTGCAAACCCCACCGGGATACTTAGGGTCTCTCCTAGTCTTAAGCTGTGTGTTCATTATGTTGTTGTAAACAACTGAGGACATCACATTGATAGGAGAATCTACATCTATGTAAGCATGCTCGACATATCTATATCCAATCATACATGGGATCTTAATGTTCCAAGGACTACCTCTCCTAACTTTAGGACTGATTCTAACAATAGGTGGTCGAGGGTTGTCAATTATGTAATTATGGTATGCGATTTCTTCCTTAGTGGGATAAAGGTTAAAATATTCATCAGTTTCCTCATCCTCACTTTCTTCTATTACCTCAGTGACCTCAATGTCACCTTCTCCTAATTCATCATCCGAATCATCGCTAATCATTGAATCGACACCCGATGTGCTAGCCGCCTTTTCAAGTGCATTCTCAATTGTATTCTCAAGAAACCTATGTAATTTTTTTAAGCTCATCGATTTCACTAGTGATTTTGGTTGTGAAGTAGTTTAAAGGAATGTTGGTCAAGTGGTTGGCTCAGAATGGGTGGGACGTGTGGTGGTGACTTTGCTGGTGGTAATGGATGATGTGGTGGTGGTGGAAGGTGTGGTGGATGATTATTGGGTAGATTATCACCTTCCATGATGAAAAGTGACAAGGCTACGAACAAACACACGGAGAAAGGGGATAGACTACAAGAAAGCTAATGAAAAATAAGGAAAAAAAAGCTCACTTGATAGGAATCAAGCGAGTAGACCTAATCGAGATAGAAAACTAACTAGCTATTCTATTCCCCGGCAGCGGAGCCAAAAACTTGATGCGTGGGTTCGGGGTTGAAAGACTTCCTTTTCTGCGAGCAAGCTTTACAACCCACTAGGCAGTGTACCTAATCGTTGCAGTGTAGTATGGGTAAACCCAGGGGGTGATCGTTCTCTAGGGGAATAAAGATGCTAGTAGAGATGTATGACGAAAAGGCGAGGTGAGGAAGATTCTTTTTATCTTTTTATATTTTTTAGAAAGAAAGTAAAAATCTCGGGGTTTGAAGAGTGGGGGTTTGATAATTCTACCAATTTAAACTATTTAACAATTAAAATTAAAACTAATTAACTAATGAAAAGGAAAAGCTATGGATTGTATGATTGAGTTCTTATGATAATTAAAAACGTGTTTACTTAGATTTTCTTACTCCCTAGTTATCTCTTATTGGTCAGTTGAATTGTCACATCCTCATTCTAATTGGTGCGCTATATTCTGTTAAGTATGGGGTGCCTAATTCCCTAGTTCTATGAATTGTAACTCTCCTCTAGACTATCCGGGAT
Organism: Chrysanthemum makinoi; assembly: GCA_910596185.1. Lineage (NCBI taxonomy): Eukaryota > Viridiplantae > Streptophyta > Magnoliopsida > Asterales > Asteraceae > Chrysanthemum > Chrysanthemum makinoi. The sequence goes on along the minus strand of OU343219.1, from coordinate 183,330,918 downwards.
AACCAGTTCCCAAAGTATCTCCCTCGAATACTCTATTATCCTAAAGTTACAACTCAATCAATAAACAAAACGATGGCTTAAGTGCACTCTCAATCTTTTTGCTATTTAGGACATTAAAGCTCGCAACAATTAAAGAAGAAGCCAGTTTTCCTTACTCCAGCGTCTAACAATTAAAACAAGAGACAACCTAACAATAATCAACAACTAGGTTTCATTGGATCTAAGCAAACACTAGATTAGTTTAGCTACGCATGATAGATAAGCAAGAACACAAACAAACAATTGAACATAGAACAAACATGGTGATAGATTGGATAAACAAACTTAAATTTGAGTGTAAAGAAGGGTTTGGAACCATAAAATACTGCCCAAGTCATACTATGAACGAACTAGGGTTTGCTCTCCAAAATACTACACACAAAATACAGCAAATTCGAAGTCTATATATAGATTTACACTTGCGACGGCGTCGCCTTTTGATGGTGATGCCATCTGGTCGCCGTCATTAGGGTTTTGTTATGGACAAGTTATCATTGGGACGACGTCAAGTGAGGAAGTGTGACGCCGTCTGGCTTCATTATGGATGTCGTCTTGGAATGGGTCTTGGTTGTCTGGTGAAAGAGTAAAGGCAACGCCCTTCTGGAATAAGGCGTGATGCCGTCATGGAGTAAAACCAAAATATGACCTGAGCCATCGGTTGAGACTTTTTAGAAAACCTTGTGAGCAATGGCGTCGCCTTTTGGGTTGGGACGCCGTCAGGTATAAAAATCAACCTTGAAATCTTGACTTTGTCATTTTCTTCATGTTTTCGTTCCTTTTCATCCAAAAGTGCTTGATTTCAGCAATTTGCTTCCAAAACACCTAAAATGTCAAAAAGAATGATTTTAAGCAGTAATGGGTATAAAATTTATCGATTTAGGGCTTAAATGACCCCCTAAAAACGTATGTTTTAAATCCTTATCACAAGTCACCATTTTGGGACCTGGCCTTGTTTGCATGTCATCCCTAAAATGATAGCAACGAATATGAAATTAGTAGACGGTATTTTGTGTTTGTAAATCGATGGCCTGAATTTGTTTTAGAAATGCAATTATCTAGAAACGCAATTTGAAGTGTACCGTTACTGAAATAAGCTGAATTTCTGGTTACAGGCTTTGCGACATGAGGACAGATATCAACCTCATTGCTGAAACACGCTGCCGTACACAGAAAACACTTAAATGTCAACATGTTTGATCATACTTCAAAAATGCTAACTGCTAAAAGAATCAGTAGTTTACGTACACGCAAATTAGTGTCAATCTCAACATTAGTCGAACCAATAGAAGCAAGCCCTGATATTGAACTGGTTGCTTGGTTACCGCATCATCAGAAAGGCAAGAACGGTGTACAAATCTATAACTGAAGAAAATTGAAAAGGTTGGTTCAAGAATATTTAGTTTTACAAAAAGTAACTAAACCGAAACTCATAAGAAATTACATGTAGACAATGTGAAAGCGATGCCCTTTTATTTCTCTCAAGGAATTGATTGCTTCTTTTCCAACTTCATGTGGTAATGGGAGGAATACCCCTTGTGACGACGCGTCCAAATCCTTAGGAAAGTCAAGCATATACCAATCTAATAGTTTTGAAAACGCCACCATTTGTGTCAGTAGAATATAGATCCATGTTAACTTGTATGGCGTAACCCTAGAAAACACAATTATTAGTTTTTACAACATTATTCTATTGTATGTGCTCCAAATGGCCAAACAAATTCAACGTTGTTGTTATTAAAATTACCTTGCAAACAGCATTACCGTGTGAATATGAGGGAAGGTTTCAGAGATAGAGGATCAAAGCAATGAACGGGGCGTAAATGACCTGTTAATAAGCTGCAAAGCAACAACAAATGTTGTCCCCAATGAAGCAGCCTCAATAGACCTAAAAGTCCAGGATAACGCTCAGATTGTACATGTTTTCAGTAGCATTATGAGTGCTTTTGTATATGTTATTTGGTTATATTTGTATGATTTCGGCTTAATCGCATCAAAAGATGTTTGTTTAGTGTTTATAAACAAGAGTGTGGAAACGAAAGGAAAAGTAAAAGAATGTTCAACAAATGGAAGATTCCCGCTTGAAGCATGTAAAGCACAAATCAAGATTTCAAGTACCATAGAAGACCAAGTGATTGAAGAACCAAGCTCTACAAGTCGAATAAAGTAAAGGTCGATTTTCCATCAATCAGAAGACCAACCGAATCGGTGCAACCACAACCGGATCGGTTGGATGAAGGCAAAAGGTGCCTATGAAGCCACCAACCGCGGTTGCCACCATAACCGATGCGGTTGAACACTAGTAGAGGACCAACCGGATCGGTTGGTCATGCGACCATCCGTTGGAAAGCCCAATTCTGCCAAATCTTCATCATTAAGTTTCTCCTTTGTATCCAAACAATTCTAGGTCCTTCCCTTGGTGTATTCTAGTCCCTTCCTAACTCCTTGGAGGCCAAGTTCAAATTAACACCCTAGGCCTTAGAACTAGTATAAATAGAGACCTCTTATGAGCATATGAGACACACACTTCAATACAACTCTCTCTACTCATCAAACAAAGCTCTTAAGCTCTCAAATTCATCCTTAGAAGTCCGAAAAGTTTGGAGTTCCGTAAGTACCACATTTGGAGGTCAAAACCCCAAAGAGTCTACCCCAATACTTTGGGAATCATTACTTCACCATTTGTAATCTTATTCCAAACATTGTAAGACTCTTAATCATGTTTTCTAATGTTCAAAGTTCTGAGTTTATGTTTATGTTTGCTATGAGCGGCTAGTTTCTTTATACACTTGCTTAAATGATGTTGATTATCATGTGATTAGTTAGTGATTGTGTTAACATGTGTTACTTCAATTTCAAGTTGATTCTAAGATCCAATTGTGCTAAAGTTTCATAGTGACATTTGTTAATTCAAATTTTACTAGTTGATAGTAATCAGAGGTCGAAAAGAACTTATTGTTATTCAACTAGTTATAATCATTTTGTCTATGGATGATTGTTTTTACCCATTATTCTTGATTAAACAAAGGAACTAAGGTGTGGTTGTAATAAGAACGCTATTTGATTATCAAGATTGGATTGATTGGAAACATCTAAAAGGTCGTAAGATTAGTTGTTGACAATCAGTTGTAACCTTTTGTCTATAATCGGTTACCTTTTGTATTGACCATTTCCTAAGCAAATTGATAAAGCAAATGGATGTTTTTGTGTTTAAGTTTGTGAAATAAACTTATGAAACTTGAATTGATCTTGAATTGATTGGTTAAACTTAATGCTTGTTTTTATGAACTAAAATCTTGACGAATGTTTAACTTGTAAGAACAATAGATTAGTACACCAACTAATTATCATAACCAACATGTTAAGAGGTTAACACAATCATACTAATGAAGGATAAGAAACTAGTTTAAGCAAGTGTAGTTTTTAATCATCTGAATTTCATTATATCTATTTTCGTTGTTATATACTTTTGGATTGCCTTAGTTGATTTAGACTTGTTAATCAGATTCACTCAAATCCATGCGAACGATCCTATCTTACCTTCATTATCTTGCTATAACGGACGAGTGCACTTGCTCGTATGTGTTATTGGTAAAATTGGTAAATCGTCTTTTATAAATTTAAAACTTGCACACACGTAGCATCAAGTTTTTGGTGCCGCTGCCGGGGATTTGATTGTGTTTCAGCATGTTTTGAATCCACGTCAGTCGATCCATTCCAAATTTTTTTTCCAGAACACTTCAACCGATCGGTCGTCTCACAACCAATCCGGTTGCACCTAAACCATACCTAATTGATCTAATCGACGGCTTCCTCGAACCGATCCTTACATTCGCTTCGCCCGTAAAACTATTTTCTTTGTTTGTCCGTGTTTAGATATTTCGGATTCTAGGTCATTGTATGAACACTGCGTGCGATGGACTATAACCAATCTCACGTCTTACCAACCCCGAACGTTTGATTCGAAGAAGAAGAAGAACACCTTTCATACCCTTAGAAAATCGTGTACCTAGAGTATCAAACCCACCATTTGATAACCTTGTAGGCAAAATCATTACAACCCTTTCACCAATTTACCTTTTCCCATGGCGGATGATCAACCTATGTGGGGAACCAACCGAACCGAAACCAACCCCCGAGTGCTATTGTTGCGCAACCTTGGTGACAACTTCACCGTGAAGGGTCATCATCTTTCTATGATAAAAGACCAATTGATGGCCGCTGCGCCGATCCGATAAGCACATTTGCGAATTCATCAAATTTGTTGCATGTTCCGTTATGGCGACACCGATGTCAATGCCATCAAACTCAAACTTTTTCCATCATCACCGCCAGAGATGCTAAAGTATGGTACAATGAATTGACCCCGTGAATTATCAACACTTTGGAGGAGATGAGGCAAGCCTTTGTAAGTCGATTCTTTCCACCTGCCATGTTTGATCGATTAATGGGAGAAATTCGCGCTTTCACACAAAATCCCAACGAATCACTTGTCAAGCTTGGTTCGATGAAAGATTTGTCAGAGTTGTCATGGACATGGACTATCCAAAGGAACCATTATCCAAATCTTTTACCATGGACTTGATGAAATCTCTCAAGGCATCCTTGATGCCGAGGAATTTTCTCTATAAGACTCTAACGATGCACACCAATTACTCAAGATCGAGTACTTCTCAAACTCGATTGTCTAAAGATTCCAAAACTAAACCTCTTCAAAACCGTTGCTTTTTTTGAAAACACCGATACCTCAAAACTCATGGAGAAAATGGAAGCCTTAACCTCAAAAATCGAATTTCAATACAAAGATATCAAAGATGAAATGAAGGAAATGCAAGACGGATGCAACAATTATGGAGGAAATCACCCTTCGTCTCGAAAGTGCGACGATAAGCCCATGGGTGGACCTAACGGGGAGAAGCGAATTATGTCCAAGGAGGATATCGAGTAATTATCACGGTTGAAATTCTGGAAATTGGCAAGACCGCCGACCAAGGGATGACAACCATGATTCTTAACCTCGAATTGACAATCCACCCCACAAAACTCCACAACAAGATGGAAGAATCGAATTAAAAACCACGAGAATTCGTGGCTCCTCAAAAATCTGCAAATGATTTCATCAAAAATCAATTTTTCAATCTCAAAGCCAAAGTTGAGCAGGGACAAAAAAATCATCAAGCATCTATCCAAGATCTTGAAAACAAATTTGGCAGATTTTCTCGACCAACATTCCTCGACCATCCGGTTCGTTACCAAGTAACACCCAATCCAACCCAAAACCATCAAATGATAAAACGTACCGTCCACCACAAACAAGAAATGAGCATATCAATGTTGTCTTCACAAGAGGTAGTGTCTCGTACAAACCACCACCAAATCCTAATGAAAATACTACTATCACACAAGATAGTGAGGATGAAGCTGAGGAAACCAACACAACTCAAACCACCAAAAGAAAAAAACCACCCCATCTATCATACATTAACACAAAATTCCATATCCTCAACTTTAAGAAAGAAAAAAATGGAAGAGCGTTATAAGAAGTTCATTGAAATAATCAAAGAGGTTAGACTCAGTGTTCCTCTCGTTGATGTCTTAGCCGGAATGCCCAATTACGGGAAATTATTGAAAGAACTTCTTACTAACAAAAGCAAGATGGAGCAAATATCATATACTTTCCTTAACGAAGAATGTTCAGCCATTGTTCAAAACAAAATCCCGCCAAAGCTCGGAGATCCTGGGAGCTTTCTTATTCCATGTACTTTCCGGAACAATAATCAATGCGATGCTTTAGCCACTTGGCGCAAGTATCAATTTGATGCCTCATTCGCTGATTCCAAATTATGCAACAAATGACCTTAAACCAACAAAAATAAGCATTCGATTAGCAAATCATTCTTATCAATATCCTGTTGGTATTGCTGAGAATATGCTTGTTCAAGTTGGTAAATTCATTTTTCCCGTGGAATTTGTAATCCGAGAAATGGAAGAAGATAGTAAAGTCCCACTCATCTTAGGAAGACCTTTCCTAAATACTGCTGATGCGATCATCAAAGTAAAGGAAAAGAACTCAACCTTGATATGAATCACCTTTCTAATCGATAAGGTGATGCGCTATCCATGTTCCAGTGATGACACTTGTTTCAACATCGATGTTATCGATGAAGTCACTGACGAAGAATTGGATGCATTACTTTACGAATCGATCCATTCATGACTACTTCCGAAAAAATCAATGAAACAGACTTTGACAAAGAGTTTGTTGATTTCATGAAAGTAGAGTTCAAGGAGATAACACGAGAGGAAGAGAATTTCAAGAAATAACTTTCATGAGATGATAATAAAATCTTTCTCAAGAACCACCAACGATCTCGGCTTAAACCTCTCCTCGATCATCTTGAATATGCTTACTGAGGAAAACTCACTTCTTCCAAGAGTCATATCTTCATTACTCAAGGACAATGAGAAAGAAAGTTTAGTTTCTGTCCTCAAAAATCATAAACAAGCTTTTGCTTGGAAAGCATCTCGATATCCCAGAATTAGTCCCAATTTCGCAAACACAAAATCAATTTTCAAGATGGGATTAAACTCCGTTGTGGAACGTCAATGTCGACTCAATCCCAACATGAAAGAAGTTGTCAAAAAGGAAATCATAAAACTTCTCGATGCTGGTATCATTTACCCAATCGAGGATAGTCCTTGGGTGAGTCCCGTTCACTCGGTTCCCAAGAAAGGAGGAATGACGGTTGTGACAAATGAACGAAATGAACTAGTTCCTACTAGAACTGCCACCGGGTTGGCGATTTGTATTGACTATCCAAATTAAATAAAGCTACCGTAAAGATCATTTTCCACTCGCTCACGGATAAAATGCTTGAAAGACTAGCAGGAAATAAATTCTTTTGTTTCCTCGATGGATTTTCAGGATACTTTCAAATTCCAATCGATCCTAATGACCAAGAAAATACCACTTTCACTTGTCCTTTTGGAACTTATGCATATCGGCGTATGCCTTTTGGTCTTTGTAATGCACCTGCGACTTTTCAAAGATGTATGATAGAAATATTCCAAGACATGCTCGAAACCTCCATGGAAGTTTTCATGGATGACTTTTCGTCTTCGAAACTCATTTGAAGCTTGTCTTTCCAATCTTGATAAAATGCTCGAAAGATGCTAAGCTGCACATCTTGTCCTTAATCGGAAAAATGTCACTTTATGGTGACCAAGGAATTGTGCTTGGACACAAAATCTCTAGTGCGTGCATGGAAGGATAAAGCAAAATCGACGTTATCACAAAACTTCCACCACCAACTAACTAAAGCCTAGAAGTTTTCAAGGACATGCCGCTTTTACCGCAGCCTTTATCAAAGATTTTTCAAAATATCCCGTCCGATGACAAAACTTCGAGAAAGATTCCGTCTTTGACTTCAATACTGATTGCATAAAAGCCTTCGAAACGTTGAAATCTCAACTGACTAGTGCTCCGATCATGGTTTTACCTAATTGGTCACTACCCTTCGAGCTTATGTGCGATGCCAGCGATTTTGCTGACGGAGCCATCTTAGGCCAACGAGAAGGAATAAACGTTTGGCCCATATATTTTGCTAGCAAGACACTGAATGGTGCTCAAAGAATATACAAATACGTAAAGGAATTATCGCCATAGTTTTCGTCGACAAATTACGATCCTACCTCATACTCTCAAAAATTTCATGTTCACCATCACTAAGCACTCAAATATCTGTTCACCAAGCAAGATACTAAACCATCTTATCCGATGGATTCTCTACTCCAAGAATTTGACATCAAATCAAAGATAAGAAAGGAGCGTGAGAATCTAGTCACGATCATTTATCAAGTCTTGAAAATCCAGATCTTGAGGAGTTGAAGGAAGAAAAAATTGATGATTACTTCCCTGATGAAACCCTCATGATTGTTGATGGAAATGACAATCCTTGGTTTGCTGACTTTGCGAACTATCTCGCTGGAAGAATTCTAAGAAAAGGTTTAACTCACGCTCAAAGGAGCAAATTCTTTTCGAACTTAAATACTACTTTGGGAAGAGCCATATCTTTTCAAAATGTGCCTCGACGGAATGATCCAAAAATGTGTTTCCGTTTCAAACCGCAAGAATCTTGACGAATGTCATCATGGCCCAACTGGGGGACATTATGGTCCTTCCACCACAACTAAAGAAGTTTTTGATGCGGATTCTATTGGCCAACAATATTCAAAAAGCACATACATTTGTCGTAATCTGTGATGCTTGCCAAAGATCCACCAACCTTTCACGCAGAGACGAAATGCCATTGACAAGCATTCAAGTGTGTAAAATATTCGATGTTTGGGGAATTGATTTCATGGGACCATTTCCTAAATCCCACAAATACGGATACATTCTCGTTGCTATAGATTATGTATCCAAATGGGCGTAAGCTTTACCAACAAATGTTGCTCGTCGTCGTTAATTTTCTCAAAAGCTTTTCGCCGTTATGGAATCCCCAAAACCTTGATAAGCGATCGAACCCATTTCGCAATCTACAAATGGAGAAAACCATGAAAAGATATGGGTTCATCATCAATTTGCGACAGCCTTATCATCCACAAAACCGGCCAAGTTGAAAACACCAACAGCTCTTAAAAGAATACTAAAAAACAAAGGAAGGAAAATCCTTCGTGGTCAAGAAACTTGACAATGCTCTGGGTGTTTCGTGGCTTACAAACTCCTATTGCACAACTCCTTACGCATCTCATGTGGAAAAACTTGTCATTTGCCGTCAAGTTGAACATCGCGGCTTACCGGGCTCTTAAACTCGAATAATCGATCTCAAAATAGCCGAGAAGAGATTCTTGCAATTACAAACCGGATTTAATTAAGACTCGAAGAAAATTCCAAACCTGATAAGGCTAGAACAAAAGCTTATCAATGCACAAAAGCCGAGGATTCAAAAAAGAATTCAAAGCCGGAGATAAATTTCTGCTTTTCAACATGAAATTCAAATTCAAAGATCCTAAATTACAACCAAGATGGTTTGGACCATATATCGTTAAACATGGATATCCAACCGGTTATGTCGAACTTTGTGACAAACAAGGTGGAAGTTTCATCGTTAATGGGCACCGAATCAAACTATACTATGATAAGGAGCAAATGAATGAAATATCGCGGAGACAGTTTCACCAAAAATGAATGAAGCCATCACCTTCAAGCACCTTTTCCAGAAGAATCCCACAAAGTGTTCCTTGAAACCATCTCCGAAGTTCATCCGGAGCGATATTGATGCTAATGGTGAAGAATTCATGTATGTCCCCAACTTTTCAAAATGTTCAAGGCTGCACTGCGGGCTGTAAATTCGAAGATTCGAAGTCGCCGATGACTCGTTAATAAAACAAGCGCTTCTCGGGAGGCAACCCGTGTGTTTTAGATTTGATTTTCTGTGGTCACCAGTGTTTTGAAAGGCTCAAGGAGCACTAAGGCGCAAAGGGGGGGCAAAGAGCCTAGAGTCGAGGCGCATTCCAAGGCGCAGGATTCATGAATGCGAAGCGCACTAAATACATTAAATTTTTATAACATATTTGACCATTTATGTAGCTTAAATAACACAAAATAACATTAAAATACTTAATACATGACACATATTGCCATTATAAAGATTAAAATGGATCAATTGTCACTTCTAAAACGGATCAACTCTTTGGCTCGATGACCTATATAGAGATTAAAATCCATATCGACTAAATATGCTTTTCCTACACTTGTAGACTTACATCTAACAAAGCTCACAATTTAACCCAAAATATCAAGCAAGCAACGTATTAATATTCAAGGCAATGCCACATTTTCATGATAATATGTCATAAAGAAAATACTTAATGAAACAAAGTAACTTCTTACAAAAAATTTCAATAAATAAAATAAACATAAAATCAATTCGAATTTACCAATCATACAAATACTCACCCTATGATTGAAAAGGCCCATGTATATAACTTACAAGGCCCATTTTTCTTATCTTAATATTTAAAAAAAAGGCCCAAAACCCGCTATATCTCGAAGCAAAAATCCCCAAGGCACGCCATTTTTGGGATTCATGCGTCGTGAGCCTCAATCTAAAATCCCAGAGCTTCATGCCATCACCGTTTAGGTTTCTAAAGCCGATTTTGACAACTATGGTGGTCACTTTAGAGTTTAAACCTTTGGTTGAACTTAAGCGGGGGTGCCACATCTTAATAAAACTTTGTTTGTGTATAAGATTTTGCTGTGTAATGATTACTCCAGCGATTGATAAAGAAGAAAATAAGTCGACAAAACTCATGGAATGTCCGGTTTCATCTCTATTTCCTTATTTCTATACTTTGAAGTTCGTTTTTCACATTGAGGACAATGTTTAACATAATGGGGATGAAGAGGAAAATTAGATTTTTTAAGCTTAAATTTAAAATTTTGTTTGCCCTTGTGATCTAGTTATTTTCACGCTTTTAGGATAATATATTAGAATAACTTGATCAAACCACCGGTAAACTGTAATATTTGAAACTTTGATATGTGTTCCGATTAATATTGCAATCCATTCTAGGATCGATAAACATTTGCTAGCACAAATTATAGCCCTTACCACTAAAATTGGGAGGATTTGAGCATGTTCTATATAAAGCATACATCTTTTATGCTTGAATCTTTTTCTATGAGTGTGCCGGTGATTTTATTTATTCTAGAACTTGTGCTTGTAAATCATTACCAGACCGCAATGATATCGCATTCGTTCGATATAAGTAAATTCGTGTGATAAAGAGGAACCTTAGGATTTAACCCAAATGGCCTTCCATTTTTCATATTATGTTATATTAGCTAGCCACATCGGCTAGTTAACCTCCTACATGGACCCATTTGTAGCTTCATCTTTAGCTAGATACCCCTAGTTACATCCTCTCCTGAGCCATCCTTTTCGCTTTTTGATAAATCCAAAATACAAAAGATTTTACACTTTAAACCTTAGCCTAACCCTTGTCAATGTCTAAACAATTTGGTTGTTAGTCACTCGAATGAGAAGATTGTTCAAATGATTATGAGTAGCCGCACCTTTTTAGTTGTGTGAGCCATTTCAAGGATGTGTTTAAAAAAATGTGTGTGAATGTATTAGCCAATGTGCTATGTTCGAAGAAAAGTTGTCATGGCAAATCAAAGCGAAAGAGTTGTGGAAATCCAAAGAAAAGAAAATGAAGCTATAATCATTTATTGGTTTGTGGATTGTTTGGTAACTAGCAACACGGGTATTAGACTTGATTCTATTTTTGTTTTAACACCAATTTCATTAACATTCCCATGCCTTATCCATACCCTTAGCCCAAAGCCTTAACATTATAACCCGAATAAAAGTCCTCTTTAGATGTTTTGCTTGGTGCTCACCACGCTTGTGGAGTTTTGTTTCTAGTACAAGCTTATGGTAATAATCTAATCATGACTGAGCAATGAGTGTGATTTCTCTTGTTACTCCACTAAAAATTGAGTGATTGAGTGAATTATATTTCGTTCCTTTTTCGTGAGGTATTTTGAAATGTTAATCATGCAAGAAAATCATTGGATGTTATCAAACATCTTGAAAGTTTCACCCTTAAAAGCGTAATCAACAACTAACAATAAAACAAGAGACAAGCTAACAATAATTAACAACTAGGTTTCATTGGATCTAAGCAAACACTAGATTAATTTAGCTACGCATGATAGATAAGCAAGAACACAAACAAACAATTGAACATAGAACAAACATGGTGATAGATTGGATAAGCAAACTTATCTTTGAGTGTAATGAAGGGTTTGGAACCATAAAATACTGCCCAAGTCAGACTATGAACGAACTAGGGTTTGCTCTCCAAAATACTACACACAAAATACAGAAAATTCGAAGTCTATATATAGATTTACACTTGGCGCACTGCCGCGATGGTGACGCATCCGGGTCAGCCATTGGGTTTTGTTATGGACAAGTTATCATTGGGACGGGCAAGTGGGAAGATTGCCCGGCTTCATTATGGATGTCATCTTGGAATGGGTCTTGGTCGCCTGAAAAGTAAAGGCAACGCCGAAGGAATAGGCGATTGGCCATGTTGTAAAACCAAAATATGACCTCGAGCCATCGCTGAGACTTTTAGAAATCCCTTTAATGACGGTGTCGCCTGGTCGAGATCAGTCAGTATGAAAATCAACCTTGAAATCTTGACTTTGTCGTTTTCTTCATGTTTTCGTTCCTTTTCGTCCAAAAGTGCTTGATTTCAGCAATTTGCTTCCAAAAGACCTAAAATGTGAAAAAGAACGATTTTAAGCAGTAATGGATATAAAATGTATTGATTTAGGGCTTAAATAACCCCCTAAAAATGTATGTTTTAAATCCTTATCACAAGTCACAGTGTTGGGACCTGGCCTTGTTTGCATGTCATCCCTAAAATGATAGCAACGAATATGAAATTAGTAGATGGTATTTTGTGTTTGTAAATCGATGGCCTGCATTTGTTTTAGAAACGCAATTCGAAGTGTACCGTTACTGAAATAAGCTAAATTTCTGGTTACATGCGACATGAGGACAGATATCAACCTCATTGCTGAAACATGTCGCCGCATTACTTGAAAACACTTAAAAGTCAACATGTTTGATCATACTTCAAAAATGCTAACTGCTAAAAGAATCAATAGTTTTACGCGACACTAAATTTGTCAATCTCAACATTGGTCGAACCAATAGAAGCAAGCCCCGATATGGAACTGGTTGCTTGGTTACCGCATCATCAGAAAGGCAAGAACGGTGTACAAATCTATAACTGAAGAAAATTAAAAAGGTTGGTTCAAGAATATTTAGTTGTACAAAAAGTAACTGAACCAAAACTCATAAGAAATTACATGTAGACAATGTGAAAGTGATGCTCTTTTATTTCTCTCAAGGCAATTGATTGCTTCTTTTCCAACTTCATGTGGTAATGGGAGGAATACCCCATGTGACGACACGTCCAAATCCTTAGGAAAGTCAAGCATATACCAATCTAATAGTTTTGAAAACGCCACCATTTGTGTCAGTAGAATATAGATCCATGTTAACTTGTATGGCGTAATGTTAGGAATTATTGTAATAAGTGGGTTCCTGCTGATAAAGGTTCCTGCAGATAGTTTTATTGATTCTCACATAGTTGGTTATCAGGATAGCAGCTTCCCATCGATAGTTTTATTGTTTCATGGATATGTAGTTTCCAGATTATTAGAATTTAGTTACGATATGCATGAGTTAAATTAGGAATAGATAATGCATATCTTTTACGTGTTTAGTGAGTCGCAGAATTAGGTTTCTTGTAGTATAAAAGAAACCTGCGGGTAGGGTTTATGTACGCTTGTCAATAACATTGTTAGTAATTCAATATAGATCCATAGAGGATCAAGTCTTTTGTGTTTATTGTATTCTTGATTCTTGTGTTTATATTCCGCGTAAACATAAGTCTAGTAAAGGTTCTCCATAGTTTTCTTGTGATTACACAGGTTTACTATACTTTTATTAAGGCTCGTAAGATCTATCTGGGACTGTATCCAACACGAAACCCTAGAAAACACAATTATTAGTTTTTACAACATTATTCTATTGTATGTGCTCCAAATGGCCAAACAACTTCAACGTTGTTGTTATTAAAATTACCTTGCAAACAACATTACCGTGTGAATATGAGGGAAGGTTTCAGAGATAGAGGATCAAAGCAATGAACGGGGCGTAAATGACCTGTTAATAAGCTGCAAAGCAACAACAAATGTTGTCCCCGATGGAGCAGCCTCAATAGACCTAAAAGTCCATGATAACGCTCAGATTGTACATGTTTTCAATAGCATTATGTGTGCTTTTGTATATGTTATTTGGTTATATTTGTATGATTTCAATGCTTAATCGCATCAAAAGATGTTTGTCTAGTGTTTATAACCGCGCGGAAACGGAGGAAAAGTAAAAGAATGTTCAACAAATGGAAGATTCCCGCTTCAGTTGAAGCATGTCAAGCACAAATAAGTATTTCAAGTACCATAGAAGACCAAGCCGACAAGAACCAAGCTCTACAAGTCCAATAAAGTAAAGGTCGATTCATTCAGAAGACTTCAACCGACCGCAACCGCAACCTGATCGGGTCGGATGAAGGCAAAAGGTGCCTATGAAGCCGCCCAACCGCTCGGTTGCCACCCGCAACCGGCGCGTTGGAACACTAGTAGAAGACCAACCGCATCGGTTGGTCATGCGACCATCCGTTGGAAAGCCTGCCGCCAAATCTTCATCACTAAGTTTCTCCTTTGTATCCAAACGATTCTAGGTCCTTCCCTTGGTGTATTCTAGTCCCTTCCTAACTCCTTGGAGGCCAAGTTCGGAAAATACCCTAGGCCTTTGAACTAGTATAAATAGAGACCTCTTGTGAGCATATGAGACACACACTTCAATACAACTCTCTCTACTCATCAAACAAAGCTCTTAAGCTCTCAAATTCGCCTTAGAAGTCCGAAAGTTTGGAGTTCCGTGGTACCACATTGGAGGCCAAAACCCCAAGGAGTCTACCCCAATACTTTGGGAATCATTACTTCACCATTTGTAATCTTATTCCAAACATTGTAAGACTCTTAATCATGTTTTCTAATGTTCAAAGTTCTGAGTTTATGTTTATGTTTGCTATGAGTGGCTAGTTTCTTTATACACTTGCTTAAATGATGTTGATTATCATGTGATTAGGTAGTGATTGTGTTAACATGTTTTAATTCAATTTCAAGTTGATTCTAAGATCCAATTGTGCTAAAGTTTCATAGTGACATTTGTTAAATCAAGTTTGACTAGTTGATAGTAATCGTAGAGGTCGAAAGAACTTATTGTTATTCAACTAGTTATAATCATTTTGTCTATGGATGATTGTTTTTACCCATTATTCTTGATTAAACAAAGCTACTAAGGTGTGGTTGTAATAAGAACGCTTTTTGATTATCAAGATTGGATTGATTGGAAACATCTAAAAGGTCGTAAAAATAGTTGTTGACAATCAATTGTAACCTTTTGTCTATAACCGTTACCTTTTTGTATTGACCATTTCTTAAGCAAATTTGATAAAGCAAATGGATGTTTTTGTGTTTAAGTTTGTGAAAATAAACTTATGAAACTTGAATTGATCTTGAATTGATTGGTTAAACTTAATTCTTGTTTTTATGAACTAAAATCTTGACAAAGGTTTAACTTGTAAGAACAATAGATTAGTACAACAACTAATTATCATAACCAACATGTTAAGAGGTTAACACAATCATACTAATCAAGGATAAGAAACTAGTTTAAGCAAGTGTAGTTTTTAATCATCTGAATTTCATTATATCTATTTTCGTTGTTATATACTTTTGGATTGCCTTAGTTGATTTAGACTTGTTAATCAGATTCACTCAAATCCATGCGAACGATCCCGACTTACCTTCATTATCTTGCTATAACGGACGAGTGCACTTGCTTGTATGTGTTATTGGTAAATCGTCTTTTATAAATTTAAAACTTGTACACACGTAGCACATCAGTCCAAAATATAATTACAAAGGTAGTTATTACGCTTATCACTTAGCTCATGATACTAACACCTTCGATAATCATTTTAAAAATGAACACCCTCAATAATAGCGACCTATATACTATTTAAGAGATGCTATGAGCTTATGACACTCATTCATACAAAATGACAAAGATAAATGGAGCAAATATTTAAAATAAGCTATTATAGGTTCCTTTTCTAATAATTTAGCTAAGCACTAAAGGTAACATGTTTAAAGCACAAACCTTAATATAACCGTCATGTGCGTTCTAGAAATTATCAGATTTCACACGATGAAGCACACATTTTGGATATGCCTTTAACAAACTATTAGGTATGCTTCTAATGGTAATTCCATCTTTTATAACTCTAATGGAATCCTACGTAAGTTCAAATACAGATCAGAACGATTACCTGAAATATGCGAATAACAGTATTCATCCCCTTAGCTCTTGCACATACCTCTTCTTTTTACATAGTATGATCTTAAAGAACCTGAAACACAAACACATATGCAATTACAATAGATATATTAAATAATTGGGAAAAGAAACGGGTTTAAATAAACAACCATCTGATGCACACGGAAAGCATGTGGCTTAACAATTTGTGAGACTGTCAATATCGGTGTAGAGCCTGCCTTGTCGCTGACCACTTATTTAGATTCATCAGAATCCTCAACGTTTGCATTGTCGTCCTCGTTCTTACCTCCCACATCCTATTTGCATTGCAACAAACTCATATCAATAAAACTGATATTTAAAAAAAAATAAAAAATAAAAAATCTCAGGTATACATAACGACCTTATTTTTTGTTGTAGGCTGCAATAGTCTTCTCGTATCCCTTCTCCCTTTTGTTAGATATTGGAAAATTTTAGAAAAGTGTAGGGTGCGTTTAGTTGGGGGAAAACACACTTGTTTTCCACAAAATGTTTTGTGACAACAGTTTAAAAATAGACGTTCAAATTATGATTTTCCAACAAAATGTTTTGCAAAAACACAAAATCCCCTATTCCTAATCTAACAAGAAAAATTAGAAAACAAATTTTAGTTGTTTTCCTTATTTTCCTTTATAACCCCAACCCTCCCTCCCCTTCTTCAAAATAGAAAATACAAATATCAACTAAACGCATTTTCTATATTTTCAAGTGTTTTGTGAAGATAAATTTCCCATCAAAATTTTTACAAAATTAGAGATAGAAAACAAGGGAATTTTTTCTCCAACTAAACGCACCCGTAAAGTCTCCAAAAAATGCTTTATTATGAGATTAACATATAAAACCATGTTTCTCAAAACTCATATCTATCACCAAAAACCAATAAATCTAACACTTTCAAAAAAATAAAATAATTTAATTAATAACAACTTTAACTCAAAAAACAAACTTTCTTATAAAAAAAATTCCAAATTTCGTAACAATAAAAATCAACAGATAACATTTACCTGTAGTCACCTAACATATCTGTTAGAAAATCCTAAATCATTGAATGATTGTAACTCTAAGCTACTCGGACTGTCCTTCGGTAACCTATAATCAAAACCCATGAATAAAAAAACACATCAACTAATCAATTAAACACAACCCAAATTATAAAAACTACTGATTAAATAATGAAAGGTTATTTAAAATTAACGACTTTTATTGCTCATCTCTCTTCCCTCCTTGTGTCTTCCACCTACACAACAAAATAACAAATGTATGTTATTGTAGCGCACCGACAACCGCTGTCCCAAAACATAACGATATTGCTAATCTTCATCTTGATTGTGCGTTGTTTTGTTTTTTTGATTTTTAAAACGACAGATCAAGCTCAAACCTACTGGTAACCGTCAAGCACAACGAACCGCCAAAGTTTCTTAAGTACGAAGATAACAAATGAAAAGAATGGAGTAGAAGGTGGTATAACAATCTTGTAGTTGGGTTGTTGTAGACTACATAAAAAACACGGTTGGCCTCAGCCCTCAACAACCAGACCAAAATTAAACGAATATTTTAGTAGTTGGACAATATTATAATAGGAAAAAAAAAATTTTCTCTACCCTCAATTTTTATTAGATCTAATGGATGAGATTAATCCGAATAATTAAAAAAATCCACTTTCATCATTCTTTTCAAATATAAATATCTTTCAAACAGTCAATCGTCAAGAGAAAAAATATATACCATTACGACGAGCATTTAATTATCTTTCTATAGAGGCAAGACTTTGACACTTTCTAATAAAACAAATTCTGTTTTCCGCTTTTTTCGCTTTTTACGTTATCGAAATTTGCATTTAAAATCATATATGATTTAACACTAATTTGAATACCACGTGTGATATTAGTGTTAAATCATATATATGATATGTATATCATATGTGATTTGTCATATATGATTTAACACTAGTATCACATATGATATTACATATAATATGTGATTTAACACTAATATCACATGTGTTCTTCAAATTAGTGTTAAATCATATATGATATTTCATGCAAATTTCGTTTCAAGAAAAGCGAAAAAAGATGAAAAACTAAAAACGATTTATTTTTCTTTCCGAAAGTATATCAAAGTCCTCGCCTATTAAAGATAATTAAACGCCCGTCAGCGATAAGGTGTAATTATTTTGCTTAACGATTAACGGTTTAGAGATATTTAAATTAAAAATAGGTGAAATAATAAAACGCAACCAAAGAATCGATTTTTTTTAAATGAATTGGTAATAGCCTTTAATATGAAGAAAAGTTAAGATGAAAATAACTCTCCTCATTTTATATTTACTTATTATTTATTTCAACTTTCTTTAGTCCGTTTGTTTTGAGGGTGTGGCTTCATGGATTGGATTTAAAGTAAAATCTTAATGTTTGGTTGCATATATCTACTGTTAAGGTTGGGATATAAACCCATAAAATGGGGCATGTACAAAAGGAGGCTATGTGGTTGGGGTTAACAAAATTTTACATATATTTCATCTTTTAGTGGGCTTTTGTTTATCATGTGCCACTCATTTAACTTTTTGTTATTGTTTTAAATTTTTTTTTAATTTTTAATCATATACTGCTATTTTAATAACATATTTACTTTATATTATATTGGGAATGTCTAACCAATGCCTAAGAAGCAGAGTTTCAAGGAATTCCTTGGCACAGCTTAAACTCCTTGGCTGACGCCAAGCCTCACACATCATACTGTCATACTAAAGTCCGCTACCAAACTTAATGTCGACTTTTTTTTTTTTTTTTTTTTAAAACTTTCACTGGTTTGGCAAAATATACCGCTTTTTTTTGAATTTGTACTCAAATTTTTTTATAAAAACCTCCTTATTCTTCCATATTTTCACACACTCTTCAAACCTAATTCACACCTCAAAAAACACTCATTTTTCTTTCATTATGGATCCAAACCATCCTCTACGGGAGCATTTTGATTAATTATGAAGATTTTAAAGCACTAAGAGAGAGATATATTCATTCAGATCAAGAGTATGAACAATATATGAATTTGTGTAATCAAGAAGCCGGTGGATCAAGATCGAACCTAAAAGGAGGGCGATATACCACGCCAACGAAACGGCGTGAACGCCTAATCGACTTGACTATTTCTGGCCGACGCAGATTGGTCCTAAATATCCATGCTTATTTTGGGGTTCCTGGTGCAAATAATGATCTAAATGTTTTATATGGTTCTCTATTTTTGATGATGAACTGGCCAAGACAATTTAATGCCCGTTTGAAGTAAATGGGCATGTGTACAACAAAGGTTACTATCTAGCCGATGGCATTTATCCAACATGGTCCTGCGTTTGTGAAAACGTCATTGCAGGTCCAAAAACGTTGAGGTTTAAAATAATTCAGAAAGTTCTGAAAGGATATCGAAAGAGCTTTCGAGTCCTACAAGGTCGTTAATTATACGACAACCCGCGACGCTTTCGAAATCAACGCTTTGAGAAGGATCATGAATTGCTGTGTAATGTTGCATAACATGATATTGGAAGACTCAAAAATACGTAGTGAATTTAAGAGATGTGTTCATTGATCCAACGCCGCATAATACACGGGAATGGACCGAAGATGTGATTTACATGTTCGAAAACACAAAGAACTCAGAGATAGCAAAATACACAACGATCTTCGAGATGACCTTGTGGAACATGTTTGGAGAAATTATAACTAGTTTGTAATTTTTATCTTTTAAGTTTTATGTTTTTTATTGTAATGTTTTTTAATGAATAAAGTAATTTAGAATATATTGTTTTACATTTTATAAAAATGAGTTTGGCACCGTAAATTTCGTGCCAACGGATACCCCCGAAATGCTACCAAATAGCTTCGTGCCAACTCAAAACCGCCGACGCGGCAGCCGCACTCAGAACAAGACGAGAGCCAAGACCACTGCATCTAAAGGCCACAGAGATTTGTTAAGATTAGTTTCATGTTTTAGTTACAAAATGGTCCTTATAGTTGACATATATTTACATATTTAGATGAGGGACCCACATAAATAATTTTTATAAATCACAAAAGGACAAATCTTAACCAATGCCCTAAGGGCATTAGTTAGACATTCCCTATTATATTTTCACTTTCCAACATCAAATCTAAATTTAAATCTTAATCCAAATCCAAATTCAAATCCTAAACCTAAACCCTTTACAAACCAAACAGGCCCTAACTCTTTATATTGTTGTTCAGTTTATATAAATTCAGTTTTTTCACGTGATATATTGATTTAGTCCAGCCGCAATGCAAAGATGATTAATACTTGTTTTACTCAAATATCATTTTCGTTCATTCTAGAGAGAAATCTTCGGTCATGTTTTTACGAAGATATTGTCGTTAAAGATGATTTGGCCATTTAAATAAATGTAAAATCATTATCACGATATAAAACCTTAAACTAATTTATTGTCTTGCATAATTTACAGACACATAGTCACACATTCGTAGATGCTAGAATATAAAACTATTGGGGGCTAATAAATGAGTAACATATGTAAAAAGCATAAATGATTAGTAATCCTTGATCAAAGAGATCAATGTTAACCTTTAATCTGGTGACAAACTTGTAAATTAAATTTAAATATTAGACAGCACAACAATTGGAGAAATTTGTAGAAACTTTTAAATATAGAGTAGAGTTCAATATAAATCTCAAAATTTATAAATATTCTGATCACACATTTTTTTTAATCCAAATTAGGAAAGTCATTTTTCACTTTTTAAAAAAATAAATAAAATATTTTGCAAACAGTAAATCGTTAAGCGACAAAAAAAATAAAAATAAATAAATAAATAAATAAATAAATAAAATTTAGTAGAGTGGCACTTCGATATACTTTCGGTTTCTTTTTTTTAATTTTTGTTTTAGTATTAAAATTTACGTTTTGAAGAATCACATGTGATTTGTTATTCAAAAAATCACATGTGATTTTACAAATCAGATATGATTTTATAAATCACATGTGATTTTTCTAGACATAAATTTAAACACTAACAAAAAAAATCGAAAAGTTCGTCGAAAGTATATATAAGTGCCCCTCTATAGAAAGATGCATTTATTCTCATCGCGATTGTTATTTTCGTGTAATGATTAACGGTTTGTGAAATATTTAAACTTTCTTAAAAGAGGATGAAAGTGGATTTTTTCTTGTTTGATGAAAAATGAGTGGGCAAATTTATTTATTAGATCTTTAAAGAATTTGACATTTATATTAAACTTTTCTCATTAAATAAGGTAGTTAGTCTTAGCGTCTCAAAATAATCATTCATTTCTATATTTTGGGTCGTTCCAAAATAATTATCCTTAACCAGAAATAGATAGAAAGTTGATCGAGATGACCATATTATACTTATTTGAAGTTATTATTAATTTTCTATTTCAAAAAACACTAATTAAATATCTAAAGATAAAATTATGTTTTTGAAAAAAGTAAGAAAAAGAAAGTAACAATGGGTGTGTTTTTCCTTAACTCGTGTACCTCTTGGGAGAATCACTTGTGATGTAGGGAGTATAAGACATGCATCATGTTTAGTTTACGTATCGTCTATATGTTTTTGATATGTTGTAGATTTTTATTAAAAATAATTATTTTTATAATAATAATAACAATAATAATAATAATGATGACGACTTTTAAGTTTAAAATTTATGAGGTATTGTTAGGTCTTTAAATTACTAAAAGATATGAAACTTAAAAGTTTTACATTTAAATTGGATTAGCTACTTATTAAAAGTTTTAAACTTTATTGTGACTTTTATTAAACAATCAGGATATAAAGTTATTTTAAACTTAAGTCTAAAAGTAAATAATAATATACAAGAGATAAACTTAAATCTAACGAATTTAATAAAGTTTCGTTACAGAGTTTGATGTGGATTGCATGTGTATTTCATGATATTTTCCTGAAACCGAAACACCATATTTGCGGTGTATCCAGTGTCTATTCAAAAAAGTTCAAAGTAGATCACAATTTTTTTTAAACCTAATAAACAAATCCTAAATAATTATCATCGCGATTGTTACTTTCGTGTAATGATTAACGGTTTGTGAAATTTATAATTTATTTTTTTAAAGGATGAAAGTGAATTTTTTCTTGTTTGATGAAAAAATGAGCGAGCAAATTTATTTATTAGATCTAAAAAGAATTTGATATCTATATTGAACTTTTCTCATTAAATAAGGTAGTTAGTCTTAGCGTCTCAAAATAAATGATTCATTTCTATATTTTGGGTCGTTTCAAGATAATTGTCCGTAACCAAAAATAGATAAAATTTTGTTTTTGGAAAAACTAAAAAAAGAATAAGAAAGAGTTAACGAGTGTGTTTTCTTAATTTGTGTACCTCCGGGGAAAATCACTCTGTGATAGAAAGAGTATAAGACATGAATCTGATTTAGTTTGCATATCGTCTACATGTTTTTTATATGTCGTAGATTTTTATTAAAAAAATTATTTTAATAATAATAATAATAATAATAATAATAATAATAATAATAATAATAATAATAATAATAATAATTCTTTTAATTTTAAAATTTTTGAGGTATTTTTAGATCTTCGAATTACTAAAAGTTATTAAGATCGAAAATTTTACTCTTAAATTTAGAAAATTGAAATTTAAGATTAGCGGTTTATTAAAAGTTTTGAACATTATTTTAATTTTTATTAAACAATTAGAATATAAAGTTATTTTAAAGTTAAGTATAAAAGTAAATAATAATATACAAGAGATAAATTTAAATCTAACAAATCTAATAAGGCTTTGTTACAGAGTTTGATCTGGATTACATGTGTATTTTATGATCCTTTCTGAAACTGAAACATCATATTTACAGTGTATCCAATGTCTATTAAGAAAAGTTTAATGTAGATAACAAATTTTTCTAAAATCTAATTAATAAATCCTAAATATTCTTTTCATCAAACTAAAAACTAAGTTTTATCCAACTTTTTAAAAATTAGATATCTCACATGCCGTTTATCGTTACGCGAAACAAATTATAACATCGCGACGAGAATTAAATCCTCTTTCTATAGATGGGCACTTCAATATATTTTCGATGAACTTTTTTTTCGAAATTTTTCGTGGGTTTTCAAATTTAGGTCATGAAAAATCACATGTGCTCTAAAATCATAGTTGATTGGCTATTATTTCAAAAATCACATGTGATTTATGAAAATCAAATGCGATTTCAGAAAATCAAATGTGATTTCAGAAATCACACGTGATACTTAAACGAACAATTCACAAGTGATTTTTCAGAGCGTAAATTTCAACATTAAACAAAACTTGAAAAAAAATCCGTCGAAAGTATATCGTCTACTGAAAGATAAACAATTTCTTGTTGCGAGGGTGAATTTTTTGCCGCTTAATAATTTAGTGTTTGCAAGATAGTTTATTTTAATAAAAATGTGGAAAGTTTATATATATATTGATACCCGTACAACGCGCGTTCGGGGTCAAATGAAACTTCCTTTTATTCGAGCAAGTTTTTCAACCACCTAGGCAGTGAACCTAATCGTTGTAGTGTAGTATTAGGGTAAGCCCCGGGATTGATATCGTTCTATAGGGGAATAGGAATGCTAGTGAGAAATTACTACACTAAGGTTGGGGTTGAGGAAGATTATTTTTTATCTTTTTTATATTTTTAGAAAATTGAAAGGTACGAAT
This sequence comes from Chrysanthemum makinoi, assembly GCA_910596185.1. NCBI lineage: Eukaryota > Viridiplantae > Streptophyta > Magnoliopsida > Asterales > Asteraceae > Chrysanthemum > Chrysanthemum makinoi. The sequence goes on along the minus strand of OU343219.1, from coordinate 183,307,156 downwards.
CTCGGGGTATTGGATTTGGGGGTGGTATTTCAACCGATTACTCTACTATTCTAATTATCTACTTAACTAAGCTAAGGGGTAGTCTATGTCTAATTGATGTGTGCTCGTATGATGATTAAATATGTGTTTACCTAGATGCTATTACTCCCTAGTTATCTCCTATTGATAGTTGAATTGTCACGTCCTTATTCTTAACGCTTTGTGTCTTCTAAGGTCTTAGGGTATGCTTTTTTCCCTAACTCTTTGAGACTACCTTAAGGTTATTGCCTACAAAATCTCTAGGATTAATAAACTAACTCTAAGGTTATCTTTGGATTTTTAGCCTACAACAACTCTAGGCGATCATACACTAATGTTCACAAAGATTACTCAAGCATTAAAAAAACAACGATGGCCTATTGCAATCCTAGGCCAATCACAATTATGATAAGAGACAGCCAATCAATATTCAATACCTAGGTTTCATAGATCTAAGCAAACACACAAGTAAATTAGCCGCACATGGTGAATATGCAAGCATACACACATACAATTGAAGACATAATTCAATCAATGAAGTAAATTACTCATCTTGTTGTAAAATAGGGTATGAGAACCCTAAGATAATCGCCACCAAAAATCGTTATTAGGATTTACTCCACAAAACTACCTCTAAAAAGTCCAAAATTTGAATTCTATATAGAGAGTTACAACTGCAAGGCCACTCTTTAATTGTGATGTCGCCGGATCGCCGCCACTAGGGTTTTCGTCTTGACCAAGTCAACTTTGTGACGGCATCTTGTGGTTATGACCGCCGCCTTCATCTTCCGACCGTCGGATCAATCTAGGTCGCTCGAAGTGTGACGCCCTACTCATTAAAGCCGACGCCGCCAGTAAAATAGTAATTTCACTTCGAACCGTCGCAATTATAGGGACGGCGCCGCCTCTTTATCCGGAGCCAAAAAGTGCTTCCAGGCTTGAGTGTTTGATCTTGACTTTGGACATTTTCTTCACTTATTCACTTTTCGTCCAAATAAGTGTCATTCCAGATTATGCCTTCAAGAGACCTAAAAAGTGAAAAGGAACGAAATTAAGCAGTAACGGATATAAAAGTGGTCGATTAAGGGCTTAAATGACCCCTCAAAAGTGTACCTTTTAAATCCTTATCAAGTATCCCTACACTTGGTATTTGCTTGTCCTCAAGCAAATGTGCTTTTGGCCAATTAATTTATAAGTTAGGGGTCATGAAGCATTAGTTTAGAATAATTCACAACAAGTATAAGCCTTGAAAAAAGTCATAACAAGCACGGAAATTACATACTAGCACCTCACAAGTTGTGTTTGGATACTCTCATCTCTCGGGTGTATATGAAATATATCAAATTGGAAATGGAAGATAAACACTCATTTACCGATCCTAGTACATAGATTACTATAGGCTTGACACTAGATCAAACCTCCATCGCTTTGACGTAAGCACCTAGGAAAAACTATCCAAGAGGTTTTTTAAAGGGTTGTAACGTTAGGCTTACGGTAAGGAAACAAAAGGTTTGGTTAGATAGGCGATTTAGTGGTGGCAAGTCAAAAATCTTTATATTACAATCATGAGAAGAATGGCGTTGCTAAGCCAAGACTCGACACTCTAAACTCTAGATAACTTTGAAACAAACAAACATAAATTTAAAGATAGATGTAGGATGGTAGCCCGTATGTTTTTTCAAATTTTTTTTCATACACTTTTACTCTACCATCCTCTATGATAACATCAAAATAATAGGGATTTATATGCACATCCCTACACTTGAGTTTTTATTACTCTAACACTAATTTGACCCGAATTGAAAAGATCAAAACACTTGGAGTACATTATTACGTAAATAAAGGGAATTTGAATTTAACGTTCCTTCCCGTCACTTCATAAAATTTAAATTTTCCCACGGGTCCCAATTGTCCCAAAACTGTGTACAAAGGATATGACTCGACTTAGCAACTTATGCAAGTAACTAGATAATTGAACTAAGGGTTTAGTATGATAACAATAATGCACTAAAAGTGAGTGCATACAAGGTAGGCTAAGGCGATTTAGGTGTACATTTGGGGGTGGATTGTAAACAATGCTCTTCATTGATATTCCGGAAAACGAAACATCACGAGAACCGTGAAAAGGATAGGCTCGAGGGGTTAACTCAGGTATCGTGTACTAAAGATGAGTACAACGAAAGGGTATGAGGGAATTACTCAACCAATGTGGAAGAAGTAATTATAATACGAGTATCAAACAAGGGTTATCCTAATGCCTCTTATCATTTAGTTATTCCTAACTACACAAGTGTAGTCCTACTAGCGATCTCGGAATACATCACAAAACAAGTTCTGGAACCTATTATACTACTGGTACACTCTCTAAGCATAAAAGGTGAATGCATTAATTCCTACAAATCTAGGGGCGAACCTCACATTTTTAGGGTGGAATTTGAGTGGTGAAGGTTTTTGTGCTAGTCATATAACTTCCTATCCATGAGACGCTTTATTAAGACTAATGGCCCACTCCTACATGCCATGAAAAAATTTAAATTTGGTGCCAAAATTACCCTAACCGATATTTCTCATGGTTTATTACACAAATGAAATTGGACAAGGCAAATAGTCAAGGATAAGCATAGTTTCAAAGTTCCCGTTTTATTTTCCCTCCCTACACTTAAACTGAACATTGTCCCCAATGTTCCCCGAAAGTATCAAGTTATGATAATGGAAGTTAATTAAATACGAAAGAAACTAATACTCCCCTGATTAGCCTGGGATCCATGTGAGGTAGTTGTTAAATTCTTTTCTTCAAGAATGTATGCGTGAAAAGCTCCTTCCAATCTTATGTATCTTCTTCTTGATAAATAAAACCGCACACTTTAAGAAAACAAACTAAACCTTCGCTGCGTAAAATTGGCGGTAACACTATATATGACTCTACTATACTAGGATATAATGCTTATGGAATGGATGTTTGCAGATTTTCTAGAAAATTAAGACACTGAAAATTCCAAAAATTATAAGTAGCACGTAAAACGAGAGAAAGTAAGATACGTTGTTTTCGCCTCCCGACACCGCCGTAGCGAAGTCCGGACGCCGTTATCCTGACAGAACCGTCCGCTACATTTTCTCGAAAATTACATCTTTAGAATCTGGAAAATTTCTGCAAAACATCCATTATGACTCGATACAAGCATTTGACTCTAACAAACACACATGTATATTTTTTCAATAATCGTAATTCCCATATTTACGTTTTTTTTAAAAACGTGTGTAATCTTCCCTACACTTATCCCTTTTGTAAAATACCTTTATATGTAATTAAGACGGGGTTAAAGACAAAATAAAGCATTTTCACAAATTCAAACATGAAAATAAACAATCAATGAAGAGACATATGACACACAAACAAGCAAACAATTAAGCATGGGTTGCCTCTCACAAAGCGCTTTTCTTTATTTATGAGTCTTGTAGCTAGACTCGAAGTCGTGCCCCCTACGTGGTCTCATTTTTTATTCTCAATGAAAACTCTATCATATTGAAAAAATTTTCATCGACTCTATACCTAGGCCCTAGGGTCAAGCAATCCTTATAATAAAGCCTCCTTTTCTCCCACATGAAGTTCAAACCTTTTTCAACATCTTACTGCTTTTTCCTCAAAAGCTCTAATGTTGTCTCGTTCGAAAAGGGATAAAGGGCCATGTCCATTCGTCTTCCAAGGCATCCTATAAGTGATCTCATCGTGTCTTTCATTAAACCTAACCGTTCCTTCAAACTTGTTATGGCTCATTTTAGACTTTTCAACAAATGATTTTCCTAGCACTACTTGGGATAAGCTATAGTCAATGACACATCCGATGTCTTCTAGGACCACAAAATCAACTAAGTAGGTGAAATTTCATATAAAGACGTGTACATCTTTGACTCTTCCCACAAAGTTGCAAACCCTACCCGGATACTTAGGGTCTCTCCTAATCTTAAGTCGCTCATTCATAATGTCTGATGAGTGCTTATTCACTCATCATTTTAGGTCAAAACTGAACTGCGAAACATCTAAAAACACTCCGATATGCATCAAAATACTAAAAATATCTCAAAATTGTGTTTTATATGTTTCAGATGCAAAATGTTTAAAATCGATGAAAACGAGCAAAGTTTGCACAATTGGTAGTTTCAAATTCCCGACTTTCAAAAATTGACAGTAAATAGTCCCTCGAGCACGTATTTTAAAAAGAAAAGTCACCAAAGGTCCTTTTGAAATCATAAATTGTCATAATTAGTCCTTTGGTGAAGAATTTCAAAAGTTTGAGAAATTACAGTTTTGATCCTTGGATTTTCAAAATTATCTTGATTAGTCCTTGGGATTTCACAATTTGCAAAAATGGTCATTAACTTATTTGAGATATGCAAGTTTGACCCTTGGACTACAACTTCATAATTTTCAGTCTTGGTCCCCTAATTTTCAATTTGGCGCTTTGGTCCCTAAGGTATTATTTGGATCCATGCTTAATCCCTAGTCCAAATTAAAACACAAAAAACCACCTGCATCTCGGCCCATCCAATCACTACCCAAACCCTACCTGTCTCACTCTTTCTTCACCATTTCCCGCCCAAACAAAGTAACCCCCATCTCCCAAGAACCGCAGAACAATCCTCCCTTTTTACCATTCCCCATTTAACCTATCTTCTTTCTCTATTATCAAAACACTCCACCTCCAAACCCTCTATTACTACCCGATAACCCCATCTCCCAAACCCACTATCTTACTTTTCCCCTTTCCATGGATGCCAAGCTGGAAATCCTTGGCTCAAAATACCCCATGGACGGCTGTGATTAAATCCAAAATGGTACCTACTTAATGGATGGCTGGGATCAACTCAAGAAAGCACATGAGGTTGGTTTTTGCTTGGTTGCACTCACAGAAGAAACCCAACACAAGAAGCACATGTGAAGACCTTAAGAGATTGAAGACTCTAGTTGTAGTATAAATAGGACCTCTTGTAGCCATTCATTGGCACCCTTTCTTAGTTTTCAAAAATTAGTTTTGTAATCTTTCTATTTGTAATGAATTTCTTTAGTTAATGGAAAGTATCCGTTTTTTTTATAGTTGTTACTGTTTTCAGTGCTCAATTGGTAGTTATCAAGTTTTTTTTATAGTATAGTTAAGTTATATTTGCTTTTCTTCAAAAAAATTTCCAAGTTACAAATGTTATATAAAGCTGTTTTAGTGAAAACACCCAAAAAGGGAGTGTTTGGTTTATGCTTTTAAGCTGGCAAAAAAATAGTTTGAGCACGTTTGACTTTTGAATTCAAACTCATTTTGATGTCATTAGTTATTTTTGTAAGGTTGCCGTTTGATTGGAAAGATTTTACAAGCATTAAGGTTTGAACATAGGGCACTGTTTACACTCGAACAAAGAAGGATGTACCGTTTCTTGAGCTATTTCTCACTTATTTTAAAGTTTAAAATTTGAAAAAAACTAGTTTTTCTTGAGTCTTAGTAATCCAACTCACTGTGGTCCATTTTGTTGCATCAAAATCCCCATAGCATAGCTTAAATCAAAGTTAAACCGATGTTGTCTTGTTCTTTGTTCTCAGACCAAAGAAGAACAAAATTTCACAAGAAGTCGATCTTGGCTTATTTTGAAGCTGTAATGCCTTCTTGTTGTCTCCCATTTAGCTTATTTTGATAACCCACTATGCTAACTTGATTCTTGTAGCTTTTCCTTGGTTGGAAGTCCACTGTTTAGCTCAAAAATAAGCTCCAAAGAAGCCACCACTGTTGTACTGCAATGGCAGCTTTGGGTGTCACTTTTTCTCTCTTTTATTTATGTAGCTTATCAGTAAGTAGCTTTAGCTTAGCTAAGATTTATCTAGTAATATAATGGATGTAGGCTTAGTTTAGGTAGTAACTAATTAGAGTTTATCAAAGTAGTTTAGAGCTTATTTTTCATGTTTAGTCATTAGCTTAGGATTTCCTTAGAGTAGGCTATGGCCAACTGTTTTTTTTGTGCTTGATTTAAGCTTATCAGTGTGCAAAAGGGGTGTTTGTTTGGCATTCTATTATATCTCAGTCATAAGCTGTTTCTAGCTTAATTGAAAGTTTTCAAAAGTATGGTTGTAACAAGAGTTGCTTAAAGTAGTTTCCAAACTGTTTTATGGGTGTTAATTAAGCTCAACTGTCCATGTGGTGTGTTTGTGTTTTATTTGCTTACTGTCCAAATCAGTTGCATATAAGCTGTTTTTATAGCTTATTGTGAGTTCTCAAAACAGAAGTGTTTACAAAAGTTCTTTATTTAGTTATAAGCTTCAAGCAGAAATTTCAAAAAGATTAAAAAAAAAAAAAAGTTTTCAAAAATAAGCAAGAGGTGGGATTCGAACCCCTGACCTCTTGCCTATTAAAGCCTCAACACACAACACCTCAACCAACGCGCCCTTGGGTCTTGTCTCGTTAATATTTACACAAACAATTCATTTAAACCTCAAGACAGTTTTACTAATAAGTTCTTTTGAGCTTATTTCCAGCTTATTCCTCAAAGCACCACCACGTTTTCTTATTTTTCTTAGAACCTGTAATACTTGAAGTAGTTTTTGTGAGATTTTCAGATTTTTCCAAACTAGTTTAGTATTTTTAATCATTTAATTAGTATTAAATAGTTTTAAATTCGTAATAATTATTTTAAAAGTAAAAAAAATATTCCGCTTTTTCCTAAAATTATTTTTAGTTAAATAGAACGTAGGAAAATTGATTTCACACCCGTAGCCCTTAAATTTCAAAACTTTTACGCTTATGGCTCCTGTTGTTTTGCCTGTTTTACGCTTTACGCTTTTTGCACCCTAGGACTTAGTGTAGCTTCGTTTTATCATTCCTTAGGCTTAGTAATAGTTTATTTTTAGTTTATTAGGGTTCCCTTGCCTTAATTACCTTCCCGTTAATTAATTTGTAGAATACGTAATCAAATCAAAATCATTAAACAACCAATTCAAGTCCATAATCACGAAACTCAACGAATCCTTCCATTCACACCTCGTTGGGACACGACCCGGGGAATCACTTTTCCGGTATCACTTTTATCACACCCGTGAGGTTTGGCACGTTGACCCTTTTTCCTAAAGGGTTAAATTGTCGAATTTTACGGTTAATTTGATATATTGATATTGTGTTTGTTTTCACCACTCACAAACAAACGAATCAATGTCATTGTAAACAGCTGATGACATCACATTAATAGGAGATTCCATATCTATGTAAGCATGCTTGACATTCCTATATCCAATCATACAAGGGATTTTGATGTTCTAAGGATTTCCTCTCCTAATCTTTGGGCATATCCTAATGATGGGTGATCGGGGATTGTCGATTATGTATTGATGGTAAGTAACCTCTTCCTTAGTGGGGTAAAGATTGAAGTAAGCTATATCCTCCTCATTCACATTTTTATCCACTAAGCCATTATCCCATTATCACGATCATAGAGCCAACAATGAGGCTAACCACTTTCTCAACAAAGATCCCTAATTGTACTGCCAAATACCCTTTGTAAATCTTGAAGGTCGTTGTTTCCACTCACATAATCGGCCATGTGTTGTGTTATTGTTAGGTTTGAGTGAAAGTAATTTATTTGGTGGTAGGTTGTTGTTTGATGGGTTACCACCTTCCATAATGAAAAGTGATGAGATTACGAACTGATATAATCAAATAGTCCTGAATATTAAGTGTCAAATTCCCCCAATAATGCTTGTAATTTATATCATTTATATGGATTTACGCTTGTTTTCCATTGTTTTCCACTTCTCAAAATTACGGCATTGGAGCCAAAGAAGCGAATTGGAGAATTATCTAAGGAATTATCACAAGATGTCGATTTTGAAAAGTTACTACAAATCATCTCTCTCACATTACCGCGAACTATTACGTGACTTTAAAACCAAATTATCAAGGTTACTACGTAACTCTTCCCAAAGGCCTTGAACGAACTATATTAGGTCAAATGAGGTTCCACGCCGCCGACATACTTACTACTGTAACTATTCCATCAACTACGGCGAACCAAGTTTATTGAAGACTACAGTAACCACTTATAAGGTTACGCTGCACCATGCGATCTAGTGCAAAATACGAAATGAAGGTTACGGCGAATCTTGTTATAGTTAATCAGAACCGGATCCGCCCGTAAATACCTACCTAATTCCAAAGATTTTAATCATCCCATTCCACACATAACCGAGAACGGGAAAAAGCTCAAGGCATGTCTGAGGAGCATACTGAGTCGCTCCAAGGAAGAAATCACTCCTCAACGATAAGCATTAGCAATTTATATTTTCTTTACTTTCAATTCATGTATTTCGTACCTTTGAATATTGAATTGGTTTGTATGATTAATATGAGCGGCTAAACACCTCTTGGTGCTGGTCTAGTTATGATTCCTTAATTGTTTTGTTTGCGTTTACATTACTTCCGTACAATTATTTCTAAGTGTATGCATGCATATTTTATTGGTAGCCACCATTGGTTCGGTAGTTTTGAATGGAGGTACAGGCCAATTGCCTAGGAGATATGACCAACTGACCCTAGGTGAGTGATGAGTGTCTAAATACTCATCATTTTTGTACAATCTAAACTGCAAAATCATCTGAAAACACTCAAAAATGCATCAAAATGATGAAAATATCACAAATCGGTGTTTTATGTGTTTTAAATGCAAAAAGATCAAAATCAGATGAAAAATGATTCAAGTTTGCAAAATTGGCGCTTTAGTCCCCAAGTTTTAAAAGTTGTCAAATCTAGTCCCCGAATTCAAAAATGAAGTTTTGTCATTCAAGGCCCTTGAAATATTCTAAGTTGTTTAAAATGGTCCTTGAATGATTCTTGGTCAAATGGCGAAAAGGTCCTGCTTTGAAAAATTGCAAAATAGTCCCTCGGATATTTTAAAATGGAATTTATGCAAAAGTTATCCTTGTACTATCAAAGTTTGTCAAGATTGGTCCTTTTGATAATTTGGAAAAGTTCCGTTTTGGTCCCCAAGTTTGCGATTACAAAATGGTCCTTATGCTTTATTAATACCAATTGGACCCTTTTGTATTTAGAACCCCATCCAAAACCAAAAAAGAACCTCATATACCACTTGACTCTCATTACCCATTGTGAACCCCCCTTTATTAAAACCACCAACCAACAAAGTCAAATCCCAACAATTGTCTTCTCACATATCCCCAAAACCGCCATCATCAAACCAGCAGCTAATCCCACTTGTTCCTATCACCTCAAACTCACCTTACCTTGTCCCTTCCACCTCCACTAACACCCAAAAACCTTTAATTGATTCAAACGAACCCATTAATATCAACACTGCTAAAGAAGAATTTGGCGCCAAAATCTACACTTGGATGGTTAAGATGATTTAGAGAGATCCAAGGGCTGGAAATTGGTGGGAAGCAATCAGAGATCACCATAGAGTCCAAAATGTCATTATAAAAAGGAGGGGATGCAATGTATCAACATCATCTAGAGTAATTTATATTTTCTTTAGTCGTTTTTTTTAATCTAAGCTTTCCAGTGTATGTTTTCACTTCCAAATACTTTGTTTAAGTTTCTCAAGTGTATTTGAATCCTTTTTAATAATCAATTTCAAGTTTTCAAGATTTCAAATTCATATAATTTTCAAGTGCTCAAAATCTCTTATGATTCGAATGTTATTGTTAGGTGTTATCATGGACTGAATAAGCACATATAGGCTCCTAGATAGCTTATAAAAGCTATTAGATATCTTAAAATCCAGTTTAGAAGCAAAAATCAAAAATCACCAAAAATACAAATTAAATAGTTGAAAAATCAAAAATCATATGGAAATGGTGTTCACAAATTTGAGCAGGGTGAATTTTGGATGGCCTTGGGTTAGTGGCTTAGTGGTAAGCCTATAGGAGTTTTCTTGGTTCCAGTTGTTGGTTTTCGCTTGGATAGCCTTTGTAAGCCTTTTTGTTCAATTTTGTTATTTCATTGTTTTAAAAGTTTAGTAGCTTTAATCTTTGTGTTTTAGTATTAATTAGTCTTAGTTAAGGATAATTAACCAATAAAATCAGTGGTTTGTTCTTTTAAATTTGTAGCTAGCCAAATCTCATTTTGACAAGAAAATTATTATAATCATCGTCCTTGTGTTTGATGTTGTTAGTACTATTGTTTCATGTTTATTTAGTCTCTGAATATGATAATATATGAACTGAATCAATCTCTATTTAAATTGTTTAGCTTTGAAAATAATCAAAACAGTTATATCAAGGCTTGTTTGGTTTTGCTAGTTAAATTGTGTTATTGAGTGTTTGTGTTATCACTTTTGGTTGTTTTGTGTTCAACTTGGCCATACTAGTCAGTGCAAGCAAGATAAAATCAGTGCTCATAAGCAAAATTCAAAATTCCTTTTGATCAAAACTTGTGTGTCCACTGTTGGATTTTTATGATCTATGATCATGATTTGGTGTTTATAAGTTGTTAAATTTGCTCAAGAGGCCTTAGTTTACCTTATAACAACACAATCGGCGTAGAATCAGATCAAAGTTCATTTTAGTCAACTCTACTAGTTTTTATAAAAAGTCAAAATTTGCATTTGGTCGTTTTTGATTAAAAAAGATATTTTTAGTGAAAGTTTAATAGTAAGATTTAGCTTAAAATCTTTTGGGGTATTATAGTTTAGTTGCTAAACTTAATTATAAAAATACTAGTTCTATTTCAATCAGCTTATGTGCTAACTAGCTTATTTTGAGTACTTGTCTGAAAATGGTGCCTCTGCACAATAAGGAGTCAACTTGATAAGCTCACATAGAGCTTATTAGTTGCTCAAATCTTGTGATTTTTGGTTTTTTGGGTAGCTAACCTAGCCATCTTGAGATCCCAAGCTTAATTTTATATTTTGTAGCTTTTTGCTAGGGTGCTATCACTTAAACTTTGTCCCATTCCATCAGACATACCGAGTTAATCAAGATATAATCTGAGTAATTGTTTTGGTACCATCTTCATAAGCTCACCACAAGCTCTACAAGGCCCCTACAGGTGAGCTTGGGCTGGATACCCAACCTAGCTAGCTTGTTGACTCAAGGCTTGTTTTCAGCTTTTAGTTTATTTAGCTTATTTTAGCTTTTAAAAGTCCATGTGCTCTTTGTTTAGTAGAATAGCTAAAGTGTTTATTAGCTTTTCCTAGCTTTTCAGTGCATCTTTGTGTCTTTTAGCTTCATATTAGTAGCTTATAGCTTGTTTTAGCTTATTCCACTTTTTTTTCAACTGTGCTTGTTTGAGCTTATTTCATCATAATAAGCTCATTATCAAAACTAAGTTTGATAAGCTTCTCAAATAGCTTATTTTTGATTTGTAAAATCTTTGTGTTCATTAAAGTTTCATATTTTTAGTATTTAAGTAGTTCTAAAAAGAAAAACTAAAAACTTCATTTTTAAATCAGTGATAATGTTTATTTAATAGGTTTTAGCTTTTTGATTTTTCTTTTCATCTTATTAATAAGCAAATCTTGTTTTTATATTTTTCTTAGTTTTCTGTCACCTTAAGTTATTTTTAGAAAAGTTTCATATTTTTCTCTATCTTTTTAGTAATTATTATAATTTTAAATAGTTAAAAGTATTAAATAATTAGTAATAAATAATTAAAAAGCATAAAAAAATATCTTTTCAGTTTTAAAATTATTTTTATCATATTTTAGATTTTTCCAAGTTAAAATTTCATTTTTCCAGGTTTATTTTATATTTTCTAGAATTTAAGTGTAATTTAAATAATAATTAATTAGTAATAATTAGATAAAAAGTGTAAAAAATATATTTTTAATTTTAAAATTAGTTTTATAATATTTTAGATTTTTCTGAATCATAATCTTATTTTTCTAGCCTTATTTCATATTTTCTTCTATTTTAGGTCATTTTTAAATAGTTAAAATAGTTTTTAATTAATAATAATTAATTAAATAGCGGTAAAAATAATTTTCTTTTTCTAATAATTTTCTTTTATTTTTAGGATTCCAAAATGTCATTTTCATATTTTTAGGTCTTTTATTTTTTAGATCTCACTTTTTATTTAGTAATGATTACGTAGTTTTAAACGCGCTTTAACGTTTCTTTTATCTCGATTGTTGTGTTTTCCAATTCTGTTTCCAATTTCATTCCAATCAATCAAGAGTGTAATATTCATCAAAACCTTTATGATCACTATCCTTAGTGATCATTCTATCATCTCGAGTTAGTTTTGGCACACCATGAGTCTCCTCGTGGACTTAACGACCCGGGAATTCATTATATTCTCCGTGACTTCATTGTATTTGTGTTTTAAGCAGCTAAGCTTTACTAGCCATTCACAAGTGGCTAGCTTGTGTGAGGTAGCTTGACTAGAAGCACAGATCAATTTTACGCCGGGAGGCTTTAGCGTGTTAAACCTGTTTGCACCCATTCTTGCACATATCTCACCATTTGTAAATAGTTTTTGTAAAGTTATAAGAAAATCAAAAGTTCATTAGCACTTTTCCTAAAAACACCAAAAATATATAAAACAACAAAACAATCGAACGCTTTATCTTGTATTTCTTTGAGGTGATTCTTAAAGAGATAACGATTTGGTTAAACGACGATACCAAAAATATTGTCCAAAAGTTTTAAACCCAAAGACAAATCTATACCTACGTCTTTTCAAGGGTACTTAATATATACATAAAATCAACCACCGCAAATCAAGGCAAGACACCTACTAACTGGGTGTGACCATAATAAGTTCCCGAACATCAGATTTAAAACTTGCCTTGTGATTTGGTGTACCTTTTTCAAAGAAGCCATTTCATTTGTGATTATTGGTTAAGTTCACTTGTCGCTTTGCCTCGCATTTGTTTTGAAAATTTATTTTTATACTTAGTGCATGCGCACTGCTTCTTCCAGTTCTACAAGTCCACTTTCGAACTTGGAAAGATTCCTCAGACGAGAGGACGTTCGCTCCTTCACCGCGGATCGAGAACGCCTACCACAACCACCACCGTCCGTAATGGCGTAAGACAAACCCATGAATGAGCTTCTCCAAGCACCCATCGAGGGTTACGAAGATGCTATTGTTGTCCACCACCATCGCGTGACACTTTCGAGCTCAAAACCACGTTGCTTAATCTAGTAACCCAAAGCCAATTCTATGGTTTTGAGCGGGATGATCCTCATGCACACATTCGATGGTTTAACAAGATTGCATCTACCATCAAGTACAAGAATGTCCCACATGAAGCCAAAGCTTCTTCTCGTTCCCATTTTCTATAGGGACAAGCCCGAATGGCTTGAGAAACAACCCCTCGCCCATTGAGACATGGGAAGATCTTGTCACCAAGTTTGTTAACGAGTTCTATCCTCCATCCCGAACCACAAGTCTTAAGAATGAGATAATGAAATTTTCTAAGAGATTTGATGAATCATTCGGGGAGGCATGGGATCGTTACAAAGAGTTGCTTCAGTGTCCGCATCATGGTTTTACCGAGTTAATGCAAATGGATACTTTCTATAATGGTCTCAACCAGACTAATCAAGACTCTTTGAATGCCTCGCAGAGGTAATTTCCTGAGAAAGACTACCAAAGAAGCCTTGCAAATCATTGAGAACAAATCTCAGGTCCGCTCTTTCCGAAAGCACATATCAGCCTCATGCCGACCTTCTTCTTCTTCATCCCCCGTGAGTACATCTAGCACCGATGCTAAGATTGACAAACTCACAGATATTGTTCAGGCTTTGGTTCTTGCTAACCAAAGAAAGTGACCTTCACTCGCACACCAACACATGGTGAGGTGAAGAAAGTCGAGAGTTGTGTTACTTGTGGTGGTCCTCATGCATACTACAATTGTACCGCCATCGATGGTAGTCCATTTGAAGCCAATGCTCTAGCCGGTAGTTCACATCAGGGAGGTAATCAATACCGTCCTCAAATGAACCACACTACCGTAACACTAATCGTGAACCACCCGTTTAACAGAATCATAACATGCAAAACCGAATCGAACCAACCTAGAATGAACCAAGGTTATCAAAACCAAGGTAATTTCTATCCCGCACCAAATCAAGGTTTCCAACATCAAGGAAACCTTCATCAAAACAACTTCAATCGAGGGAATCAATTTCATGGGAATATGAATCCTAATCAGGGAAATTTTCAAAACCAAGGCCCTAATCCTAACATTAGAGGCCAGAATTTTCCTAATCCACCTCCCGCCATTGTTCCTCCCGACCATCCTGATGAGTTGTTGAACAATTCATGAAGTCCCAAGATGAAATGAATAGGTTGTTGGTCACCGACACGATCTTAAGAAGTCTTTAAATGATCAACTCTGCCTGTGAAAACTTCTGAGCAACACGATCGCTAACCCGAGGGCGATGCTAAGGCGATCACAAACTAAGTGGTGTTTCATATGTGGACCTGCTGTCCTACTACTCTTCTTCCCTAAGGTAGTGGAAAGTGAACCTAAGACACACAATGGACCCACGACTCCAATGCCTCCTCCACTAGGAGAAATGAGTCAAGTTACCAAGGATACAACGGACAAGGTGCATTATTCAAGCCACGGTACCGCGACACGCCCTACCTTCGTAGTCCAACCTCAAGTTGTCCGAAACCCAAGTCAAATCCGGAGTTGTTTTTAACCTCCGTAAGCTCCCGCTGAAAACCGAAATCCAAATCTTCTATTCCTTACCCATCACGTTTGAATGAGCAAAGCTCCGAGAAAGCCAGCCATCAAATGGACAAATTTTTCCAAATTTTCCAAGAGTTACATTTTGACATAAGCTGCGGATGCTATCATGTTAATGCCCAAGTTTGCATCAACTCTCAAACACATGTTAAGCAACAAGGAAAAGCTGTTTGAAATGGCAAAACTCCTCTTAACGAGAACCGCCGGAAGCATTCTAAGAAGCTTCGAAAAGCTTGGAGATCCTGGAAAATTCTCTTACCTTGTGTATTTCCGTGAATGGTTGAATTCTTTGCCCTAGCAGATCTTGGTGCAAGCATCAACTGATGCCTTATTCAAGATGGAAGAAACTTCTCTTCCGAACTCACTCCTACATGCATGACTCTCGAGCTTGCAGATCGTTCCATATCCCGCCCTCTTGGCATTGCCGAGGACGTATTTGTGAAAGTAGGAAAGTTCCATTTCCCACCGACTGGTTGTTGATTTTGACGCCGATCATCGGGTTCCTCTCATTGTTGGTCGAGGATTCCTGAGAACGGGTCGTGCTCTCATAGATGTATTTGAGCAGGAAATCACATTACGTGTTGGTAATGAAGCTGTAACCTTTAACCTTGATCAAACTTCGAGGTACTCCGCAAACTATGATTCTGAATCGGTTAACCTAATAGATATCATTGATGTTGCTTCTGAAGAGTACTCTCAAGAAGTTCTTGGTTATTCTCATACTCGTGAGTGATCCCACCACATCTTCTCAACCTATCATAGCCAATTCTACCCCTTCTATCACTCCGTTTGAGGGAAGCGACTTCATCTTAGATGAGATTGAAGCATACTTGGCTAGTGATTCGTCGTGGGAAATTGATCATGCTCCAATTGACATTGAGGGGACATACTTCTTATTGAGAAGTTGCTTAATGATGATCCATCATCAACCCTTCACCCTAGTGATTCAATCCCGCATGAGATTAATCTGAGGAGATATTCTTCTAGAATTGCAATCGACACTTCTCCTCCTCTCTCCCTCTCCGTCGAGCTTCATAACAAGGAAGTCAAGTCAGTTGATAAACCAAGAATTTCCTAAGGTTGAGCTTAAGGACTTACCACCTCATCTCGAGTATGCATTTCGGGGTGATGATAAATTGCCAGTCATTATTGCCCGAGATTTGAGTAAAGATGAAAAAGCTGCTCTAATAAAAATCTTGAAGTCACACAAGCAAGCAATTGCTTGGAAACTCTCCAACATAAAGGGTATCAACCCCCGAAGTACTCACAAAATCTTAATGGAGGATGACTTTAAACCAAATAGTTCAACATCGAGACGAGTGAATCCAAAAATCCATGATGTTATCAAACAAGAGGTTATCAAACTTCTTGATGCGGATTGATTTACCCGATCTCGATAGTCCCCGGTTAGCCCAATTCACTGTGTTCCTAAAAAGGGTGGCATTACTTGTCACAATGAAGATAACGAAGTTAATTCCAACTCGGTTGGTTACGGGATGGCGTATTGTATTGACTATCAAGTTGAATGACGCCACCCTAAAAGACCATTTTCCTCTACCCTTCATGGACCAAATGCTTGAGAGATTAGCATGGAATGAATACTATTGCTTCCTTGATGGTTTCTCGGGTTATTTTCAGATCCTATTGATCCACAGATCAAGAGAAGACCACATTCACTGCCCATACGAACTTTTGCCTACAAACGTATGCCTTTTGGCTTATGTAATGCTCCCTGCACGCTCCAACGATGTATGATGGCCATATTCCACCATATGATCGGGAAACAATGGAGGTGTTTATGGATGATTTCTAGGTCATTGGGGATTCTTTTCAAACATGTCTCTCCCATTTAGAAAAATGCTTCAAAGGTGTGAAGACACCAATCTTTGTCTAAACCGGGAGAAAAGCCACTTTATGGTCAAAGAAGGCATAGTCCTTGGCCATAAGATTTCCAAAATCGGGATTGAGGTAGATAGAGCAAAAGTCATGTTATTGCTAAACCATCCTCATCCACTCGTCAAAGGTATTAGGAGTTTTAGGTCATGCGCAGTTTCTATCAGATTCATAAAGATTTTTCCAAAATCGCCCGCCTATGACCCATCTTCTTGAAAAAGATGCTCCTTTTATCTTCTCACCTGAGTGCATAGAAGCTTTTGAAACATTGAAGAAAAAGCTTACTGAAGCACCCATTCTCGTTGTTCCCGACTGGGATTTACCCTTTGAGCTCATGTGCGATGCAAGTGATTTTGCTATCGTGCAAATTTGGGCAACGATCCAAGCATTTTCACCTATCCACTACGAAGTAAAACTATGATCGAAGCTCAACTCACACCACCACAGCAAAAAGAGCTATTAGCGTGGTGTATGCATTTGAGAAGTTTCGCCATACTTAATCTTGACCAAATGCGGTGTATACGGATCACTCGGCTCTCAAATATCTTTTCAAAACAAGATGCAAAGCCGAGATTGCTCCGATGGATTCTCCTCCTGCAAGAATTTGATATCATTATACGTGATAAAAAAAGGAGCCGAGAATCTAGCTGCCGATCATCATTCGTGATTAGAAAACCCTCACCAAGATGTTTTCGAGAAAAGGAAATAAATGAAACATTTCTCTCGAGACACTCATGCGGTTTCTTTTCGTGGAAACTCTTCCACCCCATGGTTTGCCGACTTCGAAATTACCATGCGTAACTTCATAGTGAAAGGGATGTCGACCCAACAGAAGAACAAATTCTTCAAAGATGTTAAACATTATTTCGGGACGCCCCTTCTTATTCAAAATTTATGCGGATCAAGTCATCCGGCGATGTGTTTATGGACAGGAAGCTATTGACATTCTCACAAATTTTGCCATGCTGGACCCACCGGGCCATCATATTCAAACTACACCGCCAAAAAGGTGTTTGATTCGGGGTTTTATTGGCCCACAATCTATAAGGATGCCCACGAATTTGTCAAAGCCTGTGACGCTTGTCAACGTCACGAAATATATCTCAAAAAAATGAAATGCCACAAAATGCCATTCAAGTTTGTGAGATATTTGACATTTGGGGTATTGACTTTATGGGACCATTTCCATCTCTCGGAAACAAGTACATACTGCTACCGGTTGACTATTTGTCAAAATGGGTTTAAGCGAAAGCTTTACCTACAAATGATGCCCGGGTAGTTGTGAAATTTTTGAAATCTCTTTTTGCCAGGTTTGGAACTCCGAGAGCGATAATCAGTGATCGTGGTACACATTTCTGCAACGATCAATTTGATCGTGTCATGCAAAAGTATGGTGTTACCCACCGCTCTTCTATGCATACCACCCCCAAACAACAAGTGTGGAAGTTTCCAACCGTGCTATTAAAAGAATTCTGGAGAGGACAGAGGCTAAAATCGTGCATCCCGGTCGGATAAACCGATGACGACTCCGGGCCTTCCGTACAGCTTATAAAACACCCATCGGGTGTACTCCATACAAGCTAGTGTACGGAAAGACATGTCATCTTCCGATTGAGCTAGAGCACAAGGCATACTGGGCCTTAAAGCATGCAAACTTCGATATACAGACAGTTGGTGATCACCGGAAAGTTCAAATGAATGAATTAAATGAACTTCGTGATCAAGCATACGAAAACTCTTTAATCTATAAGCAAAAGACAAAGAAGATTCATGACTCAAAAATCAAGAACCGCGTTTTCAACGTTGGTGATCGAGTCCTTCTTTTCAATTCAAGGTTGAAGATTTTCTCAGGAAAGCTCAAGTCCCGCTTGGTCCGGTCCATTCACCATTGCTAAGGTTTATCCTTATGGTACCATTGAGTTATCTCAACCTGATGGTCCTAATTTTAAAGTGAATGGTCATCGAGTGAAGCATTATTTTGGAGAGGACATTCCCCTGGTTGTCCCGATCTACAAACTTTCCCCATGAACCAATGAATGCGGGGATCGAGTCAAGCTAGTGACTCTCGGAATCAAAAACATTAGCACTCACCATATGGGTTTTCACCCATATTTCTTTCTCTCTTTCTTTCACTCCTAGTGTGGGGAGTTGCCCCACACCGTTGTATATATAAAATCTTTTAAAAAAAAAAAAAATCAAATAATGGCCGTAGTATTTCCCTTTTTATTCTTTGTTTTCGCATAACCGTTATACTTTGAATATTGAGGGCAATATTCATTTCTAGTGTAGGGGGAATTCTCACTAATTTTATCATGTATTATCCACCCAATTCCGCTTTGGCCAAAAATTTTTTGGAATAAGTGTTTTTCACTTATTCATCATATGGTAATCAATCCGCCATGTCTAAAAAACAAAAGGATTGGCTAATCCAGGAGCAAACGGCTCTTGGTAAAGATTTCTCAAATCCTTATGGCTTGTAATTTGCCCAAAATTGTATGGTATTCAACTCACCATATCCTAAAAAGTGAAGAGTTGGCTAGCCCGCAAGTTTATGGCTTGTGGTAAAGGCAGTGGAAAATCCATAATTGGTATTCAGCTCACCAAAGATAATTCTGATAATTTATCTAAGAGTTGGCTAGTCCAGAGCAAACTTCGTAAAGACAAATCAATCCTGTTTACGCTTTATGATTTGCTCAAAATCATTTGGTTATCGTTATACCAAGGTTCCTACTTGAATCAAAACAATTGGCTACTCCGTAAGTTGATTTTGGTAAAGAGTTGTTAAAATCCATTAAAGATCTAAATCATTGCTAGGGACTAGCAATATCTCAAAGGTGGGATTGATGAGTGTCTAAAAACTCATCATTTTTGTACAATCTAAACTACAAAATCATCTGAAAACACTCAAAAATGCATCAAAATGATGAAAATATCACAAATCAGTGTTTTATGTGTTTTAAATGCAAAAGATCAAAATCAGATGAAAAATGATTCAAGTTTGCAAAATTGCAGCTTTTAGTCCCCAAGTTTTAAAATTTGTCAAATCTAGTCCCCGAATTCAAAATGTAAAGTTTTGTCATTCAAGGTCCCTAAAATATTCTAAGTTGTTAAAAATGGTCCTTGAATGATTCTTTGGTCAAATGGCGTAAAAGGTCCCCTGAAGCTTTGAAAAATTGTAAAAATAGTCCCTGGATATTTTAAAATGGAATTTTATGCAAAAGTTATCCTTGTACTATCAAAGTTTGTCAAGATTGGTCCTTTTGATAATTTGGAAAAGTTCGTTTTGGTCCCTCAAGTTTGCAGAATTACAAAAATGGTCCTTATGCTTTATTAATACCAATGGATCCCTTTGTATTTAGAACCCCATCCAAACCAAAAGAACCCCGCCATATACCACCCCCTGTCATTACCCATTGTGAACCCCCTTTATTAAAACCACCAAATAACAAAGTCAAATCCCGCCCATCGCTTGTCCTTCTCACATATCCCTCAGCCAAACCGCTTACTCATCAAACCCAATCCCACTTGTTCCTATCACCTCAAACTCACCTTACCTTGTCCCTCCACCTCCACTCCACACCAAAAACCTTTATTGATTCAAACCAACCCAATTAATATCAACACTCCTAAAGAAGAATTTGGCGCCAAAATCTACACTTGGATGGTTAAGATGATTTTAGAGATCCAAGGGCTGGAAATTGTGGAAGCAATCAGAGATCACCATAGAGTCCAAAATGTCATTATAAAAAGGAGGGGATGCAATGTATCAACATCATCTAGAGTAATTTATATTTCTTTAGTCGTTTTTTAATCTAAGCTTTCCAGTTGTATGTTTTCTTCCAAATACTTTGTTTAAGTTTCTCAAGTGTATTTGAATCCTTTTTAATAATCAATTTCAAGTTTTCAGTTTCAATTCAGTTTATGCAATTTTCAAGTGCTCAAAATCTCTTATGATTCGAATGTTATTGTTAGGTGTTATCATGGACTGAATAAGCACATATAGGTCTCTAGATAGCTTATAAAAGCTATTAGATATCTAAAATCCAGCTTTAGAAGCAAAAATCAAAAATCACCAAAAATACAAATTAAATAGTTGAAAAATCAAAAATCATATGGAAATGGTGCACATACCGAGCGTGAATTTTGATGGCCTTGGGTTAGCTAAGGTGCTTCCATAGGAGTGTTCTTGGTTTCTAGTTCTTGGTTTTCAGTTGGATAGCCTTTGTAAGCCTTTTTGTTCAATTTTGTTATTTCATTGTTTTAAAAGTTTAGTAGCTTTAATCTTTGTGTTTTAGTATTAATTAGTCTTAGTTAAGGATAATTAACCAATAAAATCAGTGGTTTGTTCTTTTAAATTTGTAGCTAGCCAAATCTCATTTTGACAGTAAAATTATTATAATCATCACCTGTGTTTGATGTTGTTAGTACTATTGTTTCATGTTTATTTAGTCTCTCTAATATGATAATATATGGTCCAATCAATCTCATGGTTTAAATTTGTGTTTGCTTTGAAAATAATCAAAGCTTATATCAAGGCTTGTTTGGTTTGCTAGTTAAATTGTGTTATTGAGTAAGTTGTTATCACTTTTGGTTGTTTTGTGTTCAACTTGGCCATACTAGTCCAGTCTAAGTAAGATAAAATCAAGCTCATAAGCAAAATTCAAAATTCTTTTGATCAAACTTGTGGTCCATCGTTGGATTTTTATGATCTATTATCATGATTTGGTGTTTATAAGTTGTTAAATTTGCTCAAGACAGTCTTAGTTTACTTTTATAACAAACACAGTGCATAGAATCAGATCAAAGTTCATTTTAGTCAACTCTACTTGTTTTTATAAAAAGTCAAAATGCATTGGTCGCTTTTTGATTAAAAAGATATTTTAGTGTGAATAGTAAGATTTAGCTTAAAATCTTTTGGGGTATTATAGTTTAGTTGCTAAACTTAATTAGAAAAATACTAGTTCTATTTCAATCAGCTTATAAAGTGCTTTTTAACTAGCTTATTTTGAGTACTTGTCTGAAAATGGTGCCCCGGCATTAGTGGTCCAACTTGATAAGCTCACATAGAGCTTATTAGTTGCTCAAATCTTGTGATTTTTGGTTCTTTGGGTAGCTAACCTAGCCATCTTGAGATCCCAAGCTTAATTTTATATTTTGTAGCTTATTTCTAGGCGCTATCGCCTTAAACTTTGTCCCATTCCATCGAACACTACTGAGTTAATCAAGATACACCAGAGTAATCTGTTTTTGGTACCATCTTCATAAGCTCACCACAAGCTCTACAGTGGCCCCCACAGTGTGAGCTTGGCTTTTTGATACCCAACCTAGCTAGCTTGTTGACTCAAGGCTTGTTTTCAGCTTGTGAGTTTATTTACTTAGCTTATTTTAGCCTTTAAAAAGTCCACTGCCCGCTTGTTTAGTAGAATAGCTAAAGTGTTTATTAGCTTTTCCTATTTTCAGTGTTAATCTTTGTGTCTTTTAGCTTCATATTAGTAGCTTATAGCTTGTTTTAGCTTATTCCACTTTTGTTTTCAATCAGAAGCTTGTTTGAGCTTATTTCATCATAATAAGCTCATTATCAAACCTAAAGCTCATAAGCTTCTCAAATAGCTTATTTTTTATTTGTAAAATCTTTGTGTTCATTAAAGTTTCATATTTTTAGTATTTAAGTAGTTCTCAAAAGAAAATCCGAAAAACTTCATTTTAAAACAAGTGATAGTGTTTATTTAATATGTTTTAGCTTTTTGATTTTTCTTTTCATCTTATTAATAAGCAAATCTTGTTTTTATATTTTTCTTAGTTTTCTGTCACCTTAAGTTATTTTTAGAAAAAGTTTCATATTTTTCTCTATCTTTTTAGTATTTATTATAATTTTAAATAGTTAAAAGTATTAAATAATTAGTAATAAATAATTAAAAAGCATAAAAAATATCTTTTCAGTTTTAAAATTATTTTTATCATATTTTAGATTTTTCCAAGTTAAAATTTCATTTTTCCAGGTTTATTTTATATTTTCTAGAATTTAAGTGTAATTTAAATAATAATTAATTAGTAATAATTAGATAAAAAGTGTAAAGAATATATTTTTAATTTTAAAATTAGTTTTATAATATTTTAGATTTTTCTGAATCATAATCTTATTTTTCTAGCCTTATTTCATATTTTCTTCTATTTTAGGTCATTTTTAAATAGTTAAAATAGTTTTTAATTAATAATAATTAATTAAATAGCGGTAAAAATAATTTTCTTTTTCTAATAATTTTCTTTTATTTTTAGGATTCCAAAAATGTCATTTTCATATTTTTAGGTATTTTATTTCTTAGATCTCACTTTTATTTAGTACGATACGTAGTTTTTAAACGCTGCTTTTATTTTCTTTTATCTGATTGTTGTGTTTTCCAATTTGCTTCCAATTTCATTCCAATCAATCAAGAGTGTAATATTCATCAAAACCTTTTATGATCACTATCCTTAGTGATCATTCTATCATCTGAGTTAGTTTTGGCACACCATTGAGTTTCCGTGGGACTTAACGACCCGGGAATTCATTATATTCTCCAGGACTTCATTGTATTTGTGTTTTAAGCGGTTTTAAGCTTCTTACGGTTAGCCATTCACAAGTGGCTAGCTTGTGTGGAGGTAGCTTGACAAGTAGTTACGCACGCTGAAATGACCGGATCGGGAAGGGTAAGATACGACCAACTGACGACCCTTTCTACTTGTGCAATTTGACCAACTGATCACCTACCGCTAATTGAACTTAAGAATTGGGGTGAGGTAAGTTTGTTGCTAACGCCCGCACTCACTATTATAAATCTATCATGTAGCTTTACATTTAATGACTCAAGCTTAGGGACCGAACAACAGACTTTATGGGGGACACCTAACTTCATGTGGTGGCATCTTTGTCGATAAGCAAAAGGACCAATAAATGATGCTCCTCGACTTTGACCCCACATGAAGTAATTGCTAAGTAGACATAGACATAACTAGATTACACTATACACCGACCAGTACACCTGCTAAATAAGCATTAGGGTGACCATAGGTATAACGAGACTCATAAATATTAAAACTGGTCGAGAAAACCCGTGATCGTTTTTGCCACGAGAGTTATATTAGGATTAATATTTAGTCTTGCATTTCATTCTCACGACATTATTCGAAGTTTTCGTGTACCATGAAGTTGTTAACATCGATGACCTCACTTTGAGGAATACTTGGCTGGCTGAGAGGAGAACAACTGTGAAGACTGCAATTGGTGCGGTATGTCTGTCAAATCAAAGACCAATTTAGAGGGAGCTTCGGCTAACCCTTTTTCACGAAACAAAGGACCGAAGATGCATATCGACGTTGAAAATGTCCTATACATCGCAGTTTCCTTTCAACATTGCGTGTCTCATGATGCCGTTATGTTAAGGGTATTCCTATGACTCTTAAATGAGTCAAGATGGATTGAAAGATTGCCCAACGGCAATTAATACTGCTCTACTTAGAAGCACTTTATTCGTAGATATTACCAAGATTCTAACAGCCTGGAAATCCATAATTTCAACCAAGAAGATGACGAAACGTTGTATCAAGCCTGGGATAGATACAACGATCTCCTTTATAAATGTCCTACAAATGATCTGAACAACAAACAAAAGGTCAACATATTCTACAAAGGAATTAACGTGAACTACTGCTGAGATTTGGACTATCAAGGACCCATCCCCGAACATGACTCCTACTCTTGCTATCGCCATTCAAAAATGGTCATCACCTCAAAAGTTTTAACGACAGAGGAAGTAAAAGAAACCAAGCGAAGTTTCGATGGAATTGCAACAATAACCAACAAGCTTGAGAATCTGGTAGAGATATGCTAAAATCAAAGAAACTGCTCATGCCATCCAAGTCGGCCGCTAAACTCGGGGACATCCGACTAAAATTGTCCTAAAATTGATAAGGAAGATACGATCAAGGAAGCTAAATATGGAGAATAGGCCGCTCTTACTCTGTGGATAACTTAATGGGTATCGTGGAGGACCTCAATCGTATATGAGCGTAATGAGAAGAGCTAACACGGAGGAAATTATTAACATGTACCTTGTGGATACTACCAAAGCGCGAGCAAGAGAGAGGAATGGTCGAAAAATTTCCAAGATAATAAAAACAAAAGCCTTTCTTCCCATGACATATCACTAAAAAACTTGGAAACTTTAATTGGAAAGCTTGGCGAAGAGGTACAAAGAAGAAATGAGGAACAAAAGAACAAATCTACTATATGTAAGGATGTATTCTCTGATAATAACAAGTCCTCTGATCTAATACGGATGGTAAAGTGAATACCGTAATACACCCTTTTCCGCGCTGCGAAATCCGTAATCAAGTAAAGACACGGGTACCAAGGTCAACAACTCTAAAAGGAGAAGCTCATGCGGCGTCGCTATTGACGATGGGAATGCTACAGCCCATGGGCTCGCAGTGATCCTAGGAAAACCCCGCAATGGAGGAGTTGATAAGAGAGGGTAAATGATGACGATACATGTGGATACATTAATTAACGACAAAGAAAGGTTAGCCAAATTCGACATGAAGTGGAAGGAACTCCTATCAAGCATTACACGCAAACCCTTACTGCCACTAAGATGAGATTACTCACGCTGGCCAACGCTAAACCCTTCGTGAATATTGCAACGGAGGAGTAATATGAAGAAGCGAAGTTGGATATGCCCGCATGAATCGAAGGCATGACGCTGATTTTGGAGATCTATCATTCGTGAGATTGGTATTCAATGAGATTCCTGGACGCAATAATTAATTCGCTTTGTTTAGAAATGAACTCAAATATGAAAACATATTCTTCGAGGAAACCATTAAGCCCTTCGAGGATATTCCTTCTGAAAATGACAATGACGAAGGAACTCAAAATCATTGGTGTGAACAAATTAAAACCACCGACGGAACGTTGGGCTTCCTACAACCCTTGAGTATGAATGCGACGGGAAGCGAAAGATTGAGAGAGCTGGGAAGACGAGTTCCTATGGACTTCGACTAATGTTTCGAAGAACAATTGCCTTGGCCGATGATCTAGGATTTGACGACAATCGAATCAAATACGGAAAAATTGACGCGTTAACTAAAGAGAAAATATGGAATGGATGTAAGAGTAAAGATCAACCTAATGAAGAAATTCCTAATGAAAAATCAGAAGATGACACCAAGGATTCGTCTAAGATAGAAAAGGAAGAATGCAAGCAAATACTCAGAGAAAATTCACCTAATGATGACCAACTTAAAGATACCCGATTCCGACGACGATGATTTGATGACACTCGAGTTACAGCTAAGACTTAGCCTATCAATCTTATGATGAAGCACGAAAGAAGATGCAAACTTCTTGGCATCCCGCTTAAGAGACCACCACCAATTATAGCCGAAAATATGAGTTTACGATACCATTTGGGACTGAAGAAAAATTTTGCAAAATTCGGAAGATTGAAACAAAGAATATCTCCAAGATGCCACAAATGTCGGTTGGTCAGCGCAACTTGATGAAAGACAGGGGAGGAAGTTGGGGAAGTCCAAGGCCCCTTAGAAGCCCCCGGCTCGAAGTCTAACTTAAAGATTCGTAAATAAAGAAAGTGCTCTTCGAGACAACCGAATTGTCCATTTCTTTTGTTTCATATCCTTTTCTGGGTTTTGGTTTTCTAACCATTTTGCAGGAAACGGGAAGAATTGGTCACAAGTAGCTTGTCGATTCGACTTGTAGTTACTGCAGTAACTCATCTATGTGGATTACTTCATAACCAAATTTTTGCAGCTTTAATTTTGATTTATTACCAATTAACAGAACATCTCTATGGTTACGAATCACTCAGCTTTGGTAAACAGTCGAAAGTTTTGCTGTTACTGTACAGAATCTCTCAAAAAGAGTTACGACGTAACCTTCTTTTGCTTTTAATTCTTTCTATTTTAAAAACACAATAACCTTGTATTAGTATTTTAAATGAACTTTATGGTGTTCCTCAGAAACCCTCACGAGGTTTCACTCTCGTCTACCTTCACACCAAGTGGTATAAAGGCTTGTTGCATATGCTAAATGCAACCGTGATTTCTACTGCAGAAAGCCGAAGTTAGGTATGTTTTTTAATTTTTTCATTTTTCTTTTAGAATTGCTTGTTGGTAGTGTGATTTCAGTGGATTGAAGCTTGTTCATG
>OU343219.1:183145912-183280258 GCA_910596185.1 Chrysanthemum makinoi | reverse complement strand
ACGCGTAGTATTATGGGGTCTCTCATGTATCACGCTAGCAGACGATATTGTCTTTGCCGTATATCTTGCTCCGTTATCTGTCGCGACCAACTGAACCCACCTCTCTGAGCTAAAAGAATTCTCCCATACTAAAAGGGAACCATTAACTGGGGATCGGTATCCGAAGATTCGGTTTTGAACTAATCGCTTTTTCAGACGCTGACCACGCAGGATGCTTAGACTCACGGAAAAGTATTTCAGGAGCTTTACAATTTCTTGGTGATAAACTGGTGTCATGGCAATCGAAGAAGCAGGATTGTACATCGCTGTCCTCAACCGAAGCAGAATATGTAGCCATGTCGGCGTGTTGTGCTCAAGTCATTTGGATGAGAACACAACTCAAAGACTATGGTTACGTATTTGACAGAATCCCGATGTACTGCGACAATCGGAGTGCATATGCGATCTCGTGCAACCGAGCAGCACTCGAAATCAAAGCACATCGATCTTCGCTATCATTTCATCAAGGATCACGTGGAACAGGGTACTGTTGAATTATATTTTGTGGGTACAGAATACCAATTGGAAGATCTTCTCACCAAAGCCTTGCCTCCCGCTAGGTTTAATGAGTTGGTCCACCGGATTGGTATGAGATGTTTGACTCAAGAGAATTGGATGAACTCCTAACCAGTCTTAAATACCTGTCAAACACCAAAATCTCTTTTTAAATACATTTTTTTTCTTTTTTCAAAAACAAAATACAAAAATATAAAACCTGATAAAACAACAAAAATATTCTTCTAATCTATTTTTCCTTCAACATGGCAAGTACATTTCTTCCATCAACACTATAATATTTCAAAATTCAGTATTTTTCCGATCAAGTGTTGAGGGGGAGAAAATTAATACCAAACTGTTTCAAAAACATTTGTGTACTTGCATGTTATTCTATACCGGCTGTTTCTTGTATCAATGGTGGTAAACTTTTTTGGTTAAACTGACACTCCTCGGTCTAAAATTATTACCTTTCATTATTTTTCTTAAGTCGAGGGGAGTGCGGCAAGTTTCTTTCTTAAAATCTTTGTTTGGTAACCAAAATGGAAGTTAAATGGCTTTGTATGAAAATGGAAAAAGGTGGAGGGACCAAAACTGCCTAAAAGTTTAAAGTTTTTTAATAAAAAACACTCCACCTAACATATTCATCACATTTATTACTCATAAACCTAACCAATCCTACGCACGAAATTCATTCTTCAAATCTGTGTTCGATCATCAATTTGAAAGTTGTTTCATGATTTAACATTTACAAACATAGGTTTTGATTTTACACGAATCAACGGTCAAATTTTTGTCTATGATTGTTTTTGTGTTCTAAGCATAAGCGTATGAACTCATAATCAAGAATGGGTGTTTGTGGTTAAAAGGATTGTGTCAAAACATGCATTTAACATCAATGATATAATTTTATCCTTAAATCCACCCGAAAACAAAAATTGAAGGTTTTTCAAAATTAGGGTTCTTAAGTTGAATTGGGTGTTTTCAAATGTGAAGGTTTTTTTGGTCAAAGATTGTTTTGTGAGGGTAATATGATGTTGAATTAATGATATCCAGGCCCTATAACAACCCGAAACAAGTTAATTCAGAATTAGAATTAGGTTTAAAGTTCTTAAGTTTGGGTATTTTTTATTCATCTCGAACTGGATGTTATAACTTGGTTTATAGACTCTCACAACACTTTAGACCTACCAGAAAAAGTTTGGTGCAATTTCCATAGTTAGAAATCTTATGCGAATTTCATAACCCTTAGGGTTTGACCTACGCGTATGTGTTTCTACGCGTTAATGTTTAAACATGTTTACATGCAGTAATCTGCTTAATATGACTATGCATGTTAAGAGTGCTGATTTGATGATTTATTTCAGGCTTGCTACGCTTAAAATTCAGAATCAAGGTCATTTGAATCTCTACGCATAAGGATCACCTTACGCGTAGAAAGTTAAGCGTAAGAGAAATACTACGCGTAAGGTTCTACAATGGGACTACGCGTATCCTGGGAAGGATATGCGTAAACAGTGACTCTACGCATAAGGTCTACTCTTACGATTAAGCCTTACGCGTAAGGTCTTATATACGCCTATGCGTAAGCCTACGATAAGGTTCCTTTTTCCTACGCGTAACATTTCTTACGCGTAAGTAAGG
This sequence comes from Chrysanthemum makinoi, assembly GCA_910596185.1. Classification (NCBI taxonomy): domain Eukaryota; kingdom Viridiplantae; phylum Streptophyta; class Magnoliopsida; order Asterales; family Asteraceae; genus Chrysanthemum; species Chrysanthemum makinoi. Next base: position 183,278,080 of record OU343219.1, on the reverse strand, counting down.
ATCCTACGTAAGCTGCGCTACGCATATACTTCTTCTGTTTACGCATAACTTTTATTTTCTACGCCTAAGCCTGATTGACCTTAATTTGAATTGTTACGTGTACAATCTTGTAATAAACCAATCATATCGTCCTTGAAACCAATAATGTCACTAATAAACTTAAACGTTTGATATGTTGTGAACTATAAACATAAACTTTAAAACTTAAAGTTAACTAACTCATGAAACGTTGCCGACGTCTTTGGACTATTGGACAAACCAAGTGACTTAGGACTGTAACAATCATTAGCACTGTACATTCAATAATTAGACAATAAAAACCTTCTGTTAACTAACAATATGTCTTTCGATATGTTGGTTCTATTGGCTAATGTTATTTCAGATCACGACATGGCTGCACAAATGAATGTGGATGCACCAGAAGTTCTCACAATTGCTGACATCTTCCCCAATGGCTATCCTAGAAAGATTGGAAAGAACAACCTTAGGGTATTCTAAGGAATCATCCCTACCAGAACATGCTCTCACACTCTGCTACAGTACTAGAAATCTACATTCAGAATTCTGGAATTTCAATGCGGAGGATCACAGGTCAAAAGCAGTGACAGTGACACTTACTCACAAACAAGTCACGATCAATCCTGCCAGACTTACGGGCTGTACTTATCATTCCCGACATCGTGCCTACTGACTTCTTTGCCACACTACTGAAGAGACAGTTCTGCAATTTCTACTTGATATTGGCTATGATGAAGCGTCAGGAATTATTAACAAACATTCTCACGTGGAGCTTAGAACATTCCTCAACCGTGGAGAACACTCTACATCATCATCACTAAGTCTGTCTCTGATCGTGACAGTGGCTATGAGCATCCCAAGCTCATGGAACTGCAAGTCTTCTGGTCATTGATCAATATGAAGGACATTGAAATCAGAAGACGATATGGGATGATGATGACATTTCACAAGAAGCTGGCTCAAAGATTCCTATGTCAGATACACAAAGCTTTGATCAGAGAGCACTTGGACTTAATCCGATATTCCAAAGAGGCTCAATGACCCTGACAATCACGGCGTGTTGTCCGAACCTATCCTTTCTATCAGAATCAAGGAATCGACAACAAAGAAACAAGGTGCCGTGCTGCCTGATCACCTTCTGACTAATGAAATCAAAAGGCTTGAAACATACAAAAGGTATCAAGTAGCAGGCACGAGAAGGCAAATTTGGTCATCTCGATGAAAATCCTTCTGGAACTCCTACCGGGAGAACCAGAAGAGGAAGTGCTGGAAGTGCAATAAGCATAGAGAGTCAAAGGAAGGTCCCAAAGAGGAAACCTACTCCAAAGAAGAAAGATCCCTCCAAGGAAGCTGCTCCTATTCCTACACCTGAACCACAAAGAAAGCTATGGAAGAAAGCTCTGAAAATACACAATCAGACGAGGAGGTCCACTACTCTGAAACTGCAAAGGATGACACTCCATCAGTACCAAAACCTCCTAGTCAAATAGCTGAACATGGCAAAGGAAAGACTCCTGTACTTGTGCCATATGATGAAAGCTCAGAAAGTGATGAAGAGCAACTAGATAAATCATACAGGAAGAAGTTCAAATTCGTTCGACTTCAACACGTTGCACAACAATTTGCTCAAGAACAAATGGGTGGCCCCGGAGGGTCAAGTGGTACAGCTCAACCTTCACCAGATCCTGATGCGGTTAATCAACCCGATAAGGGATCTGGTGCCACCACTTTGGTACAACAACAAACACGTGTTGAAGACACTCTTGAGTATGCTATCGAAGAACCAGAGTCTGAGAAGTTAGAGAAGGTAAAAGCTGATGAAGAAGCTGCAGCCAAAGCCAAAGCTGATGAAGAAGCTGCAGCCAAAGCCAAAGCAGATGATCAAGCTAAGTCTGGAACTGAAGAAGATGTTGAGTATGATAAGTTTCTTCTAGATAGTCTTGCACGATCAAAGGAAGAAACCTCTGAGCCACCAAAGGACCCGGAGTCTCCTCACATCTCATCATCATCAGATTCATCTTCTCATTCTTCACCACCACCATCAAAGAAATCAACCAAATCAACATCCAAATTAGTAAAGAAACCACCTCGATCTTGGATTTCTCATACTCATGAAAGAATTGTGAAAGCTGTCCAACAAGTCAGAAAGAAGGACATGCTCTACAGAAAACTGAATTGGTTTGCTGACCAAATACAGTATCTACATGATGAGAATGACAAGATGCAGATTGAAAGGGAGTATGTACAGCAATCAGCAGATGATCTACAAGGGAAAATGGACAGAATGATCGAAGGCTACACTCACAAGTACCTTTTGGATATCGTTCCTAAAGTCACTAAGGAGATGTTTACCAGACAACTATATCCGAATCTTATGCAGATAGCCAAGCAAACTATAAGATCAACACCCTTAACCTTCATAATCAATCCATCTGACAGTAGTTTTCGGATAATGAATTGGTGGCCAAGCTTGTCACACAAATGTCTAAACGATCTGGGACATTTACTTCTGATGAAGGAAAGCTGTTTCAAGCATTGTTGGACTACCAACTCCAAGAAGCATGCAGATTCGAAGCTGAAAGGTCCAAACGTCCTAGAGACGATGAAGATAAGGATCAGGATAAGAATGATGAAGCTAAACGACAAAAGAAGTCTGGTGAATCATCTTCCATGCCACCTCCTCCCCAATGGCCTCCTGCTCAACAAAGGTCCTCTCCTCGTTCTTCTACAGATAAACCTCAGGATTCTTCTGAATTGCCACCCCTGACTCAGAAAACCGGTGATTACTTTGAGTATACGGGTGGTGACGATGAGGAAGTCCGTGAGCCCCTACAACAACCCACCTCTCCCAAACAAGTAAAGAAACCAGAACCCTCTTCTAGGCCTAAGAAAAAGAAAGAAAAATGCGCCAAGGCTGATGTCCTATCATGGCTAGATGAAGACACCACAGAGGAATTTGAATGGTTTTATACACTTGTCAATTCCACTCCCTACCTTGAAGAAGTTCAAGATCTGGTAGACGGTAATACATTGGAGCATGCTAAGATTATGCAAGAAAAGTTCCATGTGAAGAAGATGACGAAATCCGAGTTGAGGCGAATCAATAATGAAGCTTTTCAACCTGTGAAAGATAGCTCAGAAAGTGCCATCGAGGTCGAATATCACCTTGAAAACATTGCTCGAGCTATGTCTAACAACATGGATTGGCTCAACCCAGAAGCAAACATCGACTTCACTAAACGGGACAACCCTCCATACTACACCGACTGGTCAAAACCTCTACCAACAATTGGCCAACCAGATGAACCGAGAATTCCATTCAGATATTTCTTCAACAAAGACCTGGAATTTCTTCTACATGGTGGCGATGGTTCAAGGAAATACACTACATCGTTGACACTTCCATTCCCAGCAGCTATATACTCGAACTGCATAGCCATCGAGGAACGTGCCAATCACTTGTTCTCCAACAAAGTGGAAGCATATGACCGAGATGCACTGTACGGGATTCATCATTCGCCAGACCGCGAAGAATCTACTAGAAGCTGCCAGGTTCAAAAGTCTCAACATGCAGTATTCAGTTCTAAAAGTATTGTTGCCATCAAACACGTCGATCTTTCATCTAAGTGGGACTACACCTTCCTAAAGAATATCGTGGTCAAACGACAAGATGAAAGGGATTATGCATTCTCTGAAGCTGACTTTGAGAATTTTTCTATCAACGACATCGAAGACATGTACCTTGCCAAAGTACAGGGTCGTATGAGACAATTCTCCACTAAAGTACAATGTGAATTCATCAAGTCAGTGCTCATCTTCATCAGACGCATAGTTATCAAAGAACGTGTAGAAGATCTCCAGCTGGCAGTTGAATCTTATCAGACCCATGTAAACTTCACTCCACCACAGCTTGATCTTCCCGACATCAACCAGCTCTCACAACTTACACTCATCAATAAACCATTCGGCGTCGTTACGCAGTGAAGTGAACTTCAAAGAAATTGCTTGATGGCGTGCAGAGATTCACAAGTTGGAGATCACACTTTGAAGTTGGTTAGGGATGGATTGGCTTATCGGTTGAAGGATATACATCAGAAAATTGGGTCTCCTAAGCGATGGAATTTCTCGGATCGAAGGGATGTGAAGAGGATCATCACGATGATTGATGAACGGTTGTATAGAAGGGATCAGTTCAGAAGATTCGAAAGCTATGTTGGTGGTCGACCCAGGAGAAACATCATCGGCTTTCAACGCCCGATTCACATTCCTGGCGACATCTCTGGACTAACTGGTACCCCTTGAACTGCTTCTTTCATAATAAATTTGGATGTATGATCTATTATGTCAATGGCTTGTGCACATATTACAGTGTACAACCCGTACTAGTAAATAAAGGACCATGTGGTACGCTTCAGTGCCACAATCCTTATAAAAGGAGCGAAAGCTTCTTACTTTTGAGTAAAACCTATCAAACCTTTCATTTTTCAAGGTTTTGCTCAAAAGAACAAGTACTTTCCCTTATGATTTTCAAAACCTCAACCGTTTATATCACTCGTTGAGGGGGAGTACTTAACTAAAATCTTTGTTCACTAATTGTTCCCAGTGGTCATTCTTCCCGCAACACTCGAAATGGTCATATTTATTCTCAACTTTTCAAAAATAACATCTTATATGCCATTTTTTAGGGGGAGAAAAATACGTGATAAGAAATATGTTGTATTTTGCTATATGAACTCTCGTGTAAAAAGACCTTAACCCATGAATTGACGAGCTCTAAACTGCTAGTAACTCGAAAAGACTTGTCCGGGACGGGTAATAATTTCAAGCTAGTTCGCTAGTGATGTAAACGTCTCTCGCAAAGGACTTGTCTGAGTAGAATGTACCATTCGAGAAACTCTTGGTAGACATGAACTCTGACGGGTTTGACAACCTTTCGAGGATTGTCTACAACTTCAAGGTAGTTATTAGAGCTAATTGTCACCTAAAAGCTGACAATGCAACTCTTTAACTATGCCACGTAACCGTGTCTCGCGGGGGAATGTCTATCTTGAGTTGATCAATTCAAAATGTGCGCGCTCTTTCCTCACTGTGCATTTAACCGTTATAACTCTTAAGCACATGTGGAGGGAGTATTTATGCAAAATCTCATCTCACAGTGGTTAAAAATGTTTTCATTCATAAACACTGAGCGAGATTTTTCAAGTAAATGGTTTTATGGCAACATAGGTTAGTCATGGAGTTATAAGGTGACTAAGGTTAGGAATAACCGTCCTATGATCCGCCAGAGCCGTAGGGATCTACCCAAGGAGTTAGGTATGATTATTAAAAAGGAGAATTGAGAACGGAGAAAGAAAGAGTGAAGAATTAAAAAGAAATGCAAAGAAAAGGGTGAAAGAAATAGCCCTCCAGATTATTCAACTTAGGGCAGACACCGGGTTCAATTCATATGCTACTGGTTGTCACTAGATGACACCGGTATTGAAGATTAAAAGTCTTCATGGACCCAGTGACGCATGCACTAAACCTTCTTAACTACTCAAGTTTCTCTCAACAGAAGCTTGTTTCATTCTCACAGGGAACCCTACGTAAACTATCGGCTTTCTCTTAGAGATTGCTGGTATTGAAGAAGGAGACCCTCTCCCTAGTCTCCGCTCAGGAAAACCAAAATGCACTATTGAGTCTAGAGCCACGAGATTCATCAAAAGATCTCTTAGGTACACTTAACATTTCATCACTTGACATTGAACAATAAGAATTTCAGTGGTACATCATCGAGTCCTTCACAGATCTTAGCAATCTGTCGAGAACATTTATGAGAGGTTCACATTTGTGATCCTCAGTGATTGAATGGAAACTCCTGCCAGGTTCAACATCAAACAGCTGACGCAGGCCTTCGGCAACTCCTCGTGGATTGCGCTTAGTGGTCTCAAACGGTCTACAGTCGTGAGGTGATGCTTCGGTGTACCTCAGCGACTCATCTGAATCGTAGGTGTACTTCGGTACATCGTGTGATCTCACTTGTGGGACTCCGATTCAGGAATGGCCTTTGTAAGAATTAGAGTTGTGTTTTCACACTATGCTGATAACACTCTCGAAGTTCAAACTTGTAAGTGTCGGAATCCGCTTATTACTAAACGTTTTAATGTTTACTTCTTATGGAAGCTCTGGAGCGGAATGATCGTGCAGATTCTCCACTTGTTCACACCAACAACATCATCAAAGAAGCTCTATCTTAAAGCAACACAAAAGTCAGAATGATTCTTCGTCAAATCAAAAGAATCTACAAAGTTAAAGACTTAAAGAACTTCATCAGTACTGTAATCCAACGTTAAAGAGTGTGTGAGCATGTTGGAGAAAACGTGGAGACACTGAAGCAGCGAAGCAGACCTGAGGCAGACTTGATGCAGACAACAACAACATACTATCACTTTCATCACAAAGAACAATGATCAAAGAACAAAGTTAAAGATGACGTCAAAGCATAAATGTTCAAAGAAAACTATCTCGCTACACTGGGGAGATGGTTCAAATCAAGGCAATTCTTCTCACAAGAAAGAAGAATGTCAGAAGACGTCAAAGCTACTATTACATCAACGCCTTCACCGTTTTTCATCACCAACACTTGAGGGGGAGATTGTTGGAATCACTCCTAAACCTTTATTCAAGTGTTAGTTACTCATATGTAATAGTTAGCTTAATTATGGCCTTTATGTTTGTTATTAGCCTTAAGCTTATGTAGAAGGCCCATGAGCTTAGGCCCAAGCCTATAGGAGAAAGGAAGGGACTAGGAGTGTTGCTCTAGCTTCCCTCCTATAAATACTCTTGTAAACCTTCATTTGAAGGTTGGTTGTTCTCTTTTCTATTTCACTCTTTGCTTTAACCTTTCTCTATTATATTCGTGTGTGTAGATAAGGGTTCAACCGATCATCTCTTCATCTATTTCTTCTATTGATGCTTGTGTTGTAAAACTAGTGACCTAACAAATATCATTTTGAAACTTTTCATCATTTTCTTCTTGAATAGCATCCCCATCAGAAGAATCAGGACCTTCATTAGGACCAGCAGCAATATATTCATTCAAACCAGCAGGAACTTTTCCAGCACCAGCAGTAGGCATTTCAAACATACCATCATAAGGCATATCAGCACCAGAGGGAATTTCTGTGCCAGCAGCAACAGGAGCTTTGGCTAAGTTGATCAAAACATCCAAATCAACAATTTTGTTACAACCAACTTCTGGATCAGATGTAATATGTAAAAAAAGGATGTCCTATGCCTATGTTTTTGGACATGAAAAAACAGCACATACACTACTGTTTTTTGTAGGTTTAAAGTATCAACATTAAAAAATTATAGGGCAAATTGGCATCCTAAACACTTGGTAGATTGGGAAAATTCCAAGTTCAAATCCATGTACGAGCATTCTAGTATGTAGTTTGTGTTCAGGAGATTTTCAATGTTTTGACAAGTGGATTTTCCATCTTTTGTTTGAAGGGGACTGATGCATATGAATCAAAGTGTATCAGCTGACCTACTCATTGTGTAAGTTTAGAGTTCAACAACATTCTTATTTTAAGCATCTTCACGTGTTTCATTAAATCTTATAGATTAGCAACTACTTAATTAAGAATATATCAGAAGTAGTAGCATCTTTACCTGTATTGTTTCCCGTAGGATCTTCAACAAACTCATCATTTGCATTGTTTTCCCCTGTTACATTAAATCATGAGAATATTTTTAACTTTTAATAAAGAAATATATTGAGTTTATAAATATTAATAATCCTATATATTACTAACCTTTATCTCATATCATTAAAAAGATATCTAATCATTTAAATTTTTTACATGTGCAAATATAGATTTTTTCACATGTGCAAGTATAGATTTTTCACATGTGCAAGTATAGATTTTTTTTCAAAAAAGGATGTCCCATGCCTAACTTTTGCTAATGTAAAAGAATGAATTGTTACAGAATCAATAATATCAGAATCATATCAGTCAAAGAGAGGCAAGTGTTCTACTTTTTGGTTAAACTTACAGAGTTCAATGGATGTGATAAAAATATATGATGTTTTCTACTTAATTATGTATAAACTTGAAATAGAAGCATCTTTACCTGTATCAGTTGTACCAACATTGTTATTTACAGCATCTTCAAAAAATTTATCAATTGGATTCTCTTCCCCGAAATGATCAACATTATTTATCTTCACTGTTTTATTAAATCATAAGAACATTTACAACTATTAATAGAGAAATACACTCTAGTTTTATAAATATTGAAAACTGTATATATTACTAACCTTTATCATTTATATCATTAGAAAAGATATCATCAAATTTTCTTTTCAAATCATTTATCTTTTGATTCTCTGGAAATTTTCTAATTGATTCATTTAACAACTCATTTAACTTTTCCTTCTCATCAATCAGCATCAAAAGATCTGATTCAATTTTTTCTTCAGCAAGCTGTTTAAGAAAAAATAAGTAAATTAAATTTTATGTTAGCATATAATATTTAATGATTTTTTCACTTGGGAAAAATTATACAAAATTTTAGAGAAAAAAGTACCTTAGATTCTAAGTCAGGTCCAATAATATCCTCTTGTTTTGGTAATAAACCAAAACCTCCTTCCTCAAGTTCTATTTTTTCTCGGAACTTCATGAAAACTGATTTCCACTCTGTTATAGCTGGCCTATTTCTAGGAATTGGAAAACGGTCACATCTTGTTGAGTCAAGATATAACAACTGCATGTTAAATTTTTATGTTAATATTAAATTCATACAAATTATATAAGCAATATATATATTTTATATATAATGAATGATTACTTACAGTCATAAAAGTGATCGGACCAACAAAGTAGTTTGAAACTTTGTAATTCCATTTTCGAATGCTTGGTTCTAAACAATCAATTATGAACTTGCTCCAATTTACAGTTTCTGGTTTCTCCAGGATAGCATCATTTATATTTGTCAAAATAGATAAGCTACATGCTCCGAAGATTCACACATACCCATCGTGTTCAGAAAAGAGCATTAGAAAGTTCATTTTAAATAGGTTGCCAGAATCATTTGTTGAAATTATAACATCCATTATATCATTTGGTCGGATGTTATTTTTTCTAGATTTTGATTGAAACTGTTGGAACCACTCTTTGAGGAACGGATCATCTGCATTTCTTTCTTCCAAACACTCTATTGAAATTCCTCCAACAGGTATACCCAAAATTTGATGAACTTTATCTTCAGTAACATCAATAGTACCATTACTTAACGGTAAACTCATTTTTTCAATGTCAAACTTTGAAATAACATAATATCCTAAAGCACCTGGAATTTCATGTATCTTCATACCAATCAAACTTCCAAACCCCATTTCAATCAAACATTTTCTTCTCTCGGCATTTAAAACGTTCATAGTTGAAAAAAGAGCTGTTGCTGCCGTCTTTGTTCTAATAGTAACTTTCTTTTTATAATTTTTTTGTTTTTTGGTCTTTTTTCGCTTGTTTGTTTTTAACTTCTTAGAAGAAGTAGAAGCTTCCAGACTTTCCTTCGTCTTTTCTTCCTTTTCTTTTCTTGTTGCTTCATCATCTTTTACTTTTTGGCTTCTTGTTCTTCTTTTTTCTGTAATTTTCTTCTCAACAATTTGGCTTCTTGTTATTCTTTTTGGGTTCTTCATAGTTAATTTCTGTTAAGATAAACAAACAATTACATATGTAACTATTAGTTTCATTTCTGCATTTAAAAGCTTTAACAAACAGCTAAATCTTTTCATATGTGAAAACTTTAAACTTTTCTTCTAAATTATTTGGGTATTTTATCAAATAGTTTGTGTCCTATTCCTAATATTCCAATCAATCATATTAGCACTAGTATTAAACAAAATAAGCAAGCTTACTGAAGTTTCTAATATTCTAATCAATCACATATTCCAATCAATCATCATGTTTTTATACATCTAAGCAATTAAATTAGATTTTGAATTCGGCATTTAAAATGTTTAACAAACAGCTTAAACTTTTCACATGTGAAAACTTTAAAATTTTATAAAAAATTAGTGGGGTATTTTATCAAATAGCTCGTGCCCTAGTGCTAATATTCCAACAATCATATTTTTACTATTAATAAACAAATTAAGCAAGTTTACTGAACTTTCTAATATTCAAATCAATCACATATTCCAATCAATTACCATATTTTCATAGATATAAGCAATTAAATAAGATTTTGAATTTTACCTTTTATCAATCTTCTCATTATAATATGTTTGCTGTTATTGATCGATTATCTAAAATATCCAATCCGATGATTATTTTTCTGTCTTTAACTGAGTTAGATAGGAGTTTGTGTATGAGTTTATCTGTGTTGTCTTTAACTGAGTTAGATAGGGACTATAGGAGTGTGTGGTTGAGTTTATCCGTGTTAGGTGTGTCTATTAATTGACTATATTTTAATTGTTTTTTGGATTAAGTTTGGGCCTAAAAAGGCTTTCAACCAATATAAATGCCCACAATCCAAGTCCACTAAACATCCTTTGGGTCGAAAACGGGTCAACCCGGCGGGCTTGAAGCGTCCGGGGTCAACCCATTTTTCGATGTGTATTAATAGTTTTCTTTTGAAATATATTTTTCCAACATTTCTTTTTTAGTTTCAACTTTTCACTTTTGGTTTTCTTTTATATAATAAGACGAGAACTCGTGCATAGCAACGAGATTTTATAGTGGCATATAGTTATAATTATATTTTGGTTAAAGGTTTTGAGTAACCAAAATATCACTATAACTATTTATCGCTAAAACTTTGTTGCTATATACTAGTACTCGTCTAGTTTAATACAATAGAATGATTTAATCCCGTAATACACAATCAATGGGCCTAACATATTATCGACTAACACCTTGTTTAAGTAAAAAAATTAGAGAAAATTAACTGGTTAACCAATCTCGGTTGATGTATTGAGCCAAGTCGGGCGGGTCTAATATAATAAAGTTGCATTAATATAACAAAACATTAATCATATGCCTTAACAAATAGTTAGTAATTACAGTCGACTCTTTACATTCATAGCTTCAAAAATATCAACCATATGCCATAAAAAAATATCAACCATAAGCATTAGTAAATAAATTACAGTCGAGTCTTTCTAGCATTCATAGCTTCAAAAATATCAACCATATGCCTTAACAAAACATCAGCCATAAGCATTAGCAAATTGTTAGAGTAATTACAGTCGTGTCTTTCTAGCATTCATAGCTTCAAAACTATTTGCTGATCTCATAGTTGATTTACTAATACTAACTGGTACTATATGCTTTCCATTACAGAGCCGAAATGGTCTCATAGTTGAATAGTTACGCTATTTTGTAGATTAATTGCCAATTATATCACATAAAAAGATTATTTGACCAATTTAAATGATTTAATCCCAAAAATTACCCTTTTCCCTTGTAATTTAAAAATTGCTCAAAAATTACCCTGCAAATATTAATAAAAACGTTTTATGCGGAAAAAAGTATAATAATCAAAATATATGAAATGACCGTTATGCCTTTAACTAAAAACAAAACAAAACAGCAAATAACGGTGTTGACCAACAGATTACGGTCAAAAGGACTCAATCGGCCTCAAAAATCCCAACTTTGAGCCCCTTGACCTGCGATACTTTTGGACAAGTTTAAGGACCAACGGTGTATTTTTATCCTTTATAAGCTTATAAGCAAGGGACACATCGTACTCATTTGGGATTATAACTTAATAACAATCATCTCATTTCTTTTCACCACTTTTATATGCTTGATTTTCATTGAAGTGCGGTGAATTCACGGGTCAAATTATCTTACATATACTATTAATCAGCCACTTTTACTTACACATTTTTAAACTTATTAGATGTTCGAGGAATGGACATGGCTAATCACTTGATTAATATTCACCGCACACATTTGCTCTTTAAGACCATCAAATTTGAAGACGACGATGAATGAACGTTTATTATTTTAATAATTACAAACCCAATTGTTTATTGAATCGTTGACTTATTACTTATTTTTCCCTTCATAAAACAATGAAATCTATTTGCGACCGTTGTTGTTTGTTAATTTACTTACGCATGTAACTCCTTATTCTCAGAAAAATTCTCGTGATTCCACGGATCTATAAGCTAGTTGTCCTTATACACTACAAAGAGAATTTAATAGATTAACAAGAAAATAAACCATAACACTCTTTATATACCCACAATAGAACATTTATTATTCTTGTAAATTACAATATAGATCAAGAGATAAACAAGAAGATATAACTTGAGAGTTCCCTAAATGACTTTTATTATTACAATTATTATTCTTGTAAATTACAATAGACATCAAGACAGAAAAATAATCATCAAAGAAAAATAACTTGAGAATTCCCTACCTAATTTTGTTTTGAGCAATTTCATGCTAATAACGTGTGATGAAATTATTTTGCTTGTTAGTCTAAATTCCATAGTTGTCAATTATATTCAAAACGTTATTCAAAACTACATCCCAACACATGTAGTTTAACTAAAATTTTTAATTGTCTTTTTTTAGATTTTTTAAAAATTATAAAATTAGTAGAGTTGCATTATTTGCACAAGCTCCTAAGGGAAGAAAATCTTACAAAAAATAAATAATCGTCTAAAAAAACATCAATATATCCTATTTTTGCACTTCTAGTATAAAAAATATGCTAGTAAGATCAATAATTCAATCCTTGCTCATAATTTTCACATGTGAAGATATAATTACAAAACTTAAATAATCGTCTATTAAACATCAATATCTCTTATTTTTGCACTGCTAGTATAAAAAATATGCTAGTAAGACCAATGATTCAATCCTTGCTCATAATTTTCACATGTGAAAATATACTTACAAAACTTAAATAATCGTCTATTAAACATCAATATATCATATTTTTGCACTTATATTATAAAAAATATGCTAGTAAGACCAATGATTCAATCTTTGCTCATAATTTTCACATGTGAAGATATACTTACAAAACTTAAGTAATCGTCTATTAAACATCAATATCTCTTATTTTTGCACTTCTAGTATAAAAAATATGCTAGTAAGATCAAAGCTTTATTACTTGCTTATAATTTTCACATGTGAAGATATTTTACAAAATTAAATAATCGACTTAAAAACATCAATATATCCTATTTTTGCAATTCTAGTATAAAAATATGCTAGTAAGACCAATGATTCAATCCTTGCTCATAATTTTAAACATGAATTATCTACTTGTTGGTGATGTTTGTAAGTGTAAAATGATTGAAAAGATTCATAAGCTAATCTAAAAGTATCCACCTTCAATTCCTGAGGAAGCATTCCAAGGTATAAAGATGAATGAGAAACTGCAATTGTGATAAACTAGAATAAAGTATATAATAAAGTTATAAGAGTGTATGTGATGAATGAAAAATTGGAATGGTTGTATGAGAATTTAAATGTGAGAAAAACATAAGAAAATGAGATTTACTGGTCACCAGATAAGAAAAAGATAAAGATTCTCTGATGTGCATTGAAAATTGAAATGTATGGTTACTGCTCACCACTGTAGCAGTTTAGTTCAAGGATTAGGGTTTTGTGAGTGTTTATAAATAGGAGCTTAGGTTTTCTAGGTTTTACATCTACCATTAGCAGCTCATTTCACAAATTACCACTGCTGATAAGCCATGTCCCATACTCCAAACTTGAATGAGCTCAAGCAACAGTCCGGATCTAATGAGATCCAAAAATGTTTCAAGTTTTTTTTCACGCAACAAATGACTGAACTAGAAGGCTTTATTCAAAAGCTTGAACAGGAGTGCAACAATTTGCATATGAAGATCGAGAAGGAAGAGGAATATGTGCTGGAGCTTGAAACTTTTGGTGCATCTCACGATCTTGCTAATGACATCATTGATTGCATCTATGACACGCTACAAAGGGAGCGCGAGATGCTTGACAACTTGGAAAATGTGTTGGGAGAGGCTAGGGAGAGTATGGAAGAGAAGCAGAGGCACATCAATGTCATGGATTTTAATGATGCTGACAGTGATTAGATGTCGAATGGGTTTTTATGCTTTTGGGTTTGGAAAAAAGTCGGGCATGTTCATGTAGTTGTTTGTCTTAGTTGGTTATCTAGAATAAAGTCTCCGTTTGGTGGTTTCGGTGTAGGTTGTGTATCAAGTATGTAATTGTAGTTGTTGGATGTTAGTGTTTATGTACTTTCAGTCTTTCTACGTGTAGTATGTTAATATAAGTGTTGGTTTTTATGTATGCTTAAATTGTTGTTGTGGTTATTTGTTTTCTTTGAATCTTGTGTGTTAGACTAAATGTTAAATTTTTGTTGTGGTTATTTGTTTTGTTTGAATCTTGTTTGAAACTAAACGTACCCCGAATTAATTGATTAAGGTATGGCTGTTTTTCATGTGTTTATTATTCGGTTACTGATTTAGGTGTATTTGAGCTGTTAGATAAATCTAGTCAGCTTGAGGTTTTGTCTTTTAAGAGGGTATTTAACTATCCTGACACCGAATTTCCGTTTATTAAACTTAGGAGTGTTTTTAATGAACGATTATTCATACCATTGATTAGCGGTTCTAAGAATTTGAAAAGTTTGAAGTTCATTTGCTGTGGTCGAAAGTGGGACAGGACGTTGGAGATGATTCGAGATGATAACTTCTTAGTTGAGGTTCGTTTGGAAAATGTTAATGCGACTGGTGTCAGTGTTTTGTTGTTATCTAAATGTCGTGATTTAAATGCTTTTATGTGTTGTTGCGATGCACGAATATTGGATTGATTAGTGTTTCTGAGAATTGTAAGAGGTTAAAGAAGCTTTGTGTTGCTCATTGGGAACCATAGTGTGAAGGCTTGATTGCTGTTGGTTGTTAATGAACTAAAATTTTGAACTAATTTTCATATTTTCTTTTAAGCATCGACACATATCATTAGTAAGAATGCTTATGGTTCTAACTTACTTACCTTGTTACTAAAAATAGTATGTAAATTCAGTATCAAAATGGTTTAAAGTGTGAAAACGAACTGTAAAACATACTGTAGATATTAGCAATTTAGTGCTAGTGATCTTGTTGACCTGGTTTTGACCCAGATAAGATCCGAGTCCATAAACAGACAATATGAAGACCAATTTTCTAACAAAATAAAGTTGGTAGGTAACCAAATTGTAAGATACATATTCAATATCATTAATAACTCTCAGATATGTTCATTAAAACAACTCAGCTAAAATAGATGAAAGTCGATACTTTGACTCAAAAAGTCAAATGGGTTAGATTTTGATAATATCAACCCACTATTTACATTGTTAAGTTAACATTTAGTTTCCTTTCTTCTTTTCTGTGTTTTTGGTCCTCTTTTTTCTGCAGTTGCATGCTCCATTGCCACTGCATAAACATAATAAAAGTAAGAACATTAGAAACAAAACATTTGTAAAGTTGCTGTAACAAAAAAATTAGCATTTCAATTAAATGGTTAGGTACAAACTGTTTTCAATTGTCTTCATAAATAGTAACTCTTGTGAATATTTGCAAGTGGAAAAAGCAAATCTAGTGACAATTTTTGGCTGGTTTTTAAAGTGGCTGAACAAATAGTAAATTACTTTGGCTATTTTCTGCTGTTTGATATTGAATGACAGTAAATGATCAATGCTTTATTTTAAAAGACAGAATGACAAGGACAAAAATTCTAAATGTGGAATGCAACCACTAATAATACCATGTGATATCAGACAAATAGTGGAGGGTCTGTGCATCATGTGAAACATTCAATTATGAGAACATGATCACTTATGTTAAAAAGAAGGTTGTCTTTACTAAGAAAACATAAATTCCCATGTTAATTTTTTGACAAACCAACTGCTTAGTTGTCTAAAATAACTAAGAAAACACAATGGCTAGTTATCCTAAGTTTACTAAGCTAAGAAACTATCCTAATTCTAGCAATTGTCCAGACATGTTAGATACCTATTGTCTATCTCCTGTTAACATTTTGCTGGTTATATTAACACTAAGTTTCCTGCTGTTAGTTTTGTTTCAAACTGGTTATATCTCCTGTTAATATAAACCTGGTTATATTAACACTAAGGATGAGTTTCATTGAAGAGTTGAAGAGTGTTGGGAACATGTATGCTCAGAAAATAGTAGAGTATCTAAGGGTTATCCAAGCTAGAGATGACCAAAAGGTCTTTCAGACGTGCGATCCCCGGCGCGTGAATGGAGCTCAATGCTCGTGACAATGACATTTTTGTTCAAAAACTTAGGGGTTTGATGGATTTCTGAGAGTGTGGTTTCTGTTGTTTGTTGTGTTTGTAATTATGCATGTGCGTAGTTCTATGATCAATGTTATTTCTATTATTTGTGTGAAATCCATCAAACATGATTGTTAAATATTTCATTCAATAAAACTGCCTTGTTAGTCTGTAAGACTAACCTTTCTGTTTTCTTGCATCTTCATGATCATCTTTGTAACAAATTCCCTCTTTGCAACAAACACATATCTTTTTGTTTGGTCTGTCATTGTGATATGTATCGGTGGTGTTTCTAGTTATCCACAAACAAAGAGTCAGTATTCAAACTTGCAAATGCTATCTTTTTTAAAGTAATAAAAGCTTATAAAAACATTAATGCAATGAAAATAAAACAGCTTACCTACAAACAAAAACACCGAGACCTAAAAAAATTAATAAATAAAATATTCAAACCGTAACACTCTTAAAGCCATAGGTGAATTGAAAATCATCTACTCAGCCTGTCTTTATATTTCTAGTTCTCGGCGTCTGACTCTGATGCCTAGAGTTCCATTTGCTATTATATCAGAGGCAAAACACCGAGAACTAGAAATAGAAACTGATATGGATGCTATAGAAGCCGCAAATAACCTGTACATGTAAAAGTCAAATCAATTAAAAAGAACATTTATACAACCAAACTAAAATAAAGATAAGATTCTTGTTACTGCAACACAATGTAAAGATAAGAAAAAAGATAAGATTATTTGTGACAGAATTTAAAGATAAGATTCTTGTTATTGATTATATAATTTACTTTTTACAGATTCTCACTAAAGTACAGCAAAGTGTAAAAAATACTTTATTTTATGTACTCTATACTCCATATTGTACTACATAAATCTGCTCTCTTATTATCACACACACTCACTTTCTTCTCTCTTATTCTCACTCAAGAATAATGGCATCACCAAATGGAAACTTTCAAAATGATGAAGAAGAGTATGAGTTTGTCTTAAACAGTTATTTGCTTTTTTTTGGGGAAGAACCAATTTCAGAATATGGTTCGTATAGGCAAGTGAGTGTGTGGATGAGGACAAATATCCTTACTCGCGTCGCCAAGATTTCTCTGGAATGAGATTTATGGAATTAATGAGGAAGAGGAGGAAGAAGATGAAGATGAGGAAGATCTAGAGAATGAGGAGGAGGCTGGAAGTGAGGTGGTGCAGCAAGGTGAAATTGTGCAGCAAGGCCACATAGTGCAGCAAAATCAGGTGGAGGAAGAGTTTCAAAGTCAGGTGATGCAGCAAAGCGAAATGGTGCAACAAACTGAGGAAGATGATAAAAACGACATGAATAATGCTACAAGATTTGAAAATTTTTATAATTTGGAAAATAGGATTAGTAGTCTTGAAAATCTGTTTCAACGACTCAAAGCAAATAAGAAAAGCAAGGGAGAGAGCTCTAGAACTAAAAAGTAGTTTATGATGCTAGTCTTTTTATGTTTTTAGTATCATATTAGTTTTTTAGTTTGTCGAAAATGTTTTAATGTTTGTTTATGTGGTATCTATGCAACATCAATATTTCCTATGTTTTTTTTTCAAATCTAGTATAAATAGAATGTGAGTAAGATCAAAACATCAATCTTGTTGAAAATCTTCACACACGAAAATATTCTTACAAATCAAATAATCGTGTATAAAAAATCAATTAATTACGTAGACCATCATATAACATATTCACATGTGACAAGTTCTAACAATTACAGTACATAAAAATGAGGTAGGTTCAACCGCCATAAGTTTCTCTTTATTTATAATTAATATACAAAACATTGAAGCTCAGGAGGTTTTATTACATAAAGTAAGCTAATAATGGACGCCAACTTTCTAATTACTAAACATATAGAAAAAAAAAATATTTTATCTATAATCATGAATTAAAATCTTAATCCACTTACTGATGATGATGATGATAATCAATGGAGGATGGTCCTGATTAATGATGATTACTGATATTGGCAGTTGTTGGTGTTGATGACAATTTTATTTTAATAATGATTTGATGTTTTTTGAAAGAAAGAGGAAAACCACTTAAAAACCCTAGCTTTGAGAATGAGATTTTTGTTTGTGATTGTGTTGTACTTAAAGTCTAGTTAGAGTATATTTCTTTTATGGACTTCAATCTTTTGGGCCTCTTTATGTTTTGTGAATCCAGTTAGGTGTTATCTTCACATGTGAATTTTTTTGATTTTTATCAAACTAATTTTGATTTTTTGGGTCTCTTTATCTTTTGGACTTCAATCTTTTGGGCCTCTTTATCTTTTGGGCCTCTTTATGTTTTATCAAACTAATTTTGATTTTTAAAGTTTTTATCTTCACATGTGAAAAATATTATAAGTGCGTATAATGCAGATAAGAGGCTGGCTTCAATCTGCCGTTGGACTTTACATGCTGATCATGATGATGAAGAGAATGTTTTTTATACACCTCTATGTGTGTACGTCAGGGACTTATTCAAACTAGTAACAATTATTTAAAAACACTTGACAAAGACAATAAACCATTACCTTGCACGAATCTGATGATGTAGCCTCCGCGAAGCATCGCTGAAACATAACCTGATTTCACACGGATCATGCCGTTTTTGAAGAACTTCCTTGATCAAGTCATCCGGGTACGACACGTGCAATCTCAAAGCAAGGCAAACGCACCATAGTCTCCCATTCATGAGCAGAATAACTTCCTTTTGAAAAAAGGCACATCGATCCTGCGAAATCACTATCGACGCAAAACCAAGTTCCGTAAGACGACTAGGACGCGACATAGCTGCCAAAACAACTATATCATTCAACAAGAGCAAACACAACTAAACACAAGGTACAGGTAACATTTATACAACTAAACAAGGGACAATCCACAGACAACTTTCAACAGTATAAGCCACTACAAAGTCCTATCCCAAAAAGCATCATAGAAAAGTTTATACGCACAGAGTCCTGAATAATTGAATAGAAAAACTAAAACCTGGAAACACAGTCTAAACCACTACAAACACCTTACTACACAAAAAATAGATAAAAGAATAAAACATATATAGGATAAAGAATGATTTTCCATTACCATAGACAAACTTACAATAGTTTCCTTACATCGATGGATTATCCTAGAAAACAAAATGGTACCCTACTAAAGGGTACATCCATCAAGACACAGTACATACCTTTTATAAAAGCATTACTAATAATACTAACCAACCATGCCTAATCCAACTAATAAAAGCTGCAAACAACCCATCAACCAAGAAGCTCGAAAAAAACCACCAACAAAAGCCACAGACAACTAAACTAATCAGGCATCCCCTCATTCTGCTCCATTAGCACAATTTGCCTCTCCTTGACTGCTATCCCATCACGCACCGCATCCAGAAGGGCCAACAGAGCAACCAACGTGTCCCTATCAACACGTTGCAATTCCACCAAACCTTTTAAACCATCTATAGCTTCCCCAATGAAAGGCCCATACCCGTGGGTTTCCATAACGTTCTCCCTTTTGTGAACCTTGCACTCCGGTGGTCACGCTCCTCTTCTAAACGATTCAGCAAACTCCGATCTTCGGTCACCTCACGACTAAAGAGGTACTTAAAAGCAGGGCAAGGTCTGGAACCACAAGCCGCCAAGAGTTCTTGAATGTTTGGCTTTCCTGCCATGGTTAGATGATCTACAATTGAGAGAGCAGTAATAAAAAATTAGGTAGGTCAAAAACAACAACAACAACTACAACAGACCCAATCCCGCCTAGGCAGGGTATGGGAGAGGTAAAATGTAGACAGATCCTACCCCTACCCCCGGGTAAACCCGTGTGTAGAGAGACTGCTTCCGACGAGACCTCCGGCAAGTGCATGTGTGCTAGTGCGATAGGTAGGTCAAAAACGAATGGACCAAATACTATTAGTCAACAAATTAATATTAAAGTCCCAAAAAAATCCATATAGTTTAAAAAAATACAAAAAAAGCCATAATTTAAAAAAAAAACACAAACAACAACATAGCGCGAAAAAAAAACGGTATCAAACACTTATGATGCCCGTGCAATTTATATTCAATAATCAATAAATTATAATTTACTAGAAGGGTATCAATATATACAAATTTTAATACTAGGCGAGTACCCGTGCTTCACAACGGAAGTTTCTAGCAACATACAATTAACAATATGCAATATATTGTGGTATGTGTTTTTGTGTAACGTTTAAAATATGACGTGAAAATATCATAATGTAATTGCAAAAGGTTGTAATATGCGATAATTCAACTCAAATAAAAATTCTTAACATGTATCGAAGAATATATAAAAACATTTTATTGAAACTTAAACTTGATAAATGACCACTTGCACAATTTCATTTTTATAAATTATTTTGTAAAAGAAGTAATGAAAAAGTTTGAACATGAGACGAATAAGTATATCAGTTGGATTCGAGTGTAGTCGATGTAGTATTCTCAAGTATTAAACTTAATTGATTATTTTAAATGATGGTAAGTACACGCTGATTATCATCACTGTATACTAAGTATTTAGTTTTACAATTAAACTAGGAAAAATTAATAGACATTTTCATGATTCAAACAATATAATCATATACCCTTGTTTAGTTCTACTTGTCTCGTTTTGTCAAAATTTCGAGTTCAGTTATTATATTTTGAAGAGTTTTAAGAGTCGTCTTTGAAGTACAAATATTTTCTCTAGCATGATCTCATAAGGACATAACTTCTTTGTTTTAACAAAATATGGTAAATTATCAATGGATATAAACAAATCCCTTTGGAACCCAAAAATCCAACGAAATGTTAATCAAACAACAATGCGACCTTGCTAAAACAAATTCTGTCATCGAATTAATATTCATATACAACAACAAAACCAACAAAACAAAATACAATAAAATATGTTATGTTTTCATCTGCCTCAATAGCTCCAACCACCAAAACACCCACAAAGCAAAAATCATTTATCAAAAAAAGATCATCATCTACTTATTAATGTTATATTCAAAAATTTATTTCAAATTAAGATAATTTATTTTGTTTTGTTTCAATTTTACACAATCTACTTATTAATGTTATATTAAATAAGTTAATATTTTTATATCTATACTACATAAAATAAAAAAATGGTCTACAAATAAAAAATTGTAAAAGAGGAAAGTGAAAGTAAATTATATTCTATTTTTAATGTTAAGCAAAACACTTAACATGTATCGAATGTTAAGCAATTACACTTTCCATTATATTTGCATATAATACCCTTTTTCTGGGTTTAAATTAAATTTGATTTTTTTTTTATATATTTAATTGGATTTTCGGTTGAGCCAAAGAGATTTTACTTTTTTGAGGCTATTACATATATATCCTTTGGAAATATGAAATTATGAGGTAGAGAAGTATAAATATGAAATTATGGCTACTATTTATTTGAGTGATTTTGGATCCAGCCAAAAAGACACTTTCTACAAATTGACTTAAATAAAACCACACGTGTTAACAAATATCCAAATCACCTACGCTCCCTAGACTTGTATATCACATATCTTCACTTGTACATTTCCCTCACTTATCCAGATACACCAAAATTTAATCACCATTTCCAAAACCACCATCATTCCCAAAACCACCATCATCATTGGTTTTTGACAAAAACCCCAAATCTATTTTTGAACCCTAATTTTATGGATGAAAAACAACATTCGTCGGTTCCAAGTTTGTTTCCTCTTACACATTATTACTATTGTTATTAATCATCTATTGTTATTAATCATATATTGTTGTTCAGAATTTCTATGTTACGAGAGAAGAAGAAGAAAGAGTATCGCTAGAAAGAAGAAATATACACCAACTGTTATTGGTAATTTTTTTTTTATAATTATGATTTTATTTATTGTTTAATGATTATTGTTGGATCGATATACTTTAATCAAACTAACTTAACTAGCTTGTTAAGGTTTAATAACCTCGGATAAATCCTAAGTTATTAACAAAGAAACACTGAGCAATCTTTATTAAGTACGCGGAATTTACTTAACAAAGCTAAGAAGAAAAACTTTATTAACAAACTCTAAATCTGCTTATTATGCAGATACTCTAATACAACTCTAAGATAATCGAACTTTTCTCTAAACTCTAATTCGTAAACTCTAAAACTCTTTTTCTGAAATCGTACCTCTAATGCCAATCTAGGAGTCCTTTTATAGGCTCAAGGATATCCTAGTTGGTTTACAATTGATAACCTTATACGACAAGTAATCTACAATACTTTCCATAAACGAATATAACTTTTATTTGTTCTAGCAAGATACTTTGACTTCCTCTTGCGATTCTTTGACTCTGTCATTTAGCAGTACTTTGACTATTTGACTTTTTCCAGGTTCTTTTCAAACTACAGTACTTTCATATCTTGAGACTTTGATATCTTCAAGACTTTCATATCCCAACAATCCTCCCCTAACTTGAATTCTACTTGCTTGACTTCAAGTTCCTTTGTGAATATATCTTTAACAGCTTCATCTTTTTTAAAAGCGGATTGTTCTTCGATCTTTAAATTATATCTCGTAGAATCGTGCTTTTCAAAGTATCTCTTTAGAATTGTTTTCTTCACTGCAGCATCCAGTAATCTCCATCTTTTCAGAACACAAAGCAACATATGACAATTTGTACAGTGATTCAGTTTAAGTTGCATACTATTCTCATCACTTTCAAAGTGAATCATTGAAAATTCAATGGATTTAGAACTCTTTACCAAAGCCATTATCTTTGGAGTAGCCAAATGTTTTGGTGTGTAAGACCATGGTACATTGATAACCATATGATTTTTTTAGCAAATCACCTATCAACATGATTTGTTTAGTCTTTACCAAAAGTGTACCCTTACGGACTAGTTAGTTTTCTATCTAATGGTGAACTAATTACCAATAATGGTTTTCACGCCTTTACCACAAGCCATTTTCTTGTGGGCTAGCCAACTCTTCACATTGCTGATATGGTGAGTTGAATACCATCCAACTTATTAGCAAGTTGACAACTAAAAACGGATTTGATATATCTTTACCCGAGCCGTTTGCTCATGGATTAGTCAATCCTTTTGTAACCATGGTGGATTGATAACCTATTGATGTTATCATCACAAAAACCATTTATTCAACCTTTATTTCAAAAATATTTATTATTAAGCAAAACGGTTTCTTCTAAAAGTCATTTAACTGGATTAGTTCATCAAACAGTACTTTGATGAAAGTATCTGTCTGATCAGCTGATACTTTGAATAAAAGTCTTGATATATCAAAAAGCATTTATTCAAATAAAGTTCATACCGGTTAAAGATCATTTTCGGCAATAGTAGTCGGTCTATAAACAAATTAATCACCATGCAAGCAGCCATCATCCTCTTCTACTTCCAAACCATGTTCAAGCATTCTTCTCATTAGATCAACTGTTAGAGGATATCTTCTTCTGCAAACATGTGAATCATTGTTCCATTTTCTAGCTCCAGGACATGAACTCCAGATTCGTCAAAGAATCTCCAGCAAACTATTTCCCAATTTTCTTGATCCTTCCAAATATCATTAGTGCTTTCTTCATCAGTTTCCCACATAGTTACAAGATCTCCATGTAAAACCAATCCAATACCTTCTAATGGATGATCTTCAAAATACGCCTTTATAACTTGATATAAGTAGAATAGATCTACTCTATCAATAACATGCAACAAATCCCATAACCTTTTGAAAACCTTAAAACTTTTATCTTCCTTATGAAAAACCATGTACTCTTCATTCTTGGTTTTCATAACTTTAAAAGTACTGATCTTTGATCTGTTCATCTTTAAATCATCATCTTCCTTGGTATAATCAAAATCTACCACTCTGAGATAATTCTTCAATTCATCACTAGTCTCAGATCTTAATTCAACCTTCTCTTTCTTTGAAAATTGAACATCTGTAACATCAGTTTTCTTTTCCTCTTTAAGCTTTTCTTCCTTTCAAACCTTCAGGTCCAATAAGTTTCTTCTCTAAAGTCTTTAATGCCACGCAACATCTTTCTTATAAGCCTCTCTCTCAGCATCATATAATCTTTTCATATCCACATAATTTAGCTTTTGCAATCCTTTAAATCCTCCGCCTTTTAAATATGCCATCATTGCATTCCTTTCTTTAGCTAAATTAGGGCTTCTTGACATGAATCTACAGGTGTTGGAGCTGTAAAGATTCGTAGTTTCGCATCTAACTCATCTTGCACCTTTTGAGCTGCTTCTCTGTCTTTAGCTTCTTGAGCTTGCTGTTCTTCTCTGTCTTTAGCATCTAATTCTTCTTGAACTTTTCTAGCAGCAGCTTCATTCCTAGCCATTTCAAATGCTCTAAGTTACGCCAAAGTGAGCTCTTTTTCTTAGTCTCAACCAGAACACCTTTTCCTTTGTCTTTTGGATCAATTGCGGGTTGATCAGTTCTTGGTTGTTCTTCTTCTTGTGCTTCTCTAATAGTAACTCCTCCTCTTGGTTGTGACAAATCAAATAATGTAGCAATTAATTCATCATCACTAGCTGAATGAATAGGTATGTAAGTAGCTTCCTCCTCTTCTTCTCTAACAAATGTAGAAGGACCAGCTTCTTCATCAAAATTTAATACCCTTGGAGTTATTGGTGTTATTACTTCTTCCCTTGATGTATCATGAAAATCAGTACTTTGATGTTCAGTACCTTGAACACCAGTACTTTGAACTTGTACTTCTTCTTCTTGTTCCTCAGAAGAATCTTCTTTCTTCTTCATAACATCTTCTTCAGATTCTTTCTCGTGTAACATCTTCTTTCAAATTATCCTTTTAGAATTCCTCCCAAGTTGACGAAGATGGTTGAGGAACCTTCTTTCTTTTTAATTCCTTTCGAAGAGCTTTACGACGTTTATTTTCCTCCTTAACCCATAAGTTGAAACCTTGAATATATGGTTTAACAAAATTTCTCAACCAGAAATAGTTACGCTTCAACTTCCTAATTGTTTTAGCTTGACGCGCAACAGTCTTGTTTAACCTAGCTAGCTCCCTTGTCAAAGCATAGTTATCTAACGTCAAATCTTCACGAGGTATAGAATGAGCATCACCTTGAGGTTGTTAATGCCCCTCTGAAACAGAATAGAACTTTCCGAAGATGAAGTAGGCGTTTTCTCAATTTCGCTTGAACCTCAGACCTGAAGAAACATCACCTTGTAGCGAACAAGTACCTTCACGAGAAGCAGTACTTGTCAGATGCGCATACCTTGTGAAGCTTACCATGATCGATATCGGTACCTTCAGTTTCTTCATCCTCTGCAGTACGCATCACGAATAGCTTGTACAATTTCCATCATGGATGTTGTTAAAGGAATATCTTCACCTCTGAACAAGTTACTTCTCCTAGCCATGAAAGTATAGATTTTAGGTTGTTGCACAATACAGGTAGTAAAGCGCGAGGTTTTGGAACATCAGCCAATTGCTTGTTCAAGAAAAACTGTATAAACCTTGGATACATCAACCAAGTTGCCCCAGATGATATATGAGAGAGCATTCCATCCAAAATAAGTCGTGAAAAGTTAAACACTCTGTCTGTAGCTAAGCCAACCACTGCAGACGCAATATTGGACCCAAACTGCTCCCAAGAAGTGCTTTTAGAACTTATGCAATGGAGCAAAACATGAATCAAAAACTTCCATTGAGGACAGAATAATGCCTTCTTAAAAGTTTGTTCAGTCAAAGAACCTTCATAGCCCAAAGTACGAAAAGTATCCCAAATCAGTTGCTTAGCAAATCTAATAGCCCCTTCTTCATCTCCAAATAATAAATCATCACGAATGGAGACCTCTGTAATCTTGATAGTCTTTCCAGCAACTGAGGATCTAATATAATATTCATCCTCCTCCATATTCTCTCTAGCATTAGCCCAAAATTCTTGAATCCATGGTTCAATAACATCTGGCTCAACTAAAAGAGCATAACTAATAGGCGACCCAACTAGATAATCAATGATATCATAGAAAGCCACATTAGCCTCAGTCTTATCCAAATTAGCCACCATATTGTGCTTCAAAACAGTTAAACGATTCACCATTGTTGAAAAAGTAATCACAATAGAAAGATTATATCGAATAATAAAGAGATTGTAATTGGAAGATAAGTATGGAAAAGAGGTAATGAATAATGTGAGGGAAAATCGGAAAGTTGTTATTTATAGGTAGGATTTTGAAAAATCACTGCCCAAAATAAAATAACCGTTGGCTTTAATTACCCTCCAATATTACCGTTGGATCAGTACTTTAATACGACAAAGCGTTACTTTCCACATAAGCAGTACTTTCCCAAGCGGTACTTTCCCAAGCAGTACTTTCGTGAAATACAGTACTTTGCCAAAAACCTTCATATAAACTAAGTAATACACGAACATCCTCCCCTCAAGCAATACACAGGACTATACCTAACACCTTATAGTCCTCCCCTTAAACATAGCTTAGTAGTTAATCATTCCAATGCTCACGACCAAGTGATTGAATCGTGACACATCAAAACCTTTAGTGAGTAAATCAGCTACATTGTCATCCGTGTGAACTTTAACCACATTAATAAGCCTATGCTCATAGCAATCTCTGATAAAGTGATGCCTAATCTGAATGTGCTTGGTCTTGGAATGATAAACCGGATTCTTCACAATGCAAATAGTACTCTCATTATCAATATTGATAGGAGTATTCTTAAAATTGAACCCATAATCCAAGAGTTGATTCTGCATCCATAAAACTTGACCATAACAACTTGCAGCAGCCTACATATTCGCCGTAGATGATGTTGCTGCAATTGTCTGCTTCTTGCATTGCCCGGAGACTAACCTTCTTCCAAGATATTGGCATCCACCAGTTGTGGATCTTCTATCATAGTTATCACCTGCATAGTCACTATCTGAAAAAGCTTCTAAGTGAAAAGGTGACTCTTTAGGATACCACAACCCCAACTTAGTTTGTTGTTTCAAATAATGAAAATTCTCTTCTTTGCATTCATGTGAGAGATCTTTGGTGAGACTTGATATCTTGCACATAGACAAACTGCAAACATGATATCAGGCCTTGATGCAGTGAGATACATAAGAGAGCCAATCATTGATCTATAAAGCTTGACTTCAACAGGGTGGCCATCTTCATCTTTGCCCAATGAATTGATAGATTTAATGGGTGTAGTAACAGCCTTCATATCATCAAAATTAAACTTCTTAAGTATATCTGCAACATACTTGTCTTGGCTAATGAAAATTCCTTCCTTGGACTGCTTAACTAAGTCCTAAAAGAATGTTAACTCTCCCATGGAACTCATTTGAAACTCCTTCTGCATCAGCTGCTCAAACTCCTTAACCATAGACTGTTTGGTAGCCCCAAAGATGATATCATCCACATAAACTTGAACTAACATGATATCCTTCTTGTCTCTTTTGATAAACAAAGTCTTGTCTATAGCTTCCCTCCTGTATCCATGTTGTAATAAGAATGTAGAGAGCCTCTCATACCAAGCTCTAGGTGCCTGATGAAGACCATATAAAGCCTTAACCACCTTATAGACTTTGTTTGGATGCTTAGGATCTTCAAAACCTAGAGGTTGTTTCACATACACCTCTTCTGTAATAGTACCATAAAGAAAGGCACTCTTGACATCCATCGATATACCGAAAACCCATATAAGAAGCAAAAGCAAGAAAGATTCTAATTGCTTCAATCCTTGCCACAGGAGCAAATACCTCATCATAATCTACCCCTTCTTCCTGTCTATAACACTGAGCAACTAATCTTGCCTTGTTTTTGATAACATTGCCTCTTTCATCCCTTTTAACTCTAAAAACCCACCTTGTTCCAATAACTCTCTTCCCATCCGGAAGATCACATAAAACCCAAACCTCTTGAAGTTTAAATTGTAGAAGTTCTTCTGCATAGCTTCAACCCAGCTTTCTTTAGTCAAAGCTTGAGCAATATTCTTGGGTTCCTCTTGAGAGATGAAACAAGTAAATAAGCAGGTTTGATAGTCCTTATGATTTAGCTTTGTTTTGTTTATACACAAAGCTAAGTAAAGCATTGTGAGGTTTTGTGAAACCCTTAGCTTTGTGTCTTGTCATAACTCCAGATGTAGAAGGACCAATGATTTGATCAGCTGGATGAGTCTTATGAATTCGTAAGATTGGTGACTGTGGAACGGCATATGTATCATCCAAGTTAGTATAATCAGCACCTTCATTGAAATTTGTGAAAATACCTTCATCTTCAAGCTCATCATCAGTATCTTCTAATCCAGGCATGGTAGGATCATCTAGATCATCTAAAGTACTGTCAACTGGTGCAGCAGTACTTTGTTCAAAAGTACTGTCCAAAGTACTGTGAGAGTACTCAGCAGACTGGTTCTTCTTCTTTGCCTCTTCATAAGCTCTCCTTTGTTCATCAGTGTAAGAATGTGCTAATACATCTTGAAGAAGCATCTGATTGAGTTCCTCTTGAATAGATTGATCCTCAGCAGATAATGAGGATTGTGGTGCAACAGATGTGTTTTGAAGAATCGTACTTTGCTTAGGAACATCAGATACTTTGTTTGGACTCTCAGGAACTTTAGCAGGGACTGCATCAGGTCTAATATGAACATCATGAACAACATATTGAATATCTTCATCAGTGTGCAAATGTTGATTTTCTTCTCTTACAGGTACATAGTTCATTGAAGGAGATAAAATCTCAAGATCAAACATCCAATCAGGACCTTTTCCTTTCTCATTGTCTTGATCTTCTAAGAACTCAACATGAAGACAATCTTGAATCCTCTTAGTAACTCTGTTGTATACTCTAAAGCCTTTACTGTTAGTGCAATATCCCAATAAATAACCTTCTTCAGACTTGCCATCAAACTTCCCCAGATTATCAATGGTATTCAAAATAGTAAGAGGACATCCAAAAGGCTTCATAAAGCGAATGTTGGGTTTATTGCCCATCAGCAATTCATAGGGTGTCTTCATTCGTGGTTTGGTAGAAACCCTGTTGAGTACATAGCATGCAGTACTTACAGCTTCTGCCCAAAATTGAATAGGGAGATGGGAATCTGCTAACATAGTCCTTGCAGCTTCAATCAAGGTCCTATTCTTCCTCTCTGCAACACCATTTTGTTGTGGTGTTCTAGCAATACTAAACTCCCTCTTGATGCCTTTATTAGCACAAAAGTCATCCATAAGCTTGTTCTTGAATTCGATTGCCATTGTCACATCTAATACCTCTAACCTTGAGTCTTAATTGGTTTTCAAGTGCTATTATGAGAGTCTGAATAGCATCAAAGGTATCATCTTTAAAGCCCAAAAAAAAACCCAACTGAATCTACTACAATCATCAAGTAACAACCAACAGTACTTCTTCTTATTTAAACTTGCCACAGAGACAGGTCCAAATAAATCCATGTGTAATAGCTCCAATGGTTCCCTAATATTTCTTTCCTCAAGCTTCTTACAGGAAGCTTTATGTTGTTTACCCTTCTTGCATGCCAAACATGATTGATCATTCTTGTAAGTCTTTGAAGGTAAACCTCTAACTAAATTGCCTTTGACCAGTTTGTTGATGTTCTTGAAATTCACATGGCCCAATCTTCTATGCCATTGATGTGCCTCTTCAGATGTTGCTTTAGCCACCAAACATGCGGTTCTTCCATAGGAATTTAGACTCTTCATATCTAAACTATACATCATTTGTCCTTGGTACTCTAAGTACTACCAAGTCATCATCAACAGGTTTGAAGTCAGATGAAAGAATAAGACATCCAGTGTCGTGAATATACAGGATGCTTTTATCACAGATTTGAGAAACTGACAACAAGTTAAACTTTAGCTCCTTCACATATCTGACATTCTCAAAGTCAATTCTTCCAGCTTTAATTGTTCCTTTCCCAGTAATCCTTCCTCCATTGGGATCATTCCCAAATGCAACTTTTCCTCCACTAATATTTCTAAAATCAGACAGGATCTCTTTATCACCTGTCATACTTCCAGAGCAACCACTATCCACAATAAGATGATCTTTAAGCTCCTCTTCTGGTTTGCCCTGCACACAAAGAAAGAGTTAGAACTCTTAGGAACCCAAGCCATTACTGACTTGTGTTCCCCTTGTGGAGTTACAAACTCAAATTCCTTGAGTATGTAATTTCCACTATCTTTCAAATGGTGATCCAAAATTATCTTTTGAGTTTTAGCATGTGGATTTTCAAAACTTTCTGGTTTTTCAACATAAATCTCTTTTACCAGTTTATTAGCATTTTCTTGTGTCACACAAACATCTGATTCACTTTTTGTTGAAGCGTCTGTGTGTCCCTTACCAAGACTTCCCCTTTTTACCCATTCAGTTTTAACAGGTGGTTCCTGAGATCTAGATCCCCTATATGAATTGTGATACATTCTAGGTTGATAATGAGATCTCCTAGAATACCTATTCCAAGCGGTTGTATCGTACCTTGTCTCTGGCGGTACTTTGGAAAGTACTGTGAGATCTGAAGATCTTCTCGATGTGGGTATCTATGATCGGTGTGAAGTTTTCGTGATTAATCCTATTTGAATTAGTCCACACCTGGTTTGTGCTCTCTAGGTTTCCTGATTTGTAGACTTATTCCTTGTAAACTTGCTTAGATATTCTGAGTGTTTGTCACAATCTTTGATTAAGTGAGTAGGACTATAACACACAAAACACAGTTTTTGACCCATATGACCAAAGTGATTTCTTCTATGTTTATGCCCAAAATTATTTTGCCTTCTAGATGGCTGATAAAATCTGTTTTGACCAAAATTATCCCTAAAAGGTTTAGCAGTATAGTTTTGAAAGAGTTTTGCATAAGGTACGCTTGTTGAAAGTACTGCTTGTTGAGCAGTACTTTGGTTTAAAGGATCTGCTTGAATATTTTCATCAGTTTCTTTGGGTTCCTCAGACCTAGATTTAGCAATAAGCTTCTTCCTAAACTCTAGACTATCTACACCATAACGAGAAACATCAGGCCTAGCAGGTTGATGATTAATAGGATGAGGAACAACATGATAACCATTGTCTTTCTTATATGCGGAGGTGAGTCACTTAATGAACCATCATTACTAGATGTATCTACATAATTGATGAGTTCTTCATCACTAGTGATTATATCCTCATACTCACCTTCATCCCGATTACTAGATTGGTTTTCTTCTATCTTACTAAAATCCATACCAAAACCTAATCCAGTATTAAGATAAGCTCTTTCTTTGTGTTTTGAACATAAGAAACATGTGACAAACCAGCTTCACCCCAAGCAGCAAACTTAGCTAACAAATCATCTCTTTCCTTAGTTAATTTCTCAATTTCAGCAATTTTACAGTTTAGTTGCCATTCACTAAGTTTTAACCGGTAATCTGTTGTTCATACTTTTCACCAAGCCATTTCATTATTTTCATGTGTTATGATTTTAGCTTCCATAGACTCTAAAGTGATTTGGTAACCTGCTACCTCGGACCTAGCCCTAATACAATTATCTCTTTCAATCACATAGCTGTTAAGCAATTTTTGATAAAACTCATAACAGTTTGAGCATACCTCAGAGATAGGAGACTGAGTTGGTGAAGTAGCCACCATAGCAAGAAGAGCAGGATCATCTTCACATTCTCTGCTCCAATCAAATCTTCCAAAGCCATCATCAGATTCCAAAGCAGCATGTTCAGAGTCTTCATCAAAAGCGTGCTCCGGTCAATGCTTCCACTGTGTCTTTAACTGCATCGTCCATGCTATCATACTGATAAGTCACTGGTTCATCATCAAACTCTTCACTCCAGTCAACTTCTGATAACTTCTCTTGAGCAACCAAAGCCTTTGTTTCAGTAATGGGAATTTCCTTAAGCTCAAGTTTTGGCTTCTCAGATGTTCTGTTTGCTTGATACTTAGCAAATCTGCATTCCCTTGCAAAGTGACCAGTCTTTTGACAATTGAAGCATTCAATTTGAGATTTGTCAAAAGTTATTCCTTGTTTGGGTTTGAAATCAATAGCTTTGCCTGTCTTTTTCATGTACTTTTTGATCCTTGCAGTAATCATAGCAACTTGCCACCTGATATCAATTTCTTCAAGAGCATCTTCTTCAATCTGTGCTAGATCCTCTTCATAAGTGATAGGTAAGCTTGCTTGTTGTGCAAAGAAAGAGCACACAACTTCATCTGAGTTCAAAGTGGTAGATGGTGGGGCCTGCTGAGGATATGATGGGGGATTGTAAACAGCAGTACTTTGAGAAACAGTACTTTGAGGAGAAGCAGGACTTTTGGAAGTACTGCTCTTCTTTTCAGATGATAGAAAAGCAATACTGTGAGATTTGGAATTTGGTTGACCACTCATCTCATGTTCATACACCTTCAGTTGATGATAAAGATCATCAAATTCCATAACATCCAACCCTGTTGTCCTCGATCATAGTAGCAATCACATGCCATGTAGATGGCAAACTCCGTAGAAACTTCAAATTAGCATCCTCAACTGATACTTCTGCCTTGTATAATTCCAACATGTTAAGAAGATTCCGGAACCTATCATATGCAGCATCAAGACTCTCTCTTTCTCCAACTGTGAAAGTTTCAAATTGTTTCGACAAGTTTCGTGCATCTTCTTAGAGGCTTCATTCCCTCCAAATCTGGTCTTGAGAGCAGCCCAAAGCTGTTTAGCATCTTTAGCATCATGAAATTTAAGAAGATGACCATCTGGAATGGCAGACAAGAGAATGTTAAGAGCCTTATCTTGATTCCTTAGGTTGTTCTGCTGGTAAAACGCCTTTGGTGCTAGAGGTTGTCCAGCAACTTGAATGGGTTCTGGAGGAACTTCATTCCCATTCACAATTTCATTCCACAGAGCATGGTGCGTAATGGCAATATCTTGCCTCATCTTCATGCACCAGAGATCATATTCTCCTTTTTTTATAATTGGAATTCTGAGTGAGGTGATTGAGGGTTGTGGAACAACTTCAGTCGACATCTTGGATATTGTAGGGTTTCTTCCTAGTCAGATTTTCCACACAAGCTCGATACCACTTGTTGGATCGATATACTTTAATCAAACTAACTTAACTAGCTTGTTAAGGTTTAATAACCTCGGATAAATCCTAAGTTATTAACAAAGAAACACTGAGCAATCTTTATTAAGTACACGGAATTTACTTAACAAAGCTAAGAAGAAAAACTTTATTAACAAACTCTAAATCTGCTTATTATGCAGATACTCTAATACAACTCTAAGATAATCGAACTTTTCTCTAAACTCTAATTCGTAAACTCTAAAACTCTTTTTTTTGAAATCGTACCTCTAATGCCAATCTAGGAGTCCTTTTATAGGCTCAAGGATATCCTAGTTGGTTTACAATTGATAACCTTGTACGACAAGTAATCTACAATACTTTCCATAAACGAATATAACAGTTTATTTGTTCTAGCAGTACTTTGACTTCCTCTTGCAGTACTTTGACTCTGTCATTTAGCAGTACTTTGACTATTTGACTTTTTCCAGTTCTTTTCAGCTTACAGTACTTTCATATCTTCAGTACTTTGATATCTTCAGCACTTTCATATCCCAACAATTATTGTAAAAGTATAGAAATAACAATTTATTTATTTATTTATCTTTTTATAGTTTTTTGAATATATTAGTATCCATACAAGGGTGTTTGGCAATAAGTTTTAGTATAGCTAAGTATTTAAATTCTCAAAACAACATATGAGTACAATAATGTTAGGTGTTTGGCAATAAGTTTTTAGAATAAGATAAGTTTTGACTTTTGTTGTGTACTAAATTCGGGGATTAGTTTTTTTAATCTTTTGTTGTGGAGATGTGTATTTTTGGAGGTTGAAGAAGTGTGACGAGGTAGAATAAAAGTGTATTTTGGGTTAATGTTTGTTTTTGAGATTGGATTATGTTTGTTTGAGATTGTTAAGCTGATGAAATTGAGGTCTATGCCTAAATGTTTAGATTGCTTTAGTTTTAATGAGTTTTTACCTTGTTTATGTTTTTGTTTGCTTTTTGAATGGTGTTTACTGTGGTTTAGGATAAGTATAGGTGCTCTTATATGTTAGTATTTGGTACTAGTAATGTTTTGGACAAATGCCGCATGCATTATTGATTTTTTTTTATTTTGATGAAATTCACCAATACTTATTATAAGCTTATACTTTGTATTTATTTTATAGATAACAAAAAAAAGGAACTCATTCAACAAGAAAGTCTACTAGTGGTGATTCTGGTAAAAAACTTTAATCTAATTTTAGTTTCTGTTTTGTATAGATTATAGAAGTTACATAAAACTAATTAATTTTTCTGCAGATGAAGAATCATATTTAGACTTAGATAATGCTGTTAGTACAGATTCCGCTAGTGATGATTCTGGTACATAAATTTAGTCTATAATTTTATTTTTAAATTTGCATTATTATGATTTAAATTTTGTTTTGTTTTTTTGTTTTTTTTGTTTTGTTTTTTTTTTCAGATGAAGATTCGGATTTCAATATGGATAATGTCATTAAAGGTAATATAAATTTTATTCACATGTGAAAAACATAAAAGTGAAACTTAAAATCAGCACAAACAAAAAAAATCTAACACTACAATAACATTTTTTCAGATTATTTTGTCTTGACAGCCTAACACTAAACCATGCTTTTTTCAGCATAGTTTTCACATGTGAAAATAGTATAACTCATATTTTTTAGTATGCATATTGTTAATTTTTCACAAGTGAAAAATATATTTTATAAATAGTTTTTATTTTATTTTATAGATAAGGCAAAAAAAGCAACTGTTGGTAAGAGAGGAAGACCTAGAAAGACTACTGGTGACAATTCTGGTAAAAAACTTTTAATCTAATTCCATGATTCTGCTTTAATATTGTCATCATTTCATTTTATCATACACTTTTCAATACATTATGTCCTTTGTAATACTTGACATTTAAAAATAAAATAATTTTTTTTTAGATGAAGATTCAGATTTACATTTGGATGATGTTGTTAAAGGTATTTTAACATAAACTAATTTTGTTATTTTAAAGTATTTTTTTATTGAATTCAAATTAATTATAATAACATTTTATTAAACGTATTTAATATTTACATGATACTTAAAATTATATATCCTTTTTAATGCAGTTGCTTGTTCTACACCAAAAAAAACCAGTGATTATACAGAAGACCGAAATTTTCCATCAGTTGTTAGTACACATTCTGCTACTGACGATTCTGGTACATAAATTTAATCTATAATTTTATTTTAATTTAATAGATATTTTTGTTCCTTTTTTTTAACTTTTTTTATAATTATTATTATTATTATTTTATTTTTTTTCAGATGATGATTCTGATTTCAATATGGATATTGTCATTAAAGGTAATATAAACAACTATTTACTATTTTGTTTTATTCTGATTTATATTTTTAGTTTTTCACAAGTGAAAAATATATTTTCTAAATAGTTTTTATTTTATTTTATAGATAAGGAAAAAAAATGAACTATTTCTTCAACTTCTGGCAAGAAAGTAAGACTAAGAAAGACTACTCGTGATGATTCTGGTAAAAAACTTTAAACTAATTCCATGATTCTGTTTTTGCATAGTCATCATATCATTTTATCATACATTTTGCCATAAATCCTTATTAACACCTTTCGGTTATACCTTTTGTATAAAAATAACTATTTCCTTTCTACAATAACACTTTTTCAGATTATTTTTTCTTGACAGCCTAGTTTTCACATGTGAAAATAGTATAACTCATATTTTTTAGTATACCTATTTTTACTTTTTCACTGGTGAAAAATATATCTTTTAAATGGTTTTTATTTTATTTTATAGATAAGGCAAAGAAATGTACTCATTCTTCAACTGCTGGTGATATTTCTGCTAAGAGAGGAAGGCCAAAAAAGTCTGCTGGTGATATTTCTGGTAAATAATTTTAATCTAATTCCATGATTCTGTTTTAGCATAGCCATTATATCATTTTATGATACATTTTGCCAACATCCTTATTAACAGCCTATTTTTCACATGTGAAAATAGTATAACTCTTATTTTTTAGTATGCATATTGTTAATTTTTCACAAGTGAAAAATATATTTTATTTTATTTTATAGATAAGGCAAGAAAAGGAACTGATTCTTCTACTGCTGGTAACAGGGGAAGACCAAGAAAGATTACTGGTAATTATTCTAGTAAAAAACTAAATCTGATTCTATGATTCTTCTTTATTATTGTCATCATTCAATTTTATCACACTCTTTTCCATACATTCTGTTTCTTTCTAGTACTTGACATTGAAAAATAAAATAATTTTTTTACAGATGAAGATTCAGATTTAGATTTGGATAATGCTGTTAGTACAGATTCCGCTAATGACAATTCTGGTACATAAATTTAATCTATAATTTTATTCTAATTTTGTATTATTCTAATTTAGATTGTATCGTTATTAACACCTTTTTGTTATACCTTTTGTTGAAAAATAACTATTTCCTTTAAACAATACCACTTTTTCAGATTATTTTGTGTTTTCAGGCTAACAATAAACCATGTTTTTAATTATACATATTTTTTAATTTTTCACAAGTGAAAAAAATATCTTCTGAATAGTTTTTATTTTATTTTATAGATAAGGCAAAAAAATGTACTCAATCGTCAACTGCTGGTAAGAGAGGAAGACCAAAAAAGTCTGCTGATGATAATTCTGGTAAATAACTTTAATCTACTTTCATAATTCTGTTTTAGCTTAGACATCATATCATTTTATCATACATTTTGCCATACATCCTTATTAACATCTTTCGGTTATACCTTTTGTTGAAAAACAACTATTTACTTTCTACAATAACACTTTTTCAGATTATTTTGTGTTGACAGCCTAGTTTTCACATGTGAAAACAGTAAAATTCTTATTTTTTAGTATGCATATTGTTAATTTTTCACAAGTGAAAAATATATTTTATAAATATTTTTTATTTTATTTTATAGATAAGGCAAGAAAAGGAACTGATTCTTCAACTGCTGGTAACAGGGGAAGACCAAGAAAGATTACTGGTAATGATTCTGGTAAAAAACTAAATCTGATTCCATGATTCTTCTTTAGTATTGTCATCATTCAATTTTATCACACTCTTTTGCATACATTCTGTTTCTTTCTAATACTTGACATTGAAAAATAAAATAATTTTTTTACAGATGAAGATTCAGATTTAGATTTGGATAATGCTGTTAGTACAGATTCCGCTAATGACGATTCTGGTACATAAATTTAATCTATAAATTTATTCTAATTTTTTATTATTCTAATATAGATTGTATCGTTATTAACACCTTTTTGTTATACCTTTTGTTGAAAAATAACTATTTCCTTTAAACAATACCATTTTTTCAGATTATTTTCTGTTTTCAGGCTAACACTAAACCATGTTTTTAATTATACATATTTTTTGATTTTTCACAAGTGAAAAAAATATCTTCTGAATAGTTTTTATTTTATTTTATAGATAAGGCAAAAAAAAATGTACTCAATCGTCAACTGTTGGTAAGAGAGGAAGACCAAAAAAATCTGTTGGTGATAATTCTGTTTTAGCTTAGACATCATATCTTTTTATCATACATTTTGCTATACATCCTTATTAACATCTTTCGGTTATACCTTTTGTTGAAAAACAACTATTTACTTTCTACAATAACACTTTTTCAGATTATTTTGTGTTGACAGCCTAGTTTTCACATGTGAAAACAGTAAAACTCATATTTTTTAGTATGCATAGTTTTCACATGTGAAAACAGTAAAATATATTTTATTAATATTTTTTATTTTATTTTATAGATAAGGCAAGAAAAGGAATTGATTCTTCAACTGCTGGAAAGAGGGGAAGACCTAGAAAGACTACTGGTAAAAGAAAGAGGAAAACTAAGGACAATGATGATCATTTTAAACCAAAGACAAAAAAAAAGAAAAGTGAAAGATAATGATAAAATTCCTTCTATTAGAACAAGGACAGCACCAACTGCTCTGTTTTCTGCAATAAGCATTTTAAATGCTAAAAGGCAAGAGGTTTTAATAGAAATGGGTTTTGGAGGTTTTGTTGGGATGATGATTCACGATATCCCCTGGTGTTTAGGATATTATGTTATTTCTAAGTTAGATGTGGAAGTAATGAAATTACCATTAAGTAATGGTTATATAGATGTTACAGAAAGTAAGGTACATGAAGTTCTTGGTATTCCTATAGGAAGAATGTCATTAGATTCCTTGAAAGAAGAAAGGCAGATGATCCTTTTATCCAAGAGTGGTTAAATCAATTTCTTCTTAAGTCTGGGAAGAATGACATCCGACCAAATGATATAACGGATGTTATAGTTTCAACAAATGATTGTGGGAAGTTGTTTAAAATGAATTTTTTGATACTCTTTGCAAATACAATGGGGATGTGTGATACACAAGGAGCTTGTAATTTGAATATTTTGAAGATTATAAATGATGATGTCCTTGAGAAAGTTGAAAGTGTAAATTGGTGCAAATATATAATAGATTATTTGGCTCCAAGCATAAAAAAGTGGGATTACAGACTTTCCAACTACTTTACAGGTCCAATCACTTTTATGACCGTAAGTAATCACTCATAATTATAAATTCATTTATAGATTATTTCACTTGTATGAATTTATTATTTACATAAATTTTTTAATTTGTAGCTCTTATATCTTGATTCAACAAGATGGGATCGTTTTCCTGTTTCTCGTCAAAGGCCAGTAATTAAAGAATGGAAGACAATTTTAATGAAGTATCGAGAGAAATTAGAACTCGAGGCAGGAGGCTTTGGATTATTACCGAAACAAGACGATGTTTTCACGGGTGGCTTAGAGTCAAAGGTATTTTTTTCTTTAATGCATCTTATGACTACCAGCAGCGAAGGAACTTCTATCAGCAGAAGTTAGAAGTTAGAAGTTATAACCGTATATTTACTTGACTTACAAGTTAGAACCTTTAAGTAATCAAATAAGTATCTTGCAGGATTTTTGCTGATTTGGTTAACAAACACAATTTTTGATTTTTCAGGATTTTGCTGATTTGGTAGAGGAAGATGATGATTTGGTAGAGAAAGGTGATGGCAATGTTCCAGTTGATATGAAAGGGAAAGGGATTATGGGAGATCATGATATTTCAATGAATGAAACTTTAGTCAATTCAGATGATGAAAGTCAGGTAAAGTTTAAATCCATTTGATTTTTATAAAAATTTATAGATTTTTTTCACATGTTAAACTAAATACTTTCACATGTAAAAAATATTTTTTCTTCCTTTATTTTTTAATAACTTATTATTTTCACATGTGAAACTATCTTTAAATTTTTATTAATGCTAATTTTTTAATTATTAGGGAAATGATCACTGCTTTGAGATATTCCATCATAAAAAAAAATATGAATGAAGATAAAGAAGAAATGATCACTGAAAACATTCAAGGTGCATCACCAATTCAAGATTCTGCACCAACTGTTCTTCAAGTTGAAAACAGTAAAGGTGAAAGTGAAAAAGTTGTAGAGAAAGATTTCCAGATGCATGAATCTCAGGGAGGTGAGTGTGAAGATTTTTTCAAAGACTCAGGAGTGATGCAATATGAAGTACAAGGTGTTGAAAATAACAAAGTAGAACATGCTGATAAAGAAGACACACAAGCTGGACCATCAAGTGTTCTTCAACATTCTCAGGTGTATGTTCAACATTCTTCAAAAGAAGTAGAAGATAAAGATCAAATGAGCATTAAAAAAATTCAAGCTGGGTCACCAATTCAAGATTCTACTACTTCCAAAGAAGATCTCCCAAAAAACAGTAAAGCTGAAAGCGAAGAAGTTTTAGATGTATTTGAAAACAAAGAAAAACTGGATGAAGATCTCGTGTTATATTCTCATAAACAACAAGAAAAATCTGTTGGTGAGCAAGATTTACCAGTGACTGAATCTGTTGGTGAGCCTGAAACTCAGGGAGGTGAATGTGCAAATTTTTTGGAAAAGTCAGGAGTGATGCAATATGAAGAACAAGGTGTATTGGTTGACAGTGTTGAAACTATAGAAAATAACAAAGCAGAAGATGCTGATAAAGAAGACACGCAAGCTGAATCACCAAGTGTTCTTCAACTTGATTCTCTGAAAACAGTTCAAGATTCTCAGGTAGATGTTCAAAATTCTTCAAAAGAAGCAGAAGATAAACATGAAATGATCATTGAAAAAATTCAAGCTGGGTCACCAATTCAAGATTCTACTACTTCCAAAGAAGACCCCCCAAAAAACAATAAAGCTGAAAGTGAAGAATTTTTAGATCTATTTAAAAACAAACAACAACTGGATGAAAATCACGTGTTACATTCTGATAAAAAACAAGAAGAAACTGTTGGTGAGCAAGTTGAGATTATTAAAGACTCGGAAGTGATTCAACGTGAAACTGAAGAAGTTTTAGATTCTCAAATAGCAGTTGAAGATTTTCTGGTAGATGATCAAGGTTTAGTTTATTCAAAAACTTGATGATTTGTGGATTATTATGGTTTGTAATAATATTATTTATTAATTTTTTTTTAAATTATAATTATTATTTTTTGCATATTTCAATTATATTATTTTTACAATTTTCAATTATATTATTTTTGAAATTTTCATTTTTCACATGTGAATAAACATAGAATTTTGTAATTTTATCACAATTTATAACATTTTTCACATGTGAAAAAATAAAATAATTTAAGTTTATTTATTTTTTATTTTTTATACATTAATCATGTTTATAACAATTAATATTGTTTTTTATTATATATTTTTTTGGCAGATTTTGGATATTCTGTGGATGATTTAAGTTATGCTGATGTTGATATATATAATGGACCAGATCGTCTTTCTCCTTTTCAGTATAAACCTGTAAATCCTAAAAAGCCTCTTTCAGTAGATGAACAAATTGTTGCTAATACATTATTTGCAATGACAGCGCCTAAATGGTAACTTTATTTTTTTTTTAAAATTAATATTTCATAAGTCCTTTTATGTATTCAATATTGACTATATGCTAATCTTATTTATTTATTTATTTTCAAATATTACAGGGAACCAATTTTTAAAAGTGAAAGTGGCCATTGTTTAACTCATGTTGATATGGAAACATTAACCCCAAGTTTAGAATTGTCAACGAATGTCATCGATACATGGTCAGAGATTCTCAATGTTTTGGAATTATATAAAGAAGATTATACGTTACCATCCAGATTTTTCTTTAAAATATCTGTGATTGTAAGTAATTTTGTTATATATAACTATGTATATTTATAGTATTTATCATATTTAAAAACAATAATTTCATTATTTATTATGCAGAATCCATCATACTTTATTGAAAAGCATACTGATCAGGAGAAGTTACAAGTGTTCACAAAAAGAATTAAAGAAACTTTTAAAAATGATGAAAAGCATCTTATGTCATTGAAAACATTTGATATGGTATGTTTTTAAATTTTTTTAAAATTCAGTAACTAATTTATAGTTGATATATAAATTTAACAAATTTTTTAAGCTTCTTTTATTTTTACTGCAGGTTTTCTTCCCTGTTTGTCATGAAGGACACATGTATCTTATATGTGTTGATTTCAGAAATGGTTCATTTAAAGTTATTGACAATAGTGCCAATGGACCTACTTTCAGTAAAAGATATTATGGCATTCCTGAAGAAATTGTAAGTATATTTATCCCTTTTATTCACATGTGAAATTTTAGATGCAAACATTAGTCGTTTATTTACACCAATCCTTATCATATTTCCTACCAATTATTAAATATTGCTTATCAGAAGTGTTATTCGACTATCGTCCCAACTGTTTTTATATGTGTTTTATAATAATTCGTACTAAAAATATATTTTTTTTTCTTATTAATTTGTTTTGTAGAAAAAAGTTCTTGTTGCCTATTTAGATCATATTAAACATCCAAAGTCTGAAGATATTAGAAATACAAACCCATCAAGGATGCAAATGAAATGGAGGACGAAGAATAATCATGTGGATTGTGGTGTTTTTTTAATGCTTCATATGGAAAGTATAACGGTTTAAAAAATTGGGATTGTGGTCTTTATCTGGAGTCTCATAAACAAAATATACAACTGAATTTATTGCGATCAAGATTTGCTGCGAAGATTTTATTGTGGACCTGAATTTGTTAAAGAATAAGTTTTTGAAGTTGGTTCAAGAATTTGAGGATAAATCAGAAGATGAAAGGAGGAAGATGATTCTATATGCTATTGCTAATAGGGATGTACGCGAAAAAAGTGATTGAAACTTAGAGGAAAAATGATTTCGATATATTGGCAAAAAAGTTTTATTGTTTTATAGTTTACAGCAGCTTATATTTGTAAAAACAGCTTATAGTTTATGTTATGCAAACTTTATCATATTTATATTTGTAAAAAATAGGTTATAATTTAATAGTTTAGTGAATAAATTTAGTTTATCATCATTCACTTGACATATTTGATATTTTATTACATAAGTATTTTTGAATTTTTCATATGTGAAAATATTCTCAAAGTTGAAATATTGAATTTTTGACATTGATTAGTTCACACTTGTGGGAAAATTTTATGCACTTTTCGGATTAGTTCACACTTTGTTTACAAATGTCAAGTATCCTCTATCTTTAAACTATCTTGTATCTGTAAAGGTTATGCAGAAAATGCTAGAACTGAAGTTGGAAATTCCTGCTGATATGGTAGGAAATGACAACAGAGCAACAGATTGGCTTTCATTGTTATCATGTTTTGCTCATAATCACCAACATCATATAGACATGGGTATAGACATTGTTAAAGCTAGGAGATTAGTTATGACTTATGAGTTTTTGATAGTTTGAGATGCCTATGTACAATACTTTTTATTGCAGATGAAGCTATGTAGCAATTATTTTTTAGTTTGATCTATATTTGATCTATAATGAACTTTTCACATGTGAAAATTATCTCAAACTTTGAAATATTTAAAATATTCAAAAAGTTAAATTATAATAAAATATTTAAAAAAAATAATATATTATAAATAAAAATGTAAAATATTTTCATGAAATGATAGTAATAAATTGAAAGTTAAAATTAATCTATTATGGACTTAAGTAGTGTGTGTTTTTATAATAAATCCCTTTTTCAGCCCATCAAAGCCCAGCCCGTAAAAATATTTAAAATATACTGGCATTATAACATATGCTGAAACCCTAGTTTGTTTCTTCTTCATTTTCATTTTCATTTTCAACGGTAAAGCCGCCTCTATCATTTATTAATTATTTATTGTTATTTATTTATTTAGACTATACTTTGTTTGTTTATTATATTACATCTATCATTAATATTTTAATTCTTTGTTTTATTATTATCAGGTGATCGTTTAGATACAATTTGGTTGTTAATGGCTTCAAAAGGTTTGTTTGAAGATGTGGGTGGTAGTGCCCATTTATTGCCTCAGGATGAAGTTACTAATGTCCATGATGAATCTATTGCTGATATGCATGGAGGTATTGCATCACACCCTTCTAAATTTAAATGTTAGTTAAGCTTGCTGCTTCGAATGTCAAGGGGATGAATTGTACCCTTAAGCAAGATGAGATAAAGGCATTAACTAGGAGCTAAAATTTATGTATGTGTGTTGTTTTAGAGATTCAGTTGAGGAAGAAGTTTGTTAATCCTATTTGTAACAAACTTTTCGTTGGGTGGAATTGGATTTCTAATTCTAGTGATAGTAATAAAGGGTGTAGGATTGTAGTTGGATGGTACTCTGATGCTATTAGGGCTACCTTGATTTCCCAAATTGATCAGGTTATGCACTTTGAAGCTACTTTTATACATGATTACTATCACTAGAATTACTATCACTACAATTTATGTGAGCTACTTTTATACATGATTTCTAATTCTAGTGATAGTAATAAAGGGTGTAGGATTGTAGTTGGATTGTAGTTGAATTTATGTGAGCACAAGAAGCTGGTTGGTAACTCTCGTTGGGATCTCCTTGGGGATTTTTAATATGGCTTTGAACTATGATGATAGCTCTAATGTTTATGTTGATGGAGATAGGGGTATTACTGAATTTTGTTGTTTAATATGTACATCTTTAGTTAATTTTAAAAACTTGATACTTTGTTTTTTAGTATTCTAAAAACATTTGAAATGCTAGTATTGTGTTTTTTTTAAACGTTTTATTTAGTATTCTAAAAACATTCAAATATTTTGTATTTAAATATTGGATTATTGAACATAATTTGTAGTTTAATATATAGTTCTTTAGTTAGTTTGAAAAATTAAAGATACTTAAGTTTTGATTTTTAAATACTTTTTTTTTCACATATGAAAAAGTCATTCAAATTCTTTGTATGTTAAATAATATTTATATTTTAAT
The DNA here is from genome assembly GCA_910596185.1 of Chrysanthemum makinoi. Classification (NCBI taxonomy): domain Eukaryota; kingdom Viridiplantae; phylum Streptophyta; class Magnoliopsida; order Asterales; family Asteraceae; genus Chrysanthemum; species Chrysanthemum makinoi. The sequence goes on along the minus strand of OU343219.1, from coordinate 183,233,303 downwards.
CAAAAAAAATATAATTGACATTATATATTCTTGTTGTTGTAGATGCTACTTCCAAAGCCATTGAAGTCAGTGATTATGGTATGTTATCTTTACTTTAGTTAATATATTTTTTTTATATTATTCTTCTGAAGTTGTATTTATTTATATAGTTAAACCTGAAAGACAAATGGCAAGGAGCTCATCTTTTTTTTATTTAAACAAATGGGAAACAATTGAGTGTGATGTTTCAAAGTATGCTGAAGCTTCTAAACAGCACTTCCGTAAAGGTTAGAAAATTTTTCAAATTGATAGATTATTATATTATATGATGTAAGGCCTCTAATATCATTCTATTAAATTTCCCAAAAGTGTTTTGATTTTTTCATTCAGTGAATACACTCTTCCAGGTTTTCAATATTGTAATAATGTAGAAGAAACAGGTAAATTAATATACATTTTTTTTTATTCTTAAGCATTTATAATGAGAAAAGGTGAATTAACTAATACTTTAATTAAACAGTTGAAATAACTGATGATGATAAGGACGTCAATGATGATAAGGAGGTTATTTTAATTTCATCAGGTTAGCTTATACCATTCTATGTTTATTTTACACCAATTATATGAGAATATATTTGATCAATATTGAACTTTTCATAAGTGAAAATGTTCAAAAACTTTAAAATATTTTATTTTTTTAAATGAGAAAATATTCTTAAAGTTAAACTTTAGTTAAATATTTATTTTTTTAAATGAGAAAATATTTTATTAAAATATTTAGTAAAATTATTAAATATTTTTTGTTTTTTATGTTTATTAGATGAAGATTGTTCAAATCATTCCTGATCGTGAAGAAGGAAGGCAATTTCAGGTCCCCATATTCCATGTTTGTAAGCATGATATGGATAACCGAAGTTTTTAGAACATAATGTGGTATTCTATGTAGTATGTTCTAGTGTATGTTTTAGGTGAACCTTTTATGTTTAATTATGTGATGTTGATGGTTAAGATGAAGGAACTATAATTCTTAATGGTTAGGTGTTTTATTACTATAGTACGGCATATGTTTTTGATATCTTCAAATACCCTATAAAAACTATTGTAAAATGGTTTGTAGCAATCAGCTTACGATACAGTTGCAATCAGGTTCACATTTTACAATCTATTAAACACTTTCATGATATACTACCAACAGACATTTTACAATCTATTAAAAGAGACACGAAAACAACTATTTCAAACTCCACCAAATAAGGGCGAAACTCAGGATCTTAAAAAGGTCCAGGACTGACTGAAAACGGCGTTGAAGTCATTTCCCTATTCATCAAATAACACAAAGTAATTCACCACTTACAACCACAATGCTAGAAAATGAAGAGTAAACACCATATTATATGTTTATCTATCAGTTAAGTTTTTACCCATATGTTTTAAACACCAAATTAAGTTTTTAAAAATTTGTTGTTCCTATCAAGTAAAACTTTAATACTTATATCAGACTTTGAGAATTGAAATGGAAACTTTAATACTTCTATCAGGTCCTAAATGACTTTATTGATATTTGATTTTTTCGGATCATGGTCATTTCAACCGTGTATAACATTCAAAAATATTCTGGGCTTTCGTTTTGTTGGACAAATAATTTTATATCTTCATTACCAGTCCTAAATGAGCCCATGGCCCAAAACGACAAAGTTTATTGTCGTTGAATTAGGATTTAGATAAATATCTTCTACACACTCTCTCTCTCTTATTTTATTCAAGTTTTATATTTCACAATAACCACCTTTCAAACTCTCTCTCTTATTTTATTCAGATGTATTAGGATTTAGATAAATATCTTCTACACACTCTCTCTCTCTGATTTTATTCCAAATTTTATATTTCAAAATAACCACCAATCAAACTCCCAAACGCTAAATCTATCATAGGTATGTTATATTGTTATGATAATAAATATATCAATTTCTTATTAAAATCAGTTTATATATAAGATTAACAATTAATATATTTTTGTTTTCTTAAATCAGTTTTTATGCTCGAAGAGAAATTCAATAGACGTTTATAATCTCTGGAAGAAGATGAAACCTAAAAGTGTTAAAGGTAATTTTATAATATTTGTTACTTTATTATTTTTTACCTGTTTATGTATAAACATTTAACTACTTATTTCATGTATTTTATTATTATTTGTTGTATATTAATTAATTATTTTATTTATTTAATGAGAAATTTTATTTTTAGATCTGACTGAATTAGTTTATGTTGAGTTGTTTGATTGTAATTTGTGTTCGTATATCTTTATTTTTTAGCTAATTATGTTTGTATATGTTAGATATGAGTTGTGTGATTGTAAAGTTTGAGTTTAACAATGTTGATCCACTGCTAGTAAAGTTTGAGAAAAACGAATTCTCACTCTCTGATCTTGATGTAGTTCTCATAAGCCCACACAATTCAATATCTTTGAAGTAAGCTGGAATCCATCTGTCTCTTATTTCAAACATATCTGATAACCATTTGTTTTCTTGCAGGTTAAATTCATTAATCAACGCCAACCATGTTTCCACAAATTCTTCTGGATCTCTATACAGGCTCCAAACTAAGCGGTGCAACCTTCTTCTAAAAGTACCATTGTCTAGAATGGTTTTGCAAATCTGAAAATTACAGTTTTTTTTATAACCTATGTTAAAAAACAAAGCACAATAATCTATATGATAACAAAAAGAAAAAATTGTCTAATTGTATCAAAATATCATTCTTAAATGAATTTTTTCACATGTGAAAATACTTTATATTTTTATACATTATTGTGAAAATATCATTCAAAAATATTTTCACATGTGAAAATTGCATTTGTACCCTTAAAAAAGTAATATTTTTCTGATTCTTTTCACATGTGAAAATTCCATAATCAATAAATTCCTAAATAATTATAACCAGTCTTATTTCAATTATAAGTTTAAAAATATTTTTCACATTTGAATTTAATGTCTTACCTTAAATGGAAGCTTGTTTGTTATGTGCCACATACAAAGCCTGTGTTTTGACTCTTTAAACACCGCAGCAACAGCTTTTCTCATAGCAGGATCTTGATCAGTTACTACTAATCTTGGTTGTTTTGAAAAGGCCTTTAGAAAGCATCTGAGCAACCAAATGTATGACTTTGTCGTTTCATTAGATAGCATTCCAGCACCAAATGTGACACACTTTCTGTGGTTGTCAATGCCCGTAAAAGGTACAAATACCATTTTATAACTACAAAAAATAAATTTATCAGTACTTGTGAAAATTTGCTATATAAATTAGATTAATTTTTCCAACAAATGTGAATATTATCTACTACAAACTAAAATCGAACAAAAACTTGAATTAGATACTTATATTTTTCACATGTGAAAATTACTTTAGCTTCTGCTACTAAAGCTGTTTAAACATATTAAGAAATTTCATAAAAAAAGAATTAATAAATTAAACTGAAAGAGAACATACTTATTTGTTCTGAAAGTTGCGTCAAAAGATATAGTGTCTCCAAATTCTTTGTAATTATACTTTGCCATCTCATCCGCCCAAAACAGTGCAGTCAACTGGCTGTCTTCAACAGCATATTCAAAAGAGAAATTTGCAACATGTTTTTTCCTGTTTTCCATCTTTGTAATCAACATCTGTGCATCACTATCGCCAATATGACTGTTCAAATCCCTTTTATTATTCCTAAACTCGGTCTCTGTTGCATCAACTGAATCGTATCCTCCATTTGTAGCTGCATAAAGATGATGAGCTCTTGTTGCACCAATATTCGTACCTCCAAGTTGTTGCATATATATTTGTTGTTTGTGACTCATTTTTTTCCTCTTCTTTGACAGATTTCTATAGACTACGGGAATGAATGTATGATTATGGTTTTCTTCAAAATCATACAGTTCATATTTTGTATGATTCGCATTGAGCTTGAATTTAACCCTTGCCATACATCCAGTCCTTGATATACTTGACGTTCTAATCTGCGTTTCACTAGTCTCTTCACTCATAGTATCCTTATTAACACCTTTTGGTAATCCCTCTTTGTTGCAAACCAAATACTTCCTTTCTATAATACCGCTTTTCAGAGTATTCTGTGTTGACAGCCTAACACTGAATCCTGCTTTCTCAGCATAGTTTTCATACATTTTTATACACTCTTCAATTGTTGTATACTCTCTTCCTATTTTCGGTTTCACAGATTCATCAAGAATTGGCTTGTAATGAAAATCTCCTCCTTCTACTTTAATTTCTTCACATATATCTGAATCGTCTTGTTTTATATAATGTATACCTTCAAAAAAAAAATCAATTTCGTATAACAAACAGCTTTTCAACATATTTCAAAACAATAAATTAATTATTATCAAACATAATAAAAAATTATTTTTTTCACATGTGTATATTTTATAACTTCATTCATAAATGATAATTTTTTCAAGTGCAAAAAAATGTAATCAAAGCTTTCAAATTACCAAATTACCTGACAGTAGGAACCAAAATCCTAATCTAATCAAAAGATTGAATCACCTAATTGAACTTATAACTAATAACTAGACTTAAATCGGCTAATTGCATAAAATAAATGATTATCTTCACATGTGAAGATTCTAATAACTAGACTTATTAAAACTTATAAACTCAATAATCCTAATCTAATGAAAGCATATACCTCGTAGAAACCATATATCTGTCATACCTGAGAGCAGCAAAAATCCTACATCAGCAGCAAAAACTACTATATACCTGTCAGCAGGAACTATATACCTTACAGCAGGAACGAAAACTACTAAATCAACAGCAAAAATCCTATATGAGCAGCAAAACAACTATATCAAACAACTACATCACCTAATTGCAACAAAAACTGATTGCTAAATGCTTATCTTCACATGTGAAGATTCTAATAACTAGGATTTTTACTTATAAACTCAAAAATGCTAATGTAATCAAATCTTAAATCGCCTAATTGCATAAAATAAATGATTATATTCACATATGAAGATACTAAACATATAATTGTTTCATTATTACTATAACTCGTAGAAACCATATATCTGTCAGCAGGAACTATATACCTTACAGCATCTACTAATCTAATCAAAGCTTAAATCACCTAATTTCAACAAGGTAAGCTTAAATCGCCTAATTTCAAAAAATAAATGATTATCTTCACATGTGAAAATTTTAATAACTAAACTTATTTTTTACTTATAAACTAATTGCATTAAAAACTAATTGCTAAATGATTATCTTCACATGTGAAGATTCTAATAACTATACTTATTAGAAATTATAAAGTCAATAATCCTAATCTAATGAAAGCTTAAATCGCGCTAAATGCATAAATCAAATGATTAATATAACTTGAAGAAACAAAACTAACAAAGATAAATCAAATGATTACTATATACCTGTCATACGTGACAACAGCAAATCGCCTAATTGCATAAAAAACTCATTCCTAAATGTTTATCTTCACATGTGAAGATACTAATTACTGGACTTATTCGAACTTATAACCTCAAAACTGCTAATCTAATCAAAGCTTAAATCGCCTAATTGCATCAAAAACTTATTCCTAAAAATAAATGATTATCTTCACATGTGAAGATACTAATAACTAGACTTACATGAACTTGTAACATCAAAAATACTAATCTAATCAAAGCTTAAATCGTCTAATTTCATAAAAAACTCATTCCTAAATGTTTATCTTCACATGTGAAGATACTAACAACTGGACTTATTTGTACTTATAACCTCAAAACTGCTAATCTAATCAGAGCTTAAATCTCCTAATTGCATCAAAAACTCATTCCTAAATGATTATCTTCACATGTGAAGATACTAACAACTGGACTTATATGAACTTATAAGATCAAAAATACTAATCTAATCAAAGCTTAAATCGCCTAATTTCATCAAAAACTCATTCCTAAATGTTTATCTTCACATGTGAAGATACTAACAACTGGATTTAAATGAACTTATAACCTCAAAACTGCTAATCTAAATCAAAATTTAAATCGCCTAATTGCATCAAAAACTCATTCCTAAATGATTATCTTCACATGTGAAGATACTAACAACTGGACTTATTTTGTTCTTATAACCTCAAAACTGCTAATCTAAATCAAAACTTAAATCGCCTAATTGCATCAAAAACTCATTCCTTAATGATTATCTTCACATGTGAAGATACTAACAACTGGAATTATTTGTACTTATAACCTCAAAACTACTAATCTAATCAAAGTTTAAATGATTATCTTCACATGTGAAGATTCTAAAAACTAGACTTATTTAGCACTTAACTCATCTAAATGATTATCTTCACATGTGAAAATAAATGATTATCTTCACATCTAAACAATATTAATAAAAATTAATTAAATTAAAATAAAATATGAATTTTACTTGATATCTCTGAGTTTTCCGGTGATGTTCCGGTAATATCGTTAATTTCATCTCCGTCGGATTCTGATTCAGAATCAATTATATTCCGTTGATTGCTTTGATTGAAAGACGGTGTCATTGAGCGTGTTAACGGCGGTGGCATAATGTCTTGAACGGTGGTCTAACGGAGACTTAACAGCGTTTAACGTCGGTGATATAATGGCGGTTTAACGGCGACTTTACAGCGGTTAACGACGGTAGAAGAAGGATTTTAATGGCGGTATTTGTGACGGTTAAGGGATGGAAAATATCTAGGTCGAGAGAGAAAATATCTAATTTTTCACCTTCGCTTTTAGTTAAAGTGTGTGTTTTTTCTTTATATATTAGATATTTGTTTGTAATTTATATATTTGCCATTGGTTAGTGTAAATGTTTGGCTAATCTTAGCCATTAGATTTTAAAAAAGGAGGGACTAGATGGAGGGCTAGGATCTCTTCTCGCGTTCTCACCAAAATTAGACTTCTCACAAGAAACACCCTATATATATATATATATATATATATATATATATATATATATATATATATATATATAGGGTGAGGTTATTGTAAGAACCAAATAAATTGCGGAAGCGAGAACCAGCATCAACCAATCAAAATTTTTTAAATATTAAATTTTATTATATAACTCAAAAGGGAATAATGGTAAAAATACTTTTTTATTTTATTTTTGATTTTTTTTTACAAAAAACGTTTTTTTAATTCCCTAAATTTAAGGTGTTTATACTTGTTTTAAAAAAACATTATGTGCACATGTGTTTTGCATTATGTATCAATTGTATTTTTCGTTTATGCATAAGTGTTTTATATTTGCATATGTATCTTTAAAAAATATTACATAAATATGTATACAAACAACAAAACTTTATTAATAGATTTATGCAATTTTATACGAACAACAAAACTTTATTAAAAAATATTACATAAATATGTTTGATTACAAATATACGAAGCCTACACATATGCATAATACAATGTCTTTAACAGTTGGTTCATCTTTTAGGTATGCGCATGTATTCCTCGCCTAATTCAAGAACCCATAAATCTACACATGTGTTTTTAATCCTTGTGCACATGTATTTTTAATCCTTGTGCACATGTGTTTTTATCGTCTCGCTCATCTTAACTGATACAATTTTGTGCCAACAGCCACACGTCAAGTAACCTACCACGATCAATTATCATTCGACATGTTACATAAATTATAAAATAGACTAGGAGCATACATTTATTATATAATTCAACTTATAGAAGTGCATTTATATTCTTCGCCTTCACAATAAACCTGAAAATTTGCATCCAATGTTAATAGTTTAGTACATAATCAAGAACAAATAAAAACATAAATAGAAACCTGAAAATTTTCATATATACAAAAAGTTCAATGACTTAAACACATGTGCATTCGTTGTCAATTCATCATTTTCATTACGTAAATACATGTGCATTTTTTTCAAATTCTAATGTTCGTGACGTAAACACATGTGCATTATTTGACTAACACATATTCAAGAGCAAATGCAACAAAACTGATCTATATCAAGTAATGTAAACGAAATTTTAAGCATAGAAATTAGCATAACACATATTCGTGAATAACCTAACGGATACAAGTTTGTGCCAACATCTACAACGTCTAGTAACTCGCCAACGTCATTCACATAACCAAGTTTACTCATATTAGATTCAACAAACTCATCAACTCAACATACCAAATCTTTTCTTTAAGAAATAAATAACATATATGCTCGATCTTTATTATGGATAATAATTTCCATAACACATATGCACATTTAACTAAATAATCTTCTTATTTTAATAAATATAAAGCAATCACAATCCACTTATTTTAACTAATGAGTTAACAATCATTTCACTGCACAGAAAGTATCAAATTCATCATAAACTGTAAAAACATATATGCACTCTTAATAACACATATGCTCACTCCTTTTATTGATTTTGTATCAGCAATAAAACATATATACATTTTAAGAAATATATTTTTTTGTAAAAAGAAAATAACCACAACTACTGTATTGAGGACCAATAGCGTTTGAATATGTATTCACCGTGTTTCTTTTTAACAACCTCACTAATTTAATCTTTTAGCATAACAAATATATACACATGATATATATTAATTTTTATATGTTACAACCAATTAAAACCCATGGACGTCTATATCAATTCATCATTATCCAATTGCCTACAAGCGCCTAGAGCTAAAGCGATATCATCATTATCTAATTGATTATTTCTGGTCCTAGCTAAGAATAGTTTTATATACATGAATGGATATGCAAATATTAAATATCTGAGTAACATGTGCATGAACAAAACATCAAGTAATGAATTCACGTAAACATTATATCTTGTATTCATTTGGTGCCTCAACAGTCAACACCCACACGTATGCATAAATTATGGTAACAATTTCGTAATTGATGAATGTATAAAGTATCTCTATTTTTTATTTGCCTAAATTTATTATTATAACATTTAATCAACATTTAGCAATTATTTCTAAGATATGTACATGATTCAGACTATTTATAATTCGAACATATATAAAATTCATTTTGAAAACAAGAATTCTTTCATTTAACTCAAGAGAAAAATATAAATTATACAAACCTGATCCTTTTACAATCGCGTTGCGCAAAACCGTTATTGCGGGTATACCATAAATCGAGTTTGGAAATTGACTATAGTCGATTAAAACAAAACCAGATTAAGACAAAACCACATGAAATCTTCAAAATAAAGGAAGGAAAAAAACGAACAACAAAAACAATTTGTTAAAAGAACCGACTAACAATAGAAAACTAGTTCATACCTTTGATCTAGAATGTCAACCTCAGTTTTGAAAGTCAAAGTTAACTGTTTCAGATCTACGAATTAGACGATCGTTATTTCAGATCCACGAAAATAAAATAATAACCGATCTATAAAAAACGTTTAAGCCATCAATTATGCGAATATGAAAAAAATAAGGATCAACTGTGGCACTCTTGGTCAGAGATGTTTGTTATGAATTTTTATAGATTTTGTTTTCACTTGATAAAGAGAAAAGGAGGCCACCGAATGATAATAGATGGTAGATGCTATTTTTATGGAAGATTAAATTCCCGATTTGCCCTTAATTTAAAATTTTCATCCAAATAAAGCTACAAATATTTTCAAAAATGCCATCTTGCATTAATATATTGTACATTGTGTATTATTAGCAGTAAAAGGTTGGTTCTCGCAATTCTCACATTTTATTTGGTTCTGAATATAACGTCACACTATATATATATATATATATATATATATATATATATATATATATATATATATATATATATATATATATATATATATATATATGGGAGGGTTAATGTGAGATCAAACTTAAAGTTGTAAAAATAAGATCAAATCTAAAAATCACTAAAACATTTATAAATAACAATTTTAGCAATCATACAAAAAAAATAATATTTTAATACAAATTAAAATTTTAGCAACTAATAACCAAATGATACATGAGTTTGGATTAGTGATACACCAGATACACATTACACTAATAAATATTCTAAAACACGATACACATACAAAAACCTGATACACATTAAACTTCTAATCAAAGTGTATCACCTAGGTTTCGTAAATTTTTAAAAGAAATCTATCGAAACTTTAACAATTTTAGTTGTAGTAAATAAAAAATTATTTTTATTGTAAGGAGAGTATCTCTTGTCAAATTTTAATTCGATCTCATTTTAACAACTTTAAGTTTGATCTTTATTTGATCTAGATTATATATATATATATATATATATATATATATATATATATATATATATATATATATATATATATATATATATATATATATATATATATATATTAAACCACGTGCATAACGGCCGTCGTTTTGACGAACAAATTGTCGTTAATATTAATCGTAATTAGTTAATCACTGTCGTATACAAATGGGACTATGGGAGTGTGAAAGAACTTTAAAAAAGCATTATGATAAACACAAGTTAGTTCTAAACAAGTTTAATTTATTGAAAGTTTTTTAGTTTAACTTTTATAATTTTTAAGTCCATTTCAATTGGCTTAAAGAAGTGTTTTTAAATGTAAACATCTTAAATGCATACTTACATCAGCTTTACAATAAAAAATAGCATACTTTTGTATCTATGCTACTTATAATGCATGAAAGAACTTCACTCTTAATATTAAGACATAAAAGAAATTAAGCATGGTTTACAACACTTTAATGCACCCAATTTTCAGAATTACAACAAAGTAAGCATATTGTACAACAAAATAAAGTGTGGTGTCATTTTAAGATCAAAATTCTATCAAACAACATTAATGCTATTAAAAACACCCTTTCACCAAAAATTACAACCATTTAAGCACAATGTACACTAGCTGCAACCAATTTTCATATTTACAACAAAATAAGCATAGTGTACAACAAAATAAGCATGATGTAATTTTCAGACTTACAACATTAATGCTATTAAAGTGGTCAATGTTATTAATGACTATAATGACTACTACTTACAAGAAAAGAAACATAGTGTACAATACTTTAATGCACATAATTTTCAGACGTACAAGACAAGAAGCAAGTGTACAACAAAACACCACACTAATGATATTTAATGTAATCAATTATTTAACTTGTCAATAAATACAATTTTATACAGTTATTAAAACACTCCTTACATAAGAAATACAAATTATCAAGCATATTGTACAACCAAATAAAACACAATTCCTGCATTAAATTTCACTACTTCAAATAATAAAACACATTATACAAATATTCAAGCCCGAACAGGTAACGGGCCAAATGGGCTTGAGCCCGAACGGGAGCGGACCAAACGGGCTCGAGCCCTAGCAGACACGGGCCAACGGGTTCGAGCCCGAACGGGCACGGGCTATATGAAATTCTTGATATCCGTAATTTTATTGTTAAAAAGAACATAATAAACTAAAATATATTATTCATCGGAAAAATTTATTTAAAAGTATCCGCCGCTGCAACGCGCGAATACCCTGCTAGTACTTCCTTATTTACAAATTAAGTAACGTAGTGTGAATTCGTAAATTAGTACCATATTTTAATACAATGATTAAAATATAACTATTGATAAAGACCTCATATCGTGACTTTGAATGTGAAACGGTCTACTTTTCAGCAGCCTATGGCATGAACACGTCCTCACTTGCAATGAAATCCATGCCTACGTCACATGCTATGACGCTAATATATTTCATATGAGAGATGATTTGTACACTCCACTAATTTATTTGTACACTCAAAATATTTGTGTGATGACCATTATACCCTTAGTATAGGGAAGTGATTTGAACACTCCACTAAGTGATGTAAGGGTACAAATGACATAACACAAATATTTTGAGTGTGCAAATCAAATGATAGAGTGTATAAATCACTTCTCATTTCATATGAGTTTAATTTTTGATTTGCACAAATTAAGATTTGCTAGGCTATCTATAAGAGCACTCCCATCCTTAACGGGGTAACGCCCGCTATGGGCATTTTAACGCCGTTATCGGCGTTACACCGTTGGAAGAGGACTTGTTTAACGTCGTTGGAAGTGCACCGTTGGTCCCTTAACGCGCGTTAGGTACGTTGAAACCCAAAAAAAAAATCCCTCTAACGGCTACTAGCCGTTAATTTTTAAAAAAAATTCAAAAAACACCCCTAACGGCTAGAATTTTAAAAAAAAATAATAAATAAATAAATAAATAATTCAAAAACCTTTTTTTACCACTATAAATACACAATCAAAACACCATTTTTATTCACACTTCCACTTCTAAATCCTCTCAATACACTCAATCTTTCAACTTTAATTAACTGCAAAAAAAAACAATGTCGGGAGACAACGACGATACTTTCTTCAATCTTCTCAAAGATGGGTGGAATCGCTCAAGCCCGGGTTCATCATCTAACCCGAACACTGGTTCATCTTCAAACCCCAACCCACTAGGCTTATCAAGCCAAGAAATGTGGCAACAACAACAAACATTACTGTTTTGGCAACAACAAAACCAACAAAGCACCTTAAACTCCAACTTTCAAAACCTACAATTCACACAACAGTCACAACAATCACAAACTGAAACACAAGATGTTGCTGAGACACCCACATCTCCTCCAAAAAAAAGGAAAAGGTCGTATTAAGCGAAAATCAAAAAATCCAAAGACCCCGAGCCCGAACCAATTGATTCGATGAGGAGGTTGTCGCTAGCGCGTTGGAATTCAGCAGAGGAAGCATTACTTGCAAGGTGTTACATAAATTTGTTTGGGAGGATCCAAAAGTTGGAAAGTGCCAATCTAGAGATACGTTTTGGTATCGGGTCAGAAATGAGTTCAATAGACTCAACTTTCAACGGCGCACCAAGGACTTGATGTCAAGCAAATGGACAACGTTGAACAGGATATGCACAAAGTTCAACTCTTGTTACGTACGTGCGCAACGGGATCAACGAAGCGATGAAAGTGAGGTGGATGTGATGAAACGGGCAAAGCAATGGTATCGTGAGGAAAACAGAGGAGCACTGTTTGCTCTCGATGACGCTTGGGATGTTTTGCGTCATTATAAGAAATGGGAGACGTCGGAACCGGTTGATTTAACGGCCAAGTCCCAAGCCAAACAAACGAGGCTTTGTTTGGTAATGATGAACAACCACGACCCATGGAAAAGAAACGTGCTACCAAGAAAGCAAGATCCGAGACTACAACAAGTACCGCGGGAACAAGCACGGAGAGAACGAGCTCGTCAGCTTATTTCGAGAAACTATGGCAAACGAGTTTCAGTATGAAACGAGAAGTCTCCGGCGGCGTATCGGGCCCAAAGCATGAAAGAGATCTCACAATAACAAGGTTGGAAGAGATAAAGTTTTGATGACGTCTCGGAAGGGCAAGATCCAATGGTCGTGCAGTGGATCAATGACGAAAAAGATCGAATCATCGCAAAATATAACTTGAAACCTCGTCAGTAGATCGTATTTCCTTTAATTTGTTGTAACGTTTTATTTGAAGTGTGTTTTTTTTTTTTTCGTTGTAATTTTTTTTTAATCTCGTATTGTAATATGTTTTTAGTTTTAATGAAATGTTTGTTTTAGTTTAATAAATGAAGTGTTTGTTTTAGTTTAGGGGTTGAAATTGAAAATATGAAATATTATTGGTGTTATTGGGATGTTATGGTTGTGAGTGTTTTTTGAGAATGTTAATGTTAAATGTTAAAGCTGATGTGGCGCTGACGTGGACGGTATTATTGGTGTTATGGTGTTATGGATGAGAGTGCTCTAACGAGATGACTTGATATACGTGCAATACAATATATATATATATATATATATATATATATATATATATATATATATATATATATATATATATATATATATATATATATATATATATATATATAAAATCTAGATCAAATAAGATCAAACTTAAAGTTGTTAAAATGAGATCAATCTAAAATTTGACAAGTGACACTCTCCTTATAACAAAATAATTTTTTTATTAGCTACAACTAAAAATGTTAAAATTTTGATAGATTTCTTTTTAAAATTTACGAAACCTAGGTGATACACTTTGATTAGAAGTGTAATGTGTATCAGTTTTTGTATGTGTATCAGATTTTGGAATATTTATTAATGTAATGTGTATCAGGTGTATCACTAATTCAAACTCATGTATCATTTGGTTATTAATTTCTAAAATGTTAATTTGTATTAAAATATTATATTTTTGTGTATTATTGTTAAAATTGTTATTTATAAACGTTTTAGTGGTTTTTTAGACTTGATCTTATTTTTACAACTTTAAGTTTGATCTCACATTAACCCTCCCCTAGGGGAGAGTTAACGTGAGATCAAGCTTAAAGTTGTAAAAATAAGATCAAGTCTAAAAAACTATTAAAACATTTATAAATAATAATTTTAGCAATAATACACATAAAAGTAATATTTTAATACAAATTAACATTTTAGCAACCGATAACAAGTGATACATGAGTTTGGATTAGTGATACACCATAACATTACACTAATAAATATTCTAAAAATGATACACATACAAAAACCTGATACACGTTACATTTCTAATCAAAGTGTATCACCTAAGTTTCGTAAATTTTAAAAAGAAATCTATCGAAACTTTAACAATTTTAGTTGTAGTTAATAAAAAATTTATTTTGTTGTAAGGAGAGTGTCACTTGTCAAATTTTAGTTGGATCTCATTTTAACAACTTTAAGTTTGATCTTATTTGATATATATATATATATATATATATATATATATATATATATATATATATATATATATATATATATATATATATATATATATATATATATATATATATATATATATATTCATTAAGTTCAATCCATTGTGAAAATACCAACTCATTACTCCCTCCGTCCCAAAATTATTGTCCACCGACAAAAAACACATAGTTTAATAAAAACATCATCATTACAGCTTTCTCTCTACTACTTTTTGTACAATGACAGTTTTACCCTTAACTAATTAATTTATAACTTCTTTAAAGTTTGTAATAATAAATTCAAGTGAGGATAATATGGTAAACTTGATCTTTATTCTCTATCCATTTATGGAAGGGGACAATTAATTTGGGACGTCCCAAAAAGGAAACATGGACAATAAAAATGGGACGGAGGGAGTATATGTTTAACAAGTAATTTGAACCCGGCGCATTGCGGCGGGGTGTTTTGTAAATTGGATGAAAGGACTGTAATAGTTTTCCATGGCATACAATCTTACCCAAAATATTACAAACCAAGAACATGTAACATCAAAATGTTAGTTTTGACTAAAGACATGGTCCTAAAGTGGAATGACCAACTTCAACTGCGTGGGTAGAGTCTGAATAAAACAGTTTCATTTCTTTTTCATCTACTAATCAGGATTACCTTTACTCCAACTGCCATAGCGGTCTTTATATTCACAATTTTACCTAACTTGGAAGATCCCCTTTTTTACCTCCCTGGAAGAGGCAAGGACTGGTAAATGTAAATAACTGTAAAAGTAGATTTAAGATTGAAATTACGATATAAACAAAAAACATCGTCAGTCAATGTTGATCATCATACTGACTATGCTAATCTTTTGACTGACGCCTATTTCTGGTTAGCTAAGAAGATCACCAAGTAATGAAATTTTAGTAAAAAGAATGAGCCTTTAGTTCTTTAGTTTTGTATCCTGCGTGTAGTTTACATTAACCTATATTCTAATTGTATTAATGTTTTGTATACTGCGTGTTTTAATATAGGTTAAAAGATTGACGCATGATAAATAACCAACAAAGTACACTAAAAAAAACGCGGAGTGTGCTTTACAAACATTACCTTTACTTGCACAACTGCTATTGCCTCAATGGTTCTTTGTTTCCTGGAAATTTTATCACTTCTCCTGTTCTGCAATTTAAAAGTTGCCAGAAAACAGAAATTAGCTGCTGATAAATAGTTTTTTTCAGTAGTGCGAAAACTTACACGTGGTTGAAGATTTCCATTTACTTAGACGCTGGTCTTCACCAACTTTTTCCCGCTGTCCTCCTTCAATACCGAATATATTGAACCTCGAAATCTGGAAAGACAAACACAATCAAACGCAAAACCAACGAATTCGTTGCAGAAATGTTATTTGTGTTTCTAAGTTAGAGAAACATAAAAACCTACACGGGAGGATTCGACACATACCGCTAGCATGGGTTCGCAGCTTTTTATGTGGTCACCTCGCCAAGGTGCGTTAGTCGATACATTTCCATAACAATTGTTAGCTAACTAAACGAATCATAAAATGATGATGCACCGATGTTAACTCAGCAGGAACAGAGTAGCTACAATGAAAACCGAGGCTCGATTTTCAAGCAAGGGATCGTCAAGAGACGGCCGACATGGTCGCAACCACGTTATAGCGTGGTTGCCATGCCAAGATACGGGCATCAGTAGACGGCGATCCTAAAAAGCATGAATGCGGAAAATGGATCATCATCGCCAATTATATATTATATATAAAAACTATAGCGCACGGGACATAGCAACCGTTATATTTTAATCGGTTCTTGGGCCAAAAATGTCGGCCGGTTTTGACTTTGGTTCACCCAAACCCAAAAAAAACGTTTTGTTATACACCGAGGATATGCACACGCGTTAAAACACGTGTACAGGACTCTGAAATCACATTCACCGCCTCTCTCTCTTGATCCGTAAAACCCAAAAATCACACACACACTAATCTCATCCATTAACCCAAAATAATACGGTTTCAATGTCCAACTCGCTATATGTAACACCCCCAAAATATCGCAGCGGAAGACTGTGTCACTGGGGTGCTACTTCATAATACAAAGTACAAGTTATAGAAAACGACCTCTAAATGAGACGTTTTGAATAGTTACCATTCGATTAATGAAATCAGAGTTACAAACAATGAGGTCCCAAAGTATAATACATAAATGTTTCGAATGGTAAATGACAAAAGCATAAGTCTTCAAAATATGTCGTGCGACTCTAAGTTCCATGCAATAGCTATCGCCTTATGTCCTGAGATAAACATGCTAAAGTGTCAACACAATGGTTGGTGAGTTCATAGAGTTTGTTTTGAATAAGTTGAAAAGCCTTTAAAGAATGTTCACACAGCAAAGTCATTGTAAATCCACTTTCGCCTCAAGTTAAAACCATACAAAACTTGCAACATGTGTGTTCACAACCCATTGCCAAAATATAGTTTGCACAATCATGTATGTATGTATCATAGTAGTAAAAAGTATAAATGTCACCACAAGGGTCTTCCAACAACTTAATTTGGGATGTATCTAATTTAATAGCCTTCCAACAACTTAATTTGGAGCCACTAAATTAATGGTCTTCCAACAACTTAATTTGGAGCCACTTGTGTATGTGTCTAATTTAATAGCCTTCTAACAACTTAATTTGAAGCCACTAAATTAATGGTCATCCAACAACTTAATTTGGAGCCACTGAATTGAATATCACAAATAAGTATAATGCATTCAAGAATAACGCAAATAGGTATATCATAAACATGTATGTATGCAATCAAGTATTTTGCAATCAAGTATAAAAAGTATAGCGTAGCATAAAAGTGTAAATGTTGTGAGTATTTATACAAGTAAAAGCAAGTAGTTGAGCATGTATCTCCCCCAAAGAGTTTGTAAAACAATTAAGAGAGTAAAAGTGGGGCTACTTAACTCACCGATAATAACCGATGAATGATACTAGAAAATTGGGCTAGCATCTAAATTCAAAAATCCATTTCCTAAACTATAAAAACCTCTAAATCACCTCATATCTACCCCATAACTATCCCAATAGCTTCAAAAACCAAAACCCATCTTTAATATTGCCCGATCTATTCTTGCAAAAGTTTTGAGAATTTCCGGGACCCACGTAGCTCCAACCCACCATTGTGTAGCTCTTAATCCAACCACGGAAATACAAAATAAACTAAATTTTTACGTAGAGAATACTTATGCCTTCAACTTATGTGTATAATTCGAGCCCTGAAAATCAAGTATGGAGGTGGTGACATCAAGGAGGAGGGGGGAAATGTGTGTTTTTCTGTGTCATAAAATAAACTAGTTTTCTTTATATTTATAAGGAAAATATCTGAAAATATCTAGATATTTTAATGAATAGTGTTTAGATATTTTGATGAATAGTGTTTAGATATTTTTGAAAATATCTAGATATTTATAAATAGTAACTAGATATTTATACATTATGAGTACAGAGTACATTGTTTATACAAGAAAATTGTGTAAAAGTATTTACTTGTTTAATTTAGGCGGAATTAGTAAATAATAAAAATTACGGTGAATAGTAACTCGTGAATAGTAATTTATGAATAGTAATTTTTCGGAAAAAAGTTTGAGTTTAAATAATAACCCAAAATATGATGAATAGTAAAAATGAATAGTAACAGTGAAGTAAAAATGAATAGTAACAGTGAATAGTAAAAAAATGAATAGTGACCCGAAAATGCGAATTGTTACACTATAGTCAAAGGCTCATATCTATAAACATTTGAGAAAGCGGACTAAGCCGCCATGTCTGCAAAGTTAGTAACTTGCCCTGCCAAGATGCGGACAATCTCAATTGTGTACCTTTGTCATTAATTAATCATCATAGCCTCATTTGAATGGCAAGATACGTTTAATCTACCACATTCCACGTATATCTAACATGTATGTCAGAAAGTACAAGCAACCCCAGATCAGCAATCTTAATTTTTAGCAGAAAAGACAATAACAATCTCTAAAGCATTATCAAAGGATCAGATTTATAAACAATCGAGAAAGTGGACTAATCCGCCATGGCCCATAACAGTTGTTAGCTAACTAAACGAATCATAAAATGATGATGAACCGATGTTTACTCAGACAGGAACAAGAGTAGCTATAATGAAAACCGAGGCTCGATTTTCAAGCAAGGGACCGTCAAGAAATAGCCGATATGGTCGCAACCACGTTATAGACGCGGTGCCATGCCAAGATATGGGCATCGTGAGACGGCGATCCTAAAAGCATGAATGCAAAAATGGATCGGCATTGCCAAGCCAATTACGACTATATAACATTTACGGAATTACTTTTGTAACATTTTCACGATGATCATACCGCCGGGTCAATAAGGTTGGCCTGAGATATTTTTTTGAGCTGAATAAAATATAATGGTTTCAATGTCCAGGCGACTATAGTCAAAGGCTCAAATTTATAAACAATTGAGAAAGTGGACTAAGCCGCCATGGTCGCAAAGTTAGTAACCCTGCTCGCCAAGATGCGGACAATCTCAATTATCTACATTTATCGTGAATCAATCATCATAGCCTCATTTCAATTGAGAAAGTGGACTAAGCCGCCATGGCGCAGTTAGTAACTTGCCTGCCAAGATGCACACGGACAATCTCAATTATCTACATTTATCGTGAATCAATCATCATAGCCTCATTTGAATGGCAAGCTACGTTTAATTGAGACTCATAGAAAGTGGACTAAGCCGCCATGGCTGCAAAGTTAGTAACTTGCCCCTGCCAAGATGCAAGATAATCTCAATTCTACCTTTTCTTTCTTGTCATTGTCTAAAAACACGTCTTGCAATTATAATGTACGAATAAAACACACTCCATGGCTGCAACCACAACACGTTTTCGGTTGCCATGCCAACATCCCGCTGTTAATAAGCTACGCTCACACAAAACATAAGTTCTTTTGATGAAAGAGAATGCGGAACTTTTAAGTTTTTATTTTGTTGCTATGAGTCTCAATTAAGTAAACAATCAGATATAACACCCCGCACGGCTGCAATCACAACCCTAGTGTGGCTACATTGCCAACATGACGGGGTTCAAAAAATAAAAGGACCAGGAGAAATAGGTTACCAGAACGGTTGCAAAAAAAAGTCGTTTAAATACCGAATAGTAACTCAGTAAAAGATCAGATGTGTATCACAACCCATGGCTGCAAACATGAATATTTGCCCCGCCACGGCTCCAAACCGATCAAAGGCGCAAGCAAACCACTGTGACCCATGAGCAAACGAAACCAATTGCACGTACTAATCCATAAAATACATAGGATCGTATCTTTATAGCCCGCAAACTAAAACCCAAATTCTGGTATGTTAGTTTCTCCTACTTCCATAGAATTCTGGTATAGCCCGCATCATGAGCACGTACTGATCCATAAAATACCTAGGCTCGTATCTTTATACTTCACAAAGCCCCATCTGTATCAAAGTAAAATACATGTAAGTATATGTTAGAAACATGCAACTATACGTAAAATAAACTTAGGGTCCTTAAGTGAGCGCCATCAATTTGTGTATGCACATTATGATAGACGCTGAATTAAATGGTTATCGCAACGCTGATGCATAGAAAAGGTCCTAGAAACATATATTACATGATTGCTGAACAAAAGGGCCGCCAAACGAACATATATGCTAATAAGCTTGTGTTAACTTTCAAAACATGTATTTACACATTTGAAGCCTTTAATGACTCTTTATCTTGGTTGCTCAATAACTAAGAAACTTAATGTTACCATGACTTAACTTAGATTTCAAGTGTAATAGACAATAGCTATAATGTTTATACAAAGAAAGTTCACTCATGTAACAGAAATATAAATTTTGTAATGATATGTGAAATGCAAGTAGTTGAATGCTTGTTATCGTTATGCAAGTAATTGGCAACGTAATAAAGAGAAAAAAAGTTTTAAGGTGACAAACCATTAGCAGAAAGAGGTTTTGGAAAATTTGTACAAATAACTGAATAAGTGTTAAGGAGTAAATATTACAGAATATCACTTACTCACAAAGGTATTTTGCCATACTCAACTTTATCAGAATACTACAAAGATATTTTTCTTTACATAAATCTAAATCACCCAAACTATATAAAACACCATGTCACTATTAAATCTATAAGACTCTCAATATATATTCATAAAAAAAAACCTTTTATATCTTATTGGCCTTTATTGTTATCTAATCTCTACGTCTTTGATGGGTTTGATCACAAAAACAGATATCATCATGTGATGGAATGAACCGAATACTTCATTAGTAATTACATAATCAAGTTATATTAACTGGAATAAAATCAAACCTCTCAGCATGAAAAACACTCAAAAGCCCCAATCTACTTAAAACCCTAATTTTTCAGAAAATAAAATTAAAACAAAATCATACCGATCAAATCACAGACTGAAGTGACATGCATATATATTAGAAGAAACATAGCAGATCTGAAGGACCAACATAAACTGTGTGGCACCAACCTCAGAGAAAACGAAGAGGAAACGTTTCCTTCTGGAGAAGGTGATGACTGACATTATATATAAATACTATAGCGCACGGGGAGAGTAACCATTATATCTTAACCGGTTCTTGTTGATGATGAGATGAGATGAGTGTGAGTGTGATTTCTGGGTTTCTGGATCAAGAGAAAGAGGCGGTGAGTGTGATCTCCGAGTCCTGTACACGTGTTTTAAATCGTGGCATATCCTCGGTGTATAACAAAAGGTTTGGTCTTTTGGGCTTGCGTGAAGCAAAATAAATAACGGCCCACATTTCTGGCCCAAGAACCGATTAAAATATAATGGTTACTATGTCCCGTATAGTATTTATATATAATACTATGGATGGGTTAATGTACATACTTTCATTTTATGTACTTTATCGAACTTTTAATATTAAAAAAAGAGAGTACTAACTATTTAATTTATAATTAATTAAAAATGATATAATAAGGTGGACATTTATTAAACTGTGTAAGGTCCAATGCATTGTCATGATTTTGTATAATTAGTTGTTGATATGACGGTGAGTTGATGTTGTATTAAACTCTACATTATACTATGCATTAAGGATGCCCTAAGTAATCATACATTTATTATATGGTACTTTTAAAGATTGTACTTTAAAATATACAAATAAAAAAGTGGTCAAATTTTTTTTATTCCTTCGTGTAATTTTTCAAAGTGAGTTTAGTCATTGTGATGAATTAGTTTGTAATAGTGGTTGGTATGTTTATTTTGTTTTTCTCTTTGGATCTCATCCACTATTAATTAGCTTTGTTTGATAAAAGTGGGATGCCCTGTATTTCATTTTTTGCGTCCATAATATAATGTTGCCGTCTTAAAAAAAAAAAGTGTTTTTCAAAAAATTAATCTGTTTATTAAAGAGAGTATAGCCAAAGACATATAGGGGGGGGGAGGGGGTTGCCTTAAGCTTATATGTGTACAACTTAAATAACATAAACTGTAATTTGTGGCTTATTTTGACACCTATAAGCTTATATAACATTAAAATCTACAAAAATGAAGCGAAAAAAAATAAACAAATAATTGTCCTTCAATTCGACAAAAAACAAAAAAATGTAAACTCTTTTCTTGATGGTGCACATATATTTGGCTTATTCATATTCACCTTTTATATGTTCTTTCTTTTAGAAAAGCATCATTTATTAGATCAAAAAAAGAAAACTGACATCATAACATTTGTGACCAATTAAAGTGGGTAGTTGATAACATCTCGTGATTTGCTATTCTTACAGCATCATTGTCCTTTCCGACAATAGTTGGCCCGCATATGTGAAAAATAGGAACAACATGTATAGAAGCTAGCGTTTGATAACCCAAGAAATAAAACCAAATATAACCTTTCGAGACGCGACAACACCGTAGGTAGCTCCGATGGTATCAAAAGAGTACATATCATATACACCGTTGTGTCATAATGAGTTACTCGCTCCATAGTGATCAGTCTTAAACATTTTCTTGTGTTCACGAAGAGATTGTGTGATGATGGAGAGTTAGCACAGGAAAGGACGATGGAAGTGAGAGTGAATAGCAAATTAAAGCGTGGCAAATTCATCCAAATCTTATGTGAATGAAGTAAAAATATTTGTGTAAATAGAAACACCGCCTTACATAGTGATGGTCGATGTTTACGTTTAAGAATTTGTTTAATTTATTTGCTAATCGTTTAGTCACATACTTTTAGTTACACCATATTAATTAACTGACAATCTATATCTATTTGTAATTGTTATATATGGAACCTGGTGAATACAATCCATTGGGGACTATCCGTGGTTGAAGTAAAAGCATGGAACAAACTACAAAGTTACAAATAACAAACACTTAAGCACATAATATAGTGTCAAGAGGCAAACGAGATGTTTTTTTTGTTTTTTGGTGCAATGGTGAATTCATATTAATCTTCCAAATGTTTTACAACATAAGATATCAGAATCTGTTTTGGACAGCTCCCACAACAGATGCAATACGTCAAAATATACATCCATCCAATATCTGATATTACCATGTATCAGACATCTCTCTACATATTCTAAACAGAGCAGATTCTTCTTGGGTACTTCCATACATCAGAAACATAATTCACCATGTCAATGCACCATACCATCTAGTTACATTTCCACCACTCCTTCCCACTAAGCTCACTCAACCTGCAACCACAAAGGAACAGAGTAGGAAAGGAGAGTGGCATCACTAGGAACCCTTAACCCTTCCACTCAAGGGTTATGCCAAACAACCTACATTTCCATTTCTTGGAATGGCTTCTGTTGTTTGGGAACGCACTCCTTGAGTGAAGACCATCCATTACCTCTTGTGACAATGTATTGGGTGGACCAAGAAGGTCCATCTTTCATTCATCACTATTCCACCCATCATACATTGACCGCCCAAGCCATATTCCCTTCACAATTGAAAGCCCTTCTTTATGGTACATCTTATCTAATTAGACCTCCTATTGATCCACAATAGATACTAGTTTCCTCCCAAGGCCAAACTAGCAGAGCTATAAGGATCAAGTAGGTACAGTCATACCAGAATAGACTCCAAGGTACAAGGTACTTTCCATTGTTATGGCCTGCATATTTGAAGATCTTGATGTAACAAAGATCATACTTGAAGAAATTATACCAAACAGATTCCAATCTCCCAATAAAACTTCTTCTATGCCACTATGCCAAAAACCCCTCTAACAGATAAGCAAACCTCTATTCTTCATAGCATTCCTCTGAAGTAATCCTCTACAACTTGCCATTCTCCCATAGTCCTTCCACAACCTCATTCCTTTTTAGACTTTATTCAACTCAACTTGCCAAACTTCAGTACATTATTTAGTCTGGTGAGATTCCTTGACCTTTAGGCTTATAAGTTTTAGTCTGATTGTCTCCACAATGTCTTTCAAAACATCTTTCCAGCTCCTTTTCTCATTTGTGAAGAATCTCTTATTCCTCTCCGTCCATATACTGTAAACACATGTAGCTATGCCCAGTCTTCTAACAACACTTAGGATTGATTTGTAGCATGGTAGTTTAACCAGGGCATCAACAATTTCCTCCCACTTGTTACTCAGACCATCCTGCATCATCATCCTTTTCATCTCATTCCAAATGTTAGTAGAATAGGGGCACTCAAAGAATAAATGTTTCACTGAATCAGGACAGCTATTACAGAGTAGACATTGATAGCTTTTACCAGTATACCACTTCATCATCCTATCCTGAGTGGCTAACCTTCCAATCACAACAAGCCATAGAATAAAAGCACTCCTTGGTATACAATGAGGAAACCATATCAACTTCCACCATGGTACCTCCTCTTCATTCTGTCTAAGATCCTTCCAAGCTCTATTCATAGAGAACTTGTAGATAGCCCCTTCTCTAGTTTTCCACATAGTGCAGTCTTCTTTATTGGTGTCTAGAGCTAGAACTTGAATATTTTGGATCACAGGCTGATTATCCAACCAAAGTTCAGGCCTTTTCCAAACACCATTTCTTATCATATATGTTACTTTCACATCAGTACTTATACTATCATTTGCCAAAAATTCCATGGAAATTATTTGACTTAAAGGCCCTTGTTCCCACCAATTATCATGCCACATGAAAGTATCCCTTTCATTCCCAATTCTTTTCACAATATGAGATCTCATTCTATCTCTAAGAGAGAGCATTTGTTTCCATCCGCAGCTAGAATTACTATCAACATTAACATCCCAAATGCTTTTCCCCTTTAACCTTACTTCATTTATCCATTTAACCCATAGAGACTCCTTATTACTTGCTACATTCCAAACATGCTTACCCATTAAACATTCATTCCATTCAGATAAATCTCTTAGCCCAAGGCCACCTTGACTTTTAGGCTTGCACACAAATTTCCAAGCAACTTTTGCCTTACCTTTATTCAAATCTCCCTGGCACCATAAGAAACCCTTAAGTAGTCTATTAATGTCTTCAACAATGGCTTTAGGAAGAATGAAGACTGAAGCCCAGTACACTTGCATTGAGGACAGGACAGAAGCTATGAGTTGCAATCTTCCAAAGATAAGACAACAGTTTATTCTTCCAGTTATTCACTTTAGACCTCACATTATCAATAAGCTTCTTACACTCATTAATTCCAATTTGTTTAGAAATCAATGGAACTCCAAGATAAGTAACAGGCAGCTTTCCCACTTTGAATGGCAAAACTTTTAAGATGTCCCTTTTGACATCATCTTTTAGGTTCCCAAAGAAGACTATGCTCTTGCCCAAGTTTGGTTTAAGCCCAGACAACCAGCTGAACTCATCAAGTGCATCTTTCACAACCTTAACAGACTTTACATCTCCATGGCACAAGACAAGTAAGTCATCAGCGAAACATAAGTGTGAGATCTTGAGTTGCTTGCATCCCCAGTGATATCTGAAATTCCTATCCTCCTCTATTTTCTGCTTCATGATAATGTTAAAGATTTCCATAACCACAGTAAAGAGGTATGGGGAAATAGGGTCACTTTGCCTCAAGCCCCTCCCCCCTTTGAAGTAACCATGTCTCTCCCCATTGATGTTAATAGAGAATGAAGCAGTTTTCACACATAACATAATCCATTTCACCATCAATTTAGGGAACTCAAACATATTTAAAGTAGATTCAAGGAATTCCCAACTCACAGTATCATATGCTTTATGTATATCTATTTTCATAGCAACTCTTTTAGCTCCATTCTTCCAATGATACCCTCTTAGAAGCTCTTGGGTTAATAAAATGTTATCTGTTATTTGTCTCCCAGGAATAAAAGCACTTTGGTTTGGGTTTATAATAGAACATAGAGAGCTTTTGATCCAGTTAGTCAGTATCTTAACTATGCACTTGTAAAAGACATTGCAGCATGCAATAGGCCTAAAATCAGATACCTTATGTGGATTTTCTACTTTTGGGATAAGAGAAATAGAGTAGAGTTCATCTCACCAAGAAGCTTTCCTTTTTAAAATTTCCATCATTGCTTCAAACACATCATTACCAACAATGCTCCATGCTTGTTTTTAAAACTTGGCAGTGTACCCATCTGGGTCTGGGGCTTTGTTATCATTGGTGTCAAACAATGCTTTCTTAACCTCCTCAATAGTCACAGGCCTTACCATAAAGGCTGCTTCTTCAGGGCTTACTTTTTTGTTACCTTTAAGGGTGTTTGGGTCAAGCTTTTTAACCTGAACTGTCTCTCCCAGAAAAGCTTGAAAGTGCTTAACAAACTGCTCAGGCACCTTATTCCCATCAAATCTATCCCCTTTATCATTGCATATGGAAAAGATTCTACTCTTGTGCATCAAACGAGTGTTTTATCCAATACCTTTAAGAAAAACCACGAGTATAAAACATGGAAACACACACTCGTAGTTGACCACCATCCAGTGTTCCATGCCCTCGTTTGCATGCCTATATAGAGAGATAGAGAAGATCTCACATCGCAAAACCAAGAAAACTATCATACGTGATAGCAGAAGTGTGGGGGACACTGAATCAACAATAGCCCGAAGACATCATGTTTTGTTCGTACTGAGCAAACTAGTTATCTTTGATTTAAAAGCAAGAAACCCAAATTTACTTGTTACAACATGTTTTATTACAAACTGCTAGCTAATTGAGTTTAATTTATCTAACGGGTGCGGGGTGCCCTAGCTTTATGGCATGGTTTTGCTCATATGAAAAAGGAAAACACTAATTTATTAAACTAGCAGGGTACTCGCGCATTGCGGCAGCGGGTACCATACAAAAAAATATTCAGAGAATTTGTTTTTAGTTCTATATTTTACTATACAATAATTATACAGATGACGATAATTTTAGTTTTGTATAACTATACGCAATAAGAATATTTTTCATACAAAAACTGCAGATTATCCACGTGATATTGTGACAATACTAAGTTGGTAGCTTATATATTGTAAAAGTATGAGGTTAAAGTTGTTGACAATGGCCCGTAGTTGAAAGTTATAATTAAATAATAACAAAATAGCGAATTTTAAAAATCATTTACAATATACTAAGAAATTTAGTTCCCTAAAAACAACGTTTTGTCCCACATAGATGTATGATTCACGTAAAAAATTGCTTATAAAGATAAAGAATAACTAAATATTCAAGAAGTCATGTAATTTAGTTTAAGGAGTATAATTTTTATTGTTTTAAAAACATATCTATAAAAAATGTTTTAAAGTGTTGCAACAAATGCTATTATAGATGTATTTACTAAAATTCGCCACTATAAGCAAGTGTTAAATCTTAATTTTTTAAGCCTTCCATTTTAAGAATATCCCAAATGCTTTATAATGTAGTATAGATATAAATATGTGTACATGTGTATAATCATATAAATTAACAATTAGCACTTTGCGCTTTTGCATCTTCTGCTTTGAAAAAACCGTCCGATTTTTTAAAAAAAAAATTAGTTTTTATGGTAAGTTTTTTCAAAAAAATTATAAAAGGTATATATGTTGGTTCTCAAGGCACTCTTGCGATTTAATAATATTTTTTGAACATTGTAATTTAGTTTGCATTTTGAAACTCTATTGATTTAATAATATCGTTTTCGGACGACTTTTATGGGCTGGCTGAACCGATGATGACTCCTGTTCCCGGTTGAACCCGTTGGTCCAGTCCGTTTTTTAAAACCATATGTACCCTTAACTTATTTACATATAAATTGTATGAAACTTTGTGTGTTTTATTAGTTTTTATAATCTATACTACTTATAAAGCATTTAGCACCATCTCTCCTAATTTTTTTAAAAATGTAATTAATGTGTTTTTTAAGCATCACAATTTTTAATGCATAATATACACAATACATAGCTTTTACTAATTTATCTTCCCCAACATTTTAATGCTTCATTTATTATTTCTTTTTGAATTAGTTTAGTTTTAATGCAAAAATGCACATATAAATGAATATGATTTTAAAATGCATGCAAAACTACAAAGTTCCAAAACTATTATTATATCGTAAAAGTGTTTCGAGAACCAATCTAAATAAATTTTGAATTTTTTTAAATACAATTAACCACAAAAGTAAAAAACGGTTTTTTGTAAAAGTCGGGACACTTTTTTTAAGACAAATGATGCAAAGATGTAAATTCACAAGTGATAATTTATTTTATTTTATACATATTACACTTATTTATACTACTTATAAATCATTTAGCATCCTCTCTCCTAATTTTTTTTAAGATGTCATTAATGTGTTTTTTAAGCATTACAATTTTTAATGCATAATGTACACAATAAATAGCTTTTACTAATTTATCTTTCCCAACATCTTAATGCTTCATTTATTATCTTTCTTTTTGAATTAATTTAGTTTTAATTTAAAAATGCAGATATAAATGAATATTATTTTAAAATGAATGCAAAACTACAAAGTTCTAAAATATTAATATATCATGAGAGTGTTTCGAGAACCAATCTAAACAAATTTTGAATTATTTTAAATAAATTAACCACGAAAGCAAAAAACGGTTTTTTGTAAAAGTCGAGACAATTTTTTTAAGACAAATGATGCAAAGATGTAAATTCACAAGTGATAATTTATTTTATTTTATACATATTACACATATCTATACTACTTATAAAGCATTTAGCACCCTCTTTTCTAAATTTTTTTAAGATGTCATTAACGTATTTTTTAAGTATTATAATTTTTAATGCATAACGTAAACAATACAAAGCTTTTACTAATTTATCCTCTCCAACATTTTAATGCTTCATTTATTATTTTTCTTTTTGAATTAGTTTAGTTTTAATGCAAAAATGCTCATATAAATGAATATGATTTTAAAATACATGCAAAACTACAAAGTTTCAAAATATTATTATTTCGTAAGAGTGTTTCGAAAATCAATCTAAATAAATTTTGAATTATTTTAAATAAATTAACCACAAAAGTAAAAAACTGTTTTTTGTAAAAGTCGGGACACTTCTTTTAAGAAAAATGATGCAAATGTGCAAAGTGCTAAGTGTTAATTCAATGATACAAACATGTTCAAAAATATATTTTATTTACTTATTACGAGGTGTTGATTATTACATATATATATTTCATAAAAAAATGTTTCTACTTACTTGTGACTACTGACCACTATCAACTAATTTGACCATAACCCCATAACATTATTAACTACCGCAACGCAAAATCACGCCACTTTCATTGTTTTTATATGAATTAGTTTTATATTATCCATCACTTTTTTAAAGTTACTCAAACTCATTATGTTTTCGCCATTGGTAAAGTTACTGTAAGAGAAAACATAAAATTGAAAACATTTTTTGCCGAAAATTTTATTACTTGATATCCGCCGTCGCAACGCGTGGGGTACCTGACTATAATATTCTAAAGAGTTGAAATATGCGACATGAAACTTTTTGCATCCGCAAATTTATTGTCACATAAAACGTTTCAGATTATAAAGCATGGTTCATTAAAAAATTTTATTTCAGGGTACCCGCCGCCGCATCGCGTGAGTACCCTGCTAGTATGTATAATCTATACTACCTAAATATTAAAGTGCTTAATTTAATGTGCTAAGAGTTTTTGTGCACAAAATTAAGTACGGTACAACATAGCTAAAGACACACAAAAACTATATCAATTACAACATTCATCTATGATTACAGAATTAATGCGAAATATCAAGTGATGCGGAATATCAAGTGATGCGGAATATGAATTGTTGTTGCGGTTTTGAGTATATGAACCATCTTTGCACTTACTACACATAATGATCTCAATAATATAAATAAGAAATGTATTTATAACAAACCACAATCCCATCTCCTCACACTCAAACACAAACACTATCATTGCCGACAAGCATCTTATCACAGGTGAATTTTGTATATTTCATTTACAGATTTGATGAGAATCCGTTTTTAACATGTTACAAATAGAAAGCTTACATGAAGATGGACGTGTTGTCTTCATTGACGGTTCATGGCTCACAGCAAACACGATCATATACTGTACGGGGTAAAAAAAAAGTTTATAAAGTTACCATTGATTTCACTTTATTGTTACACAAGCTTCATGTATACAATGTATATGATATACGCATGCAGGTATTCATAATCATTCCCATATCTTGACACCAAAGGAATAGTAGTTGAGTTTGTCGCTCAACGAAAAGTATTGTATATGCACACTGCATACTTATGTACGTTATATGTACATATAAGTATGCATGGATTCCTAATCACGCAATTGTGTTTATGAAGTGTGTTTTGGACCAGGTTAGAAAGGAGAAACTGGGAGATAGAATTGCAGCCCTTCAGCAAATTGTGGTACCTTTTGGGAAGGAATAGCAGCTAGTGTTTTCTGTCTTCTCCCCATCCATCACTTATTTGTTTATATTTTACTATTAAATGCACGAGTACGTTATCTTCTTTCATTGTACATTACATTATGAAATATGTATTCCAAAGCCTGGCCCAAATACCAAATATTACTTTTATTATCAGATATTAGAACTAGCGTGAAGTTTAAAGTTAATGAGCTGTTTTTGGATACGTTAATTGATAAAAGATTATTATAGGCATTCCAAGAAAGGTAACGTACTAAAAGTTATATCATATTGTTTTTTGATGTGAACTAAATAATTCGGAGTAATAATCTATTAAAACTTAAAAGATTGTCACTTAACTTATTTTGGAGGGTTTTGGTTAATGTAGATTATAGGGTTCCCATTCTTTGAATCGCAAGCAATATGGATAGCTCAGTTTTTGTCCGGCAAAAGAAGTTTGCCAACACGAGATGAGATGATGAAATCCGTTCAAGAGTTTTATGACTTTATCAATCAAGAGAAGCTGCTGGCATTCCCAAACATTATACGCATGATATAGCCGATTTTGAGGTAACAGAATTCGCTCACTGTCATTTTGCGTCGCATATTATCCAAAACGGGTCAAAAATTAATTAAAAGGGTGCGAGTCAAATAGGACGAATGGTGTGAAATCCTTAATCTTTTTATTATAAAATTTAGATTGTAAATGTAATGATATTTTTTGATAATAAATAATACTCATAATTAACACATCTATATCTATACTAGGTTTTAGTTGATTCTTAAACATAAAAACATATGTTGATATTAACTTATTGTTTGAAGCATTTTTTGTATCTTGATTGTTTTTTGATTTTATTTTTGAAGGTGATGAATGATGCATGTTTAAGAGGATGAGTTCAAGGTGAGGATGATGATGGATGAACAAACTGATGTAGATTATAGAGTAACTAAAGTATTTTTTGTCTGGGCTTTATTTGTTTATGAAGTAAATAAAGTATATTTCATTATTTTGTATAAACTTCTCATGTTGTTTAAAGGAATGAACTAAAGCTGAGATTAGGTAATTTTATACTCTCAGACCTCTGTAACACCCCAACCCGACAAGGGTAAAGATATCACAAATACGGTTTCATATCAGAACCTTAAGTACTATACAAAAGCGGAAGCCTTTACAAAACTTACAAAAGAAAAATATAAATAACTTAATAATCAAAATAAATCTAAGATCCCTATATCAAATCTTGCTCTCATCTCTACTCTCAACCCAGATCAGCTATCCCATAAGCTCATCGTGAATGCTTAAAACCCGCAGGAAAAGAAAATGCGGCTGAGCTTACAAAGCCCAGTGAACAGATATAACAGAAACGAAAACTAAACAAAATAGAAATACGAAATAAAACAAAGAAACGAATAACGAAGTCACAACGAAATGAGATCAATGAATCATTGAGGATTTTATTTTGGACACACAATCATACAGGAATCCGGAAGAACAAATAGCAATTAAGAACAAACACATATCACATTGATGGCACCAACGCAAACGCCTCAATATAACCAAACATTAACCAAAGCAGGAATTTCGAGTACATATGAGCCAAACGAAATATCAAAAGGCTAACGGAAACAATTTCTAGAAAGTAAACATGGCATTCATACAAATCAATTAATCTTCATTTAACACACTTAATCCAATATTGCAGCAGCGGAAATAGCAGTCAAATCATGGCAGTCACACATGCAAATAGAAAACATAGTAGGAAAACTATAATTAAATAAGCAAAAGACATAGCATAGCAATTAGCAAATTATCAAAACAGATATCATTAGTTAAACCATTTCCCAGATCAAACCTTAATATAAATAGAGTATAAACATGGCAGATCAAACATAAGCAGATAGATACCCTAACGGATAGACAAAGTTCACCAGATTAAACAACAATCATACTTACTAAACTTTCAAGATACTCACTTTCACACTAGCACATTCATCTCACAGATCAACGAATTCACATAACGATAAACTAACATAACATCAGATGATAACAGATGCTTAATCATATTTAAACATATTAATCATATCCTAGCATAGTAGACGGTAGTCACTTAAACATACAAAAGCATAACCACATATAATAACATATAATAAGCCTAGCACATAATTATAAACACTTGAACATACCGAATCAAAATCAGAATACTTAATACGGAAATAACAAATAAAGATTTAGTTAACTACCACGAGCCCAGAACATATCATATTAAAAGTATCTTTCTTCTTCAAAAAGTAACCTCAGAAAATAATTGGAGTAGCTAGCTCCCAGAATTTTGTGAAGACGCGTATTGCACACGACATCATCCACCAGAAAACATATCAGATAACAGATCCGATCTAGGATGCATCCATACGCCCCTTCCTACATATACAAAATATGCTCCACCATCCAGAACGGCGTAACATCACTCTACGCCCTAGAGTCATATCGAGGTGCATCATCGATACGGACATGGAACCCCATGACTAGTGAAATATTTGGCTCGGGTGTCAACTAACTCAGCCAAAGCAGATTTTCATATATGACAAGATCATAATTCATCATAAAGGTCACAGATAGCATATCAGATAACTTCATATCATAAGGTTCATAGTCGATATTCGAAGTCGAAGTTCATATCACAGTGGCATATCATACATTCATAAGCAGAAGTTCATAATCAAAAGTTCATAATCAGCCATAGCAAGGTTCAACAATTGTGCATATCAAAATCTCTCTAACATAAGTTCACATCAGATATTGCAGAGTTCACTAGAACATGTATTTTACACAAGTGACAGATCAAACAATCAGAAAGGGTTCATAGCAATGGCATCGGAAACCCTAATAAGTAAAATAGAAAAGCGAACGAAAAGAACATCATAAGGAACCTTTACTAAAAAGGTCAGAATATCTGTACCTTAAAGCAGATGAGAGAAAAGCAAACGAATGTAGGAACACGAAAATACAACGTCGCGTCTCCACCAACGAATCTACACGGATTATGATTTATTTAATACTTATTAGCATCATTAAAGTTATAACGGATTAATCACATTCACATTCTTATAGTTGTAAGTATATTCTTATTTTAGTGACGGACGGAATTACAACATTTTAGAATCTTAACCATTAATTAGCCAACGTATGGGTTACATAAGATAAATGATAAACTTAAGGGTTTAATATGACAAACATCTTATTCGAGGACTTATATAATCATCATTCAAAGTATAGGGTTTATAAATGTCAAGAACGGATTTTAGGACTCTCTTTCAAAATAGTTTACACAAGCCTTCATAACTTACATGATTAACCACGACTCACATGTAACATTTGTTCAAACGCAACCTAAATGAGACCATGCATACAATACTTTCAATTCATGACACTTAGTTTCTTACCTAAAATCATAACTCACGCATGTTTACAACATACTTAATACTAGCTCGTTATACGCTTAATCATTCGTTATTAATGACCTCACACTTACTACTTTTACATGAGATAACGAATTACCCACTTAGCTTTCAAGCCCTAATCGACTCTCATTTATATTCTAGGGTTTTTCTCAATCTTTTAATTTCCGCATTAATACACATTAAATTGACATGTTACGGATTTTAATGACTCATCGCTTGGAAAACCCATGCATGCAAATCGACACAAACAAAACTACAACATAAGGTTAACGTGATTCTTATATACATCGACCTATAGCCTTTAACAAGAACAACAAACACATGATTCATGCTTATTTACGTTAAATCGACGCGACACTTCTTGACCTAATACTCACACGTCGACTTATATACATATAACCTTCATGTTTATGATTTTATGGGGCAATATACAAACACAACTTGACACATTCATAATCTAAGACTATACGTTAACTCCTACATTTAACACATGTTTATGATTTTATGTGGCGACAAGTACGTTACTTATTATGTGGCTATGATACGTGATCGATTTATATATATATTTAGGTTTCGAAAATCATAGATGATCATGAATACGCGACATATATAAACGATAAAGGTTGCATGCTTCACAATTATTTAAACGCATGACCATGATTCTTTCATATGGTTCGACTTGTTCATGTGACTCTCGTTAACATGCTTCACGAATTCAAGTGGGTGCTAACGTGTTGCATGCACATGTAATTGAGACAAGGAAAATGATTATACCTTAGCAAGTACTCTTGGATCAAACACACCGAAACTCAAAGAATGAGCGTGACCAACGGTTGGAGGAAAAGAAAATAAGCAAGAAATTTCTTGTGCCGTGATCTTTAGTAAAGTTAGGGTTTCAATTGGTGTCTTATGTTTTGTATTTATAGGTGTGCCCGATTGGGTATGGTTTTTAAGTGTGGTGTGGGCTTCGGCCTGTCCCAACCGACCAAAAGGTCACGCCCGACTTGGGCCGACTTGAGTCCAACGAACAAACAATCCGGCCCCAAGACTTGAGCTCTTTTGGGACTCTCGACTCAAGGACAAACGGCCCAGTGGTTTCATAAATAAGCGAAAGGCAAGGCCCAACGAATGGCCCAACCATTCCACGCGAGACGTTTAACTTTCGTTTTTAAATGTCGATCACATAACCTATTCGTTAAGTTTTAATTATTTGTAGGTTAGGTTTTAAATTTCGTTAACTGAATATAAATGTATTTTACGTATTTTATAATTTCGATCTCAAGGGTATTTTAGTCTTTATATACGTTTTGTATTTTTAGGGTTTTACACCTCACTAATGACAATTGTAGTTGCAATAGCCAAATGGTAAATTTATCTATGTTTCTTCATTATTTTAGCTTAGTGAGAAAAATGTTACTGTATAGTGTCTTACTTCCTTTTTAAAAATTCTATTACTCCGTATTATGTTGGACAAGTACAAGCTTTTGATGAGACTTCTTGCACCAACTCTCTAGACAAGCATAAAAATTTGACTATACCTTTCACCAACTCTTTGACATTTGATTCATCCATTCATTTCCTTATTGTCTTCTTATCTGTTAGAGCGGACGGTGTGGACCGCCGTGGGGCTCGCCGTCGCCTACGTGGAGGCTCGCCGTGGGCCGCCGCCACACCCGCGTTGCCCGTCGTGGCTCGCCGTCGCTTCCAAAATCGTCGGGACAATGAAGCAAGTATCTGACATTCATTGATTAAATATCTCCTATTAAGTGGTAGTGGTGGGGCCCAAATGAAGAGGTTGAGGTTTGTTGTGAGTGAGGAGGGGGTTTGTTGTGGGAAAATGAGATGCTGATGTGGCGCTGAGGTGGCGCGACGACGAACTTATGCCTTGTTATGACACCTAGCTCTCTTATATTCATAAAGATTGTTCAAGAACCAGACCCACGTGCAAGAAACAACTTTAAATAAAGGTTAAGCCATATAGAGCTTAATGACTACTTGGATATCATCTTTGTGTCCACTTCATAAGCTGCTAGGTACTAACATCAGAATGCAAAGTGAGTTTTCTCAACACGAGAAAAGCCTATCAATGGAGCAATAATTAACACAATAACCTATCTATGGAGCAATAATTAACACAATCCAAATACATTGTCATGGACAAAACTAATTCAAAAAAATGTACCGCAGACAAGCATCCTTCTATATATGTAATTGTCATTTTAACTCTATTGTCAAGTGAAAAATATGTATGTCTGAGACAGTGTGAAGTTCCGAGAGCATGTAAAAAAAATACATAAGGTATAAGTTACTAATCAGATATAAACTCCATGCTGGCTACATATGCTATTAATTAAAAGATATATTCAAGGTTAAGTGAGTTGTTCAATTCCTTGAAGCACCACATCAAAAGCATCTTTTGAGACAATAATGACATCATAGTCAAGTCCAAATAAAAGAGTATCCAATTTAAAAAATTTATTAAACATTTTATTACAAAACAACGTAGCAAAATTTGTCCAGTCATACAGAGTGACTTAGCGTACACATATTGTTTATATTTGTTAAGTGATAGTTATTGTCAAAGGTATAGCATGTTACTTGTTTATCAAAGTGACACTTATACTGCGCCAAAAAATAAAAAAGAAAGTGACACTTATAATGTGAAGAAACTATTTTAAATAGTTAAAACCTAATTAGTACCAACCATTAAGCTATGAAAACTTAGATACAATTGGTGCATCGCACATGTTGAACATAGCCTCGTAACAAGTATTTTTCATATAAGGTGTGTTTTAAAAATAACATTTATTAGGTAATTATTGTTAGAGATGTTTTTTTTTTTTTCTTATATTAAATTAATTTTTATTTTTTTATTATTATTTTAAAAAAAATGTCTACAAAAAGTGCTTTAAAGTGTTGTAACAAATGCTATTATAAATGTACTTATTAAAATTTGTCATTATAAGCAAGAGTTGAATCTTAATTTTTTAAGCCTTTCATTTTCGGAATGTCACAAATACTTATAGATAAATTAATAATTAGCACTTTGCAACTTTGTATCCTTGACTTTGAAAAAATCGTCCAATTTTCATAAAACAAAGTTTTTAGTTTTTGTGATAAGTTTATCAAAAAAAATCTAAAAGGTGTATATGTTGGTTCTCGAAGCACTCTTGCGATTTAATAATATTTTTTGAACATTGTAATTTAGTATGCATTTTGAAACTCTGTTGATTTAATAATATCGTTTTTGGACGATTTTTATAGGCTAGACGAACCGATGGCGACTCCAGTTTCCGGTTGAATCCGTTGATCTGGTCCGTTTTTTAAAACCATATGTACTATCAACTTATTTACATATAAATTGTATAAAGCTTTGTGTGTTTTATTAGTTTGTACAATATATATAATAACAAGTATTTTTCATATAAGGGGTGTTTTAAAAATAACATTTATTAGGTAATTATTGTTATAGACGTTTTTTTTTTCTTATATTAAATTACTTTGTATATTTTTATTATTTTTTTAAAAACATGTCTACAAAAAGTGCTTTATATGAAAAATAGTTGTTTTTTTCTTATAACATTTATTAGGTAATTATTGTTATAGACATTTTTTTTCATATATTAAATTATTTTATATTTTTTTATTAATTTTTTAAAAACATGTCTATAAAAAGTGCTTCAAAATGTTGTAACAAATGCTATTATAATGTATTTATTAAAACTTGTCATTATAAGCAGGTGTTAAATTTTAATTTTTTAAACCTTTCACTTTAAGAAAATCTCAAATACTTTATAATATAGTATATATTGAGGGATGTGCTAATTACAACAAACATGTGAATTTTGTTTAAGTTTACCTTAATAGGAAAGGTTTTCAAATATGAATTCAGTTTATATCAATACATACCTTATTAAACTCACTTATCTTAACTATATGCCTTGAAATCACATTTTCATAAAAATGATGAGTTTTATTTTATTTATTTATTTAATTATTTATTATTATTTTTTTAAACATTGTTAAGTAAAGATTTTTTTTTTTTTAAATTATAAGATTGTTGTTAGTAAATCCTTTAAATAAAAAATCACAATTATCTAAGATATATTAATATGTAATAAACACGTAATTGAACATATAAGAAAGTTTGTGTTTGAGACCATTAACCAATAATCTTTTAGAAACTGAAACAGGCTTGTCTAATAACTATGTAAAATTAAGGGTGCGGTGTGTTTCGCTTCGGCTTGTTGAAAAATTTAAATATTTTTGGCAAGGTGGGTAATCTATTTTGCTATCCGAAACCAAACCATAATAGGCAGGTAATCGGATATACGGGTTGTTCAAAATCATAATCTTTATCCAAATATGTTGTTATGTTTGTTGTTTATGCAGGTTTATTTTGAGGGTCTCATTATGCACATCTTCCATTCTTGTTTGTGAAGTGTTACAAAGATATGCTGCTCATGAAGTGTTGTTGAAAGATGAGGGGGGCTTCTTGTAACTCCCTCGCTATAAAAGAGTAAACCCTGGCTAGGGTTATACTCACTTCACATCAGTCTTCTTCTTGCTCATCTCTCTCCCACAAAACATTGTGTATTAGGATCTGTTGATCCATTTTCGTATTTGTTCTTTGATCTTTGTGATCTTGTTTGAGTCTTGCAACAGTTTGACTATTGTTACTCAAACTGTGCCGACTATTGTATCTCTTGATTCATGAATAAAAGTGACTTGTTGCTCTGATTATCTGTTTGATACCATCGCACATGGTATCAGAGCTTAAGGCTACTGATTATCATCAAACCCTGATTTCTAGGGTTTTCTATATGGGGGTTTTTTAACCTTGATATCTCCGGTGGTTCGTATCTGTGATTCTGGGAACCTTTGTGGTAACTGGTTTGGTGTTTCTGATCCTACTGATACTTAATCGAAATAAATTAGGGTTTGTTCGAAACCCTAATTGATTTTTTTGATTTGGGGGTTTTGCTTGTGGAGTACTGGGATTGTTATTTCTGGTTCTATCGGTGCTCAATCGGTACAAATTAGGGTTTATTCGAAACCCTAATTTTTTTCGTATTTTGGGGGTTTTTTCTTGGAGTGCTCTCTGGTTCTAATTGATCATAATCAACCCTAGACTAAGTGAATCTAGGGTGGTTGTGGTCGGTCTTCACCTCTTCCGCTGCACAAAGCACTGTAAGTATCTCTCCCTATCTTGTTTAAACAGCATTCAAGCTGATTGGGTGCAAACGGGTAGGTTAACTCCTTGATCTGCCACCTCTGAGTGGTATGAATACCTGCTCTGGCCTACCCCAGTCCAATGGCTTAGTGCTTGTTTGAACCGTGGGTGTGAGTTGTTTATATTTACTGTTCTGTTCTGTTCTTCTAGTTGACAGAGGCTAGGACTAGTTAGGTTGGAAGTTGATTTGGGATTATTGCTCTTATTGTCTGTTGTTGCTTTTGTCTTTCTGTTTTCCTTTTTCTCTGTGCTTTCACCATGGCTGTGGGTGAGGGTGAACAAGCTAACTCCTCTGAATTAAAACTTGTTTTTGGTGATACCCTCTACTTGCATCCTAGTGACACTAGTGGTAATCCCATTATATCTGTTAAACTTACTGGCTCAGAAAACTATAAAATATGGAGCATTGCCATGACTTTTGCATTAAGAAACCATAATAAACTTGGCTTTGTTGATGGAACTTGTGAAAAAGATACTTCTAATGCTAGTCTTGCTAATCAATGGGATATGTGTGACTCTGTTGTCCTTACTTGGATTCTAAACTCCTTAAGTCCTGAGTTGTTTGCTGGTGCTATATATTCTAAAACTGCTTATGAAATGTGGAATGACTTAAAAGAAACTTATGACAAAGTTGATGGATCTGCTGTGTTTAATATACATAAAAATATCAACTCCTTGGGTCAAAATGGGTCCTCTCTTGCTGATTACTACAATAATCTTAACTCATTATGGAAACAATTTGACTCCATAATCAGTCTTCCTACATGTACTTGTGATGCTGGAAAACATTTTGAAAAACATAACCAGCTAATCAAGTTAATGCAGTTTTTAATGGGTCTTGATGACACTTATGTGCCCATCAGAAGCAACATTTTAACCAGGGATCCTCTACCATCTGTCAAAACTTCTTTTTCAATTGTGTCAGGGGAAGAATCCCATAGAAACTTCTCCTCTGGTACTGGATCCATCAAACCAAATGTGTCTGCTTTTGCTTCAAAATTCTTTGATAACAAAAAAGGGGGAAACAACAATTACAAAAGCTCAAATCCCACATCTGGAAATAATACTTCTGGTAACAGCCCTATCAATAGAGGACCCAACCTTAATTTGAAGTGCTCTAACTGTAAAAAACCTGGTCACACCATTGATAGGTGTTATGATATTGTTGGCTACCCTGCTGGATATGGAAAAAGGAACTTTAACTCTAATAGTAAACCTACTAGTAACAATGCTTCTTCTTCCTCCACTGATGCCAATCTTGAATGTAAAACTAGCAACTCTCCTGTTTCCTTGTCTAATGATCAGATGGTCAGACTGATGAGTCTTCTCAATGATAGCCCTGTCAATTCCAACATGGCAGGTAAATGTTTTGCAGGAACCTTTTTTAATGGTAGTGTCAAATTCAATCTGAAATTTGAAAAACACTTTAATGGAAACACAAATTTTCTAAAAGGAAAAATCAGTCTTGGTTGGATTGTTGACTCTGGAGCAAACCAACACATGACTCTGTCTTCAAAACCTTTAATCAATACTATTGATGTTTCAAAACTTGGTCTTACTGTTGGACACCCAAATGGTACTCAAGCGCTTATTACTGAAATTGGTGACATGAAAATTAACAACAATATTATCTTACATGATGTCTTAGTTGTGCCTGAGTACACTGTCAGTCTGCTATCTGTTCACAAACTTGCTAGAGATAGCAAATTATCTGTTAGTTTTGATGAATCTAAATGTTATATTCAGGACTGTGCAACAAAAAGGAATGTGGGGATTGGTAACCAATCTAATGGTCTGTACTTGTTTGATGTTGACACTAATTGTAAGGTTATCTCTAATAACTGCATTGTCTCTAGAAACCTTTGGCATCAAAGACTTGGTCATCCCTCTGATCAAGTCTTACAAGTGCTTAAACCCAGTCTTAACCTTGATAAACCAACTGATCATACCCATCTCTGTGACACTTGTAACAAGGCTAAACAAACCAGGGAACCTTTTCCCTTAAGTGAACATAAGACAACTAAAATTGGTCAACTTGTCCACCTAGATGTTTGGGGTCCTTATAAAATCACTAGCAGAGATGGCTACAAATACTTTTTAACTATTGTTGATGATTACTCAAGGGCTGTCTGGGTTTATATGCTTAAAAACAAAGGAGATGTCTATGATTCCATTGTCAATTTTTCTCAAATGCTGTCAAATCAATTTGAAAGTAATATACAAGTTTTCAGAAGTGACAATGGTACTGAATTTGTTAATAACAGAATGCAACAATTTTTTCACAACAAAGGCATTCTGCATCAAACCTCTTGTGTCTACACACCTCAACAAAATGGAATTGCAGAAAGGAAACATAGACATCTTCTCAATGTTGCTAGATCTCTTATGTTTCAGGGGGAATTACCTCTTTACTTGTGGCCTGAATGTGTTCTCACTGCTGCCTACCTTATCAACAGGTTACCTTCTTCTGTGTTGTCTGGCAAATCTCCTTTCTATCTTGTGTATGGGCATGACCCTACACTCTCTCACATTAGGGTTTTTGGTTGTCTTTGCTATGCTACTATCTTAAATAATTCTGACAAATTTTCCAGCAGATCTGAAAAGAGTGTTTTTATTGGCTACTCAAATGAAAAAAAGGGCTACAAACTTTTAAGTTTAGAAACAAAACATGTTTTTTTCTCAAGAGATGTAAACTTTT
Organism: Chrysanthemum makinoi; assembly: GCA_910596185.1. Lineage (NCBI taxonomy): Eukaryota > Viridiplantae > Streptophyta > Magnoliopsida > Asterales > Asteraceae > Chrysanthemum > Chrysanthemum makinoi. Next base: position 183,191,238 of record OU343219.1, on the reverse strand, counting down.
ATGAAACTGTCTTCCCTTTCAAAATGAAAAACAATCTTCAAAAACAAGTCTTTGAAACTGGTGTGTCAAAAGATTTAAACCACAAAAACTTTTTTGATACTAATAACCCCAAAAGACCCAATGATGAAGGGAGAGTGTCTTCCAATGATGATGGGACTGAGTTGAATCCTCTCAACAAGGATGGCAACTCAGATGCTTCATCCAATGATGATGGGACTGAGTTGAATCCTCTCAATAAGGATGGTAACTCAGATGCTTCATCCATGGAAGAAAATACACACCCTGAGGGCACTGTTTCACCTGAAACAAACTCCAATAACATCATCTCTGATGTTAACTCTGAATCAGACTCAATTGAGTCAATTCCTGAACAGGAAGAATTGCCAGCCATCACCACAAGGAGGTCAACTAGACCCACTAGATTGCCAAAAAATCTTAATGATTTTATTGTTGAAGGCAAAGTTAAATATGGTATAGAAAAAGTAGTTAATTATTCTAATCTTGACTCTGAAAATTACTGCTTTACTTCCAACTTAAATAAAAGTGTTGAACCTACTTGTTATGAGGAAGCCATCCTTGACCCTAACTGGGTTGATGCTATGAATGCTGAAATTGAGGCTTTAAATACTAACAAGTCTTGGATCATAACCACTCTACCTGCTAACAGAAAACCCATTGGGTACAAATGGATTTGGAAAATCAAGTACAAATCCAATGGTGAAGTGGACAGATACAAAGCCAGGCTTGTTGCCAAAGGCTTTAACCAAAGAGAAGGGATTGATTATAATGAAACCTTCTCTCCTGTTGTTAAAATGTCCACTGTTAGAATTCTTATTGCTTTAGCTGTTAAGAACAAATGGCCTCTTTTCCAATTAGATGTTAACAATGCTTTTCTTTATGGTGAGCTTGATGAGGACATATATATGACTATTCCTAAAGGTTTTTCTGATGAAAATAACAAAAACATGGTCTGCAAACTTACTAAATCATTATATGGCCTCAAACAAGCTCCCAGAAAATGGAATGAGAAACTTGTTGGTGTTCTCAAAGAACATGGTTTTGTTCAATCTGTTAGTGATCATTCTCTATTTACTAAAAACAAAGATAACAAGTTTATTGCTTTACTTGTCTATGTTGATGATATTGTTCTTACTGGCAACTGTGTTGAGGAAATTGAACAATTCAAAGTCTTTCTTAAAACAAAATTCAACATAAAAGACTTGGGTACTCTTAAATTCTTTTTAGGCATTGAGGTGATAAAAACTGGGAATGACATCTGTCTCTCCCAGAGAAAGTACTGTCTTGAAGTTTTAAAAGAATTTGGTCTTCTTGGATGTAAGCCTGTGTCTACACCCATGGAACCAAACTCTGTCCTTCCCTTTATACCAACTCAAGATGACCCATTGCTTGATAACATAACTGGGTACCAAAAATTGCTTGGAAAACTGATTTATCTCACTCATACCAGACCTGACATATCATATTCTGTTCACTGTCTTGCACAGCATATGCATACTCCCTTAAAGTCTCACTTAGATTCTGCTTTAAATGTGCTAAGATACTTGAAAGGTGCCCCTGGTAAAGGTCTTAGGTATGACCATAGCAGTCTTAATAATGTTCTTGAAGGGTACAGTGATGCTGATTGGGCAAAATGCATTAAAACCAGGAATCATTCTTTGGATCTGTGTTTTCTTTAACAACTGTTTGATTTCATGGAAAAGCAAAAAACAAAACACTCTCTCAAAATCTTCAACTGAAGCAGAATACAGATCCATGGCTGCTGCAGCCTGTGAAATCATTTGGGTTAAAAAAATCATTAAGGATCTGAATGTTGAACTAAACCTTCCTGTTAACTTGTTTTGTGATAACAAATCTGCTTTACAACTTGCTGTCAACCCTGTTTTCCATGAGAGATCCAAACATTTTGAAATAGATGTCCATTTCATCAGAGAAAAAATTGCAAAAGGTGTTTTGAGTGCTATCAAAATTGGCTCCTCAAACCAAACTGCAGACATTCTAACCAAACATCTTCCTGTGTATCAACACAAGTTCCTTTGTGAAAAACTGAAGCTATTTGACATATTTGGAAAACAGATTAAGGGGGAATGTTCAAAATCATAATCTTTATCCAAATATGTTGTTATGTTTGTTGTTTATGCAGGTTTATTTTGAGGGTCTCATTATGCACATCTTCCATTCTTGTTTGTGAAGTGTTACAAAGATATGCTGCTCATGAAGTGTTGTTGAAAGATGAGGGGGGCTTCTTGTAACTCCCTCGCTATAAAAGAGTAAACCCTGGCTAGGGTTATACTCACTTCACATACGCATCTTCTTAACTTTGCTCATCTCTCTCCCACAAAACATTGTGTATTAGGATCTGTTGATCCATTTACGTATTGTTCTTTGATCTTTGTGATCTTGTTTGAGTCTTGCAACAGTTTGACTATTGTTACTCAAACTGTGCCGACTATTGTATCTCTTGATTCATGAATAAAAGTGACTTGTTGCTCTGATTATCTGTTTGATACCATCGCACACGGGTGCAAAAAATGAGCGGTTACATGCGGCTTAAGCACGGTTAACCATTTTAAACGTTTAATCGAGTTTAACTGTATGAAAAAATAACATGATCTAAAACGTAAAATGTCATTTCAGTATAATTGAAAAACATTAAAGAGATTAAATTCATACTAAAGTTATTCTGTCACAATTATTGCATTTAAATAAACATACTTAACAGATTAACAAAAAATATTTATTAAAAGTTTATAGCGATCAAATTAATCAATTTTCGCACAGAGATGTTTAGTAAATACATTAGGAGCAAAAAAGACGTTATATAATTAAAGTAGCATAATTGGATGATCAATAGTTATTTGAATATTTAGTTAAAAAACCTTCATATATTTTATACACGGTTCGGTTTCGTTAACCGCACATATCAAAAAATAAAAACCAAAACGAACCGTTATAAGCGGTTTTTTCAATTTTGGGTTTCTTCGGTTTTGGATTCAATTGTTCGACTCGGTTTGTCGTTTTCTCGGACTTTTTAAACAGCCATATGTAAAAAAAAATCATATTATTAATTAAGAGAAAAGATCATATACATACCAAAAGTTTCAAGCATATCAAATGACGAATTTCAACAACTCATTTTTATATTGAGAAAAAAAGATTAATTAATATTATAATTAAAAATGCAATTACACTTATCTTTTTATAATTTAAATATCTCATGAACCGCTACTCGTTTGACAAAACAAATTATAACATCGCGACAAGCATTTTATTATCTTTCAATAGACGGATACATTCATATACTTTCGCCGAGTTATACTTTTTCATTTTTTTAACGTCTTTTCAGTACTGAAATTTGCATGATATATCACATGTGATTTAAAACTAATATGAAAATACAAACACTAAACAACTGTACTAAAATTGTCCTAAATTCTTGTGTGTATATCAAATAGTTTTCTCGTTTTTGCGATGAAAAATAGATTCATAGTTTTTCAACTATATATCAGACAATCTATTTGAATTGTTGATTATAGGAGTTCAAATATGAAACTTCTATAATCACATGTGATTTTATGTGTTTGATCCAACTCTGACTAACTAACTGCACTAACTTAAAATTCGAAATATAATATGTTATATATTGCTGTAAAGCTATGAATGTGTAGTAGGGGAAAAAAATGGTGAAAATTTTAGAATTTTATTGAAAATGTTATATTCAATTTACAACATGTCTAAATAATATAATATTCAATTTAGTTTGTAGCTAGTGTTGTTATCATTCTATGGCATCTCAAAAACGATTTAGTAGTCGATCAAGCGTTTGCTTGAGGTTAATGTCCACATTTCATTGTACTTAACTTTTCTATGATTAATATACTTTATCGGGATAACCCTTTACCTACAAGTGATTTCTAATGCAAGTATCAGCAATGGAAAAAAAAAAATTGTCGAAACTATATCAAAATGTTATTTTAAAAGATAATTAAATGCTTATTGCGAACTTGCGATGATGAAATTTTTTATATAAAAAATGAGCGGGTATAATTGATCTCTTAATATGCATGAAAGTTTTAATATGTAAATTCACTTCTCCTTATTAATTAAATCATATATTTCTCATTTAAAAAGATGAGGCTTTTAAACTTGATTATATTAAATGCAATCAGATTAAAGTGAATTTTTGCATTAATCTATTCAATAAATAAGGACTTTACGTGATTAAAATATGTGATTGACTTTATTATCATAGACATGGATTCAGCATATGCCGAATACCATGATAATTAATATAAGAGAATATATATAACAAACTTAAAATCGTGTTCCCACTTACTCAATCACATGGAATCCAATCATCCACCATTAATAATTTGTTAATCACATAACATAGTTTATGAGAATTAGAAATTAGTACAATTTTATTCCATATTTTTGTCATTGTAAAATAATAAAACATCGTAACAACTTATAGATAATTTAGTTCAAATGTAGTCATGTATCCTGAGACTAGTTCAGGTCAAAAAGCTTAAAATCTGGAAAAGTGTTGGGTTCAGTAAATACACAAACCAATTAATCTAGGATTTGAATAAAGAATACCCTAGGAGACGTTTGGTACGATAGAATGGAAAGCTGAGAAACGGAATGGAGAAGCATTCTCGTGTTTGTTTGCGTTGAGAATGGAATCGGTGAATCAATATTTGATTCTCTTTCTATTCTCCGCATTCTCTTAAAATAGTGAAGAAATGAGAGAATTAGTGAAAAAAAGGGAAGGCATTCTATGGTTGATTCTTTCGTATAATAAAAAAAATTGATTTCAATCATCGTCTTCAAATGTTTTCTTATTTAATTTTTCATTTTTTTTTAAATCATTTGAAATACAAAAATTGATAGGTTGATATCAAATCTTCATATCAACGTTTGTTTTTTAAACCTTTTCTTATGAAACCGGTAATTCAAATGCTAATATATATATATATATATATATATATATATATATATATATATATATACACACACATATATATATATATATTTTAATGTTTGGGTTTCTTCAAAATTCGCCACAACCATTATAAATAAATAATATTAGAATTAATTTTCAATTGTGCACATTATTACGAATTGCACCCTACAAAAGATCCTCCAATATTGCTTTTGCGATTGAAGGTTAGCATATACTCAGTGTATTTAAGGTAGCAATTTAAATAATCATTCTATTTTTATGATGATTTAGGTAATCAAATGTTTAAAACGAAAATTTAAATGATAAAATTCATTTTTATACATGTATTATATACAATAACCAAACAAGAGAATGCTTTATATCACACGCATTCTTTATTTGTACCAAACAGTAGAGTCGTTACTCTTTCTCAAACATGATTCCCTTTCTCTACAATTCCATTCTCTATTACGATTCCATTCTATGGCATTCTCTCGTACCAAACGGATAGTAAGTGTTTAGACCGTTAAACGCTAACAAGTCACTGAGTGCATAGTCTCTTAGTGAGCAATCTTCAGGATACTCAGTAAGAGGCGAAAAAGAAGTCTCTCCACTCAGTAAGGCGGAACTTAAAGGGTGAAGACTGAGTCAAGAAGAAGATGGTGGATTCAGTGAGTGATGACAATAACACACTGAATCCCTAAACTCCTCACCAACTACTTACACTGAAGACAAACTGAAGTAGAAGACTGAAGACTGAAGAATGAGCGGGATAAGGCAGGATAAGTTCGAATCAGATAAAACGAAGTCCGTATCAACCAAAGTTAACTTTCCCAGAATGGCAAACTATCAGGCTCAGTGTCATCACTGACTTATGGAAAGCTGCCCTGTCTCTTACTTGATATAGTCTTTGTAAATAGAGACAAAATACATCAGTATTTTGTCTTCTGCAAAATGTCAGTTTGTCACTTAGGATAGAGTTAAAACTCATACTTGTATAAATAGCATAAGAGATGGAGTGAAAGATTAAGCTTGTGAATTGTAAAACATACACACACACAAGCCATATTTCACTCCTCCAAATACAACTCAGTCCTTGAGATAGCTCAGTGGTTCCATAGTAGTTGTGTTCAGACTTAGCCTGAACTTAGTGAGGAGTACCAACCCTTTGTCATTTCAATCCCAAGTACTATTCCGCAAGTACTTGGGTAATTTATTCTTTTTTATTGATTTCTAATAAAGAATATTATGTTGAAAATTTATCAGTGTGTTTTGCTTACATCTTACTTCAGTCATTGATTCACTATTATCTGTTTTTTCGATAGTGAATAGGGAACAACAAGTGGTATCAGAGCTTGGCTGATTATAAAACCTTTTTAAGCCGCTCTAAAACGTTTTTAAATCAGGATCCTAATGGCTGAAATTGATGTACCCCAACTAGTCGATAAAAAGGGTGGAGCTTTTTCAGCTGTTGCCCCTAGACTTGAAGTTGGTAAATTCAACAAATGGAAAAAGCGTAAGCTTTGCTATTTGATTGGGATGGAACCTTATTATATCAAGTGTATAAATGAAGGTCCATTTATCTTAAAGACTGTTGAAGGTTTGCCTAAACCTGAAGCTCAGTGGACTTAGGATGAGAGAAGAGTGGTCAACCAGGACCAAAGACTCAAAAGTATCATCATATCATGTCTTCCTGATGATATTATGGAGTCAGTTATAAGCTGTAGTACAGCTAAACAAACCTGGGATGACGTAGTCCATAGTCATGAAGGCCCATCTGATACGAAGGAAAACAAGATAATGGACCTGAAACTTGAGTATAACACCTTCAGGGCTAAGGACTCAGAAACTCTGTCTCAAACTTACACCCGGTACAAAACCTTGCTTAATGAACTGTCAAATGATGGTGTTAAGTTGTCCAAACATGAAATCAATGTTGGTTTTGTCAATAGTCTTCCTGAGAAGTGGCTGAATTTCTCTCAGGGACTTAGGAATGCTAATCACATTCAGAACCTTGAACTTCCTGAAATTTATGGGAAATTTGTCTATGAGGAAAACCTCATCAACAGACGATACCCTGACTTAAAGAAGTCTAAGGAAGTCAAGAAGTCCCTGACCACCACTTCAACACCAATATCAACTGCCTTTTATTCTAACAATGTGGTTCAAGATTTCTAGGAAAATTCAGATGATGAGCCTGATGAGAGATCAAGTGAGGAGTACCTAAATGACCTGAACGTTGAATTTCAGGAAAGGGCACTCCTTGCTAACTCTCGGAGGTTTATAAAGAGAAACAAAGGTTTTTCAAATGCTAAAGCAAATGAGGACACTGAATGTTTTAAGTGTCACAAAAGAGGTCATTTTGCAAAAGACTGTTTTTCAAAAACAATTTCTGAACCCTCTTATAAACCATCATGGTCAAATCAGTCCTCAGGATTTAGCAAATTTCAACCAAAAATCTATCATCAAAATTTTCAAAACAAATCTGATCAAAACAAAACCGTTGATTCTGAAGCTAAGTACAGGAAAGTCAAAGCTAAGCTTGCATTGCTTGAGGCCAGTCCCTCAGAAACAACAAACAGTGTTAAATCTGTGCAAGGTAAAAACAAAGGCCTTGTTGCTGAAACATTCGACTGTGATGTAGAGCCAGTCTCTTCTGATGATGAAATGTTACATGTCAGTGCACAAATGGCCCTCTCAGAAGAGGACAAGCTAGTTGTTGGGAAGAATCATGCCAGGAATGGAGAGTGGGTCAACATCACAATGAAGAAGGTAAATATTTTACTTTCTATGGATGACGACTCTGATTGGCAGTCCTATATGAACTATATCAATGTTGACCTTAAGTTTGTAGAAGAGCAACGATTAAATATTTTTTCAAAATATAACAAGCTAAGTTTTGAACTAAACAAGTGTAGGGATGAACTGCTTCTTTTAAAACAAAATAAGCTTGACGCTATAACTTTTCAAATTCAAAACACTGAATAAGTTAAAAAAAATCAAGCTCTTCAAGATGAACTTAAGAAAGAAAAGGATATCATTGCTAGTTGGACTGCTAAGAACCCAAGAGTCTTTGATGCGTGGGAGCCCCCAAGTAGCAAAAGAGAGTCATAGGTGAAGATCATCTCCCGACTCTCACAACAAAGACCGATATCCCAAACCATTTGTGTCTGGTGGTATGATTACCAATGTGTTGACTATTCCCAAGCCCTGTGATTGGATTGAACGGGTTAATCCTGAGAGTAAGCTTCCAAATTTCAATTCTGCAAGGATTCTAGAGCCTGAAAGTCAAGCTCTAAAGAGCATTCTTGGACTCCCTGATGTGCCCAGTAGTCTGAACACATCTCGAGTAAAGCGAGAATCTCAAGCACCACTTCCACCCCTGGAACCTCTTCAGGGTGCTGCTCCTAGCTCTGAGCTTACTCCATTACAATTCAATCCTCACTCTCCAAAAGAAATGTCTGGACTTGGTAGAACCATCCCGAAAAGACCATCAAAACCAATTCAACAAGAATCTACCCCCACTGAGACTTCCGCATCCTTTGTCCCCACTGAAGCTGACCAAATTCAGCAACTAACTAAACTTGTGAGGAAGCTAACAGATAAGATGGAATCCATCGAAAAAGTCCCTGAATCAATCAAGGAAACAAAGTCAGCCTCCTCTAGTTCCTCAAAGTCAAAAGCCACCACCAAACCCAAGCAGAAGTGTGATCTATGCCACTATACCAGTCATACCACCGACAACTGTTATAGAATCCTTTTTGTATGATGCGCAAAAGGATGATCACAAAACTTCTGATCACTTACATTATGTAAGTTCACTCAGTAAAGTAAACTATACCAAAGTTGGTCATCAGTATGCTTCAACCTCCAAATCTGCTCCAAATTTTAGAGCAAAACCCTTTCCTCCTTGCCCACACTGTGGCTTTAATGATCATCATCCTGATGATTGTCTCATGAACACATGTTGTGATATTTGCGGAAATACAGCTCATGAGACATCCCAGCATGACAGTGTCATCCAAGCAAGGAGAAGTTCCAAGCAACCCAGAATCACTGAGTCATCCTCAGTCTCCAAATGCAAAACATGTGGTAGCACAATGCACTCAACCACTGACCATGAGTCAATTGCCAAATTCAAACAGTCCTTTAGGCCCAAGCCCACTAGTATGTGGGTCATCAAGAGAAACTAATCCAGTTTACTATTTGTGCAGAGACACGCCAGGGAGCCTATTTGGCATCTAGATAGTGGATGCTCAAGAAGCATGACTGGTGTTAAGGAGTATTTGCACAAGTATGTAAAGGAACCAGGACCCAAGGTAGTATTTGGTGATAACTCATCATGTCCCTTTGAAGGTTATGGTTCAAGTATCTGCAATGGAATAGTTTTCTCTAGAATAGCTTATGTCAATGGTCTCAAATACAATCTCATCAGTGTCAGTCAACTCTGTGATGCAAAGTACATTATGCAATTCAATGATAAACAACACACCATTTTGAATGCCAACAAAGAAGTTGTTTTGATAGCTCTTAGAAGAGATGATGTTTATGTCTTAGACATGTCAACACTCTCTCAAAATGGAACTTGTCTCTTTGCCAAAGCCACTGAAACTATCAACTGGCTGTGGCACAAGTGTCACACCCCCAAATTACCTGTTTTGCAGCGGAATGGAATTCCTGGGGATTGACTGTCATAGCATCACAGATACAGATATATTGAACGACCTAAAGTGTCGTTTGGAAAACACATCGTTTGATTTAATAAAACAATCAGAGTTTACAAAGTATAGGTCCCAAATGAAAATCAACATGTACGGAAATGAGTTTGATACAAGTCAAACGATGTTTTAAAGTGCATAAAAGTCCATGTGAGACGCGTCGTCACCGCGACTCTATGATATGTCTACATGCATGCCATGAAGTGAATGCTTTAGTTACCTGAAAAGACATTGCTAAAAGTGTCAACACAAAGGTTGAGTGAGTTCATAGTGTTTATGTAAAACGTTTTATACGACTACCACAAGTATAGGCCATGTATGACAAATATGTCACATAAAATGTTACAATTGCTCTAAGCACATGACACGAAATTTGCCGGATGATCATGATGTTCGCCCAACGAGTGTTTTGCCAAACAACTCAATAATGATAAAAATGAAATGCATCCGTTTGACCAGTTGGGACCACCAACCGGATGGAGGAGTCACCCTCAATAGATCTATTCACTCACCCTCGCTTCTTCCGGAATTAACGGTTCATGATTTATGAAATGGGGACATTCAATTGGCAATGAAGTAACTTAAGCAATGTAATGAATTTGATATACTCGGTATCGTAATAAAAATGATGTGCAATGTATTCTCCCCCGTAGGTTTGAAATAAGTATAAACTTGAATAAATCGGGGCTATGAAAACTCACATGTTGCAATGATTATGATGACAAAAGTGGATACACTGAAATGAGGTGCAACCTCTAACCGTGACCTATTATGAATGATATGTTCTATAATAAGTTATGATTTAATGTTATGCATGCAATTCGTATGATATCTATACCACTTGTGAATTTTTGAAAATAACGTTTAGCGTCGAAAAATATTCTTATAACATCTTGTCAATTCATAAATTACTTTATAAGTATATACGTTGAAATGATATCCTACGATAGTTATTTAATGATTTATTATGAAATTATAACTCTTCGTCGTAAAATAATGTCATTTGACAATTTAATGAAAGTGACTAAATAGCCTCGAAAAACTAGTCGTAAAATGGTGAATATTGAGTGTTAGAAAACAAACTCAACGGTTTTGGAAAGCTTGTAACATTATCTCAAAGTTTTAGCTTTTAAGTTTTTATCATAGAGGTCTCGATCATGGAGAAAAACATAGGTAAAGTATGGTACTTGTACCAAAAATATTGTTTAAGAGTGGTTTTCGGCAAAGTTTGAGTGACCGTATTTTATTCGTTACAACTCCGTTTGACGAACGGTTGGACATTTTGAAAAATAGGCTAGGTGAACTTACTTTTACTAGAAGACATCATTTTATAAAAAGTACTCCATCGATGTTAAAAACGACCCTCAACATGGTCATTCGCGGCCGTAATTTTTGGCTATTAGAAAATATATATGTTATACTTGTAATAAAAGTTACGACAACTTGTTTAAAATGTGAATAACTTAGTCGTTATAAGTCCGTTTTCTACGTTTTATATATCCTCGGAATCGTGATAATATATACTAATATGTTTTTGATAAGTCGACTCATTTAGACAATGTTTAAAACTCATTTTTGACTCGTAAAAATTCTGGACAGCATGCTATTTTCCGGAAAATATAGTTTTCGTCATTAAACTTGAAAATAGCATAACTTCTTCGTTATAACTCCGTTTTAACCCGTTCAAGCGGCCACGTTTTCGTTTTAAAGTATATTTTCTGAATATCTAGCCCAAAATATTTTACAAACTGTCGAAATTTCCAGATTTCACAAATAAGATCAGACCCTTAATTATAGTTGTCGAAAATGATTTCTCTCGCGTAATACTTATTCCAATCACTTCAAATCAACACCAAATCTATTCTAAACCTACCATACACCTTCTTAGGGTGTCATGGGTTCCTAGACATCATAAAAAATGATATGTTTCATAGAAATATTATTTGGATAATTAAAACTCATTATATGTACTAAAAACCAATAGAAGTGGTATGGATCATGGAATTCATGCATGTTTTTCTTGCAAAAATAATGAAATAACATAAATATGAATATGAAAGAGTAATAAAAATCATGAAATGCTTACTTGAGTGATTGAAGAGTTTTAGGTGATAGAAAACTTAGTTAATCTTCAAGGTTTAATCCTAAACCTTAACTAGAACACAAAATGGATCTTGTAAACACTTGTAGCTTGAAAAATTATGGATTTCTCTTGGTGTCTTGAGCATGGCCGGCCATATGGAGAAGAGGAGAGGACTTGCATCTTATTTTCACCTTACAAAATGTGTCATCTATGTTTTTGTTAAAAGATATTATCTAGTAATAGAAAAGTGTTATGCAAATATCTTCAAGTGGAAAAGACCAATTTGGTCACCTTTGATGACTAGGGGGGCTAAGGTGGCCGGCCATGGGGTTAATTGGGGGGGGGGGGTTTGAGTAGTTTTGATAATTAAGTGTATTATTTGTAATGTATAATGTGTAATTTGTATGTATAATTAAGTATGAATTGTAGCGTTAACTAAAAATAGGTTTTAACGGGACAAAATAAAATGTATTGAAGTCATAAAAATTATAATAATACGTTTCTTGCAAGAATTGAGTGAAATAATAATTGTCGTGTTGAATTTACGAAAACCGTCGTAAATATTTATACATAACAATTTATATACAAAATAAATTGAAAACATCGGGTAAACTAATAATATAATTTTTATAGTCTTAAAATGAGTATAAAAATATATTAAGATTATTTTTGGAAGTGTCGGATCAATGTTTCAAAATAATGTTTACGCGATAGCGTTTATTTAATAGGAAAATAAACGTTTAATGAAAAATGCAAACCCATGCATAATATTGATATGAAATGATGTTACTAATGATATGTAGACTAATTCTAGTCTATATGAAATGTCCTCAGTGATTTTCCATGAATACGCAGCTTAACCTTCCAGGTTACGCGTATTTGATACTCGTAAGCCTAGCTTACGCAAAATGATGAATAGTGACTCATGAATAGTGATTTTCTCCGGGAATGAATAGTGTTTCGTGAATAGTAAAATTTTGAAATACCCTTTCAAAATATCAAATCGACTTCGAAAACGATGAATAGTAAAATGATGAATAGTAACCGATGAATAGTAAATTCCCGAGATGAATAGTGAAATTTTCAAAGTTTGAGAAATGTCCTGAAATTACGAGCTATCACATTCGCCCATCCAAAAAGGAATTCAGTCCATGTTAGGTTCTACGATGTTACTTGTGAAAAGGTGAGGATATTTGAGTCGCATTGGGTCGTCCAATGTTTTCTGAATCGTACCACGCCTTTCCAAGACGGGACTTTGAACATAAATCTGTTTCCAACTTGAAATTCTAATGGTTTGCGACTTATGGAACATATTTCTAATATTTTGCATCGTATATCGACGTAGCTTATCTAGCTATTTGTTGTTGCTTGTAACTGATTCTTGATTTGTACGATTACTTTGTTGTTTCATGAATGAGTTATGGACTAGTGAGTTGGACTTTCCTGATTTTGACCAGTGAATAAGTGATTGACACCTCAACCATAGAGTGCCTCAATTGGTGCAGTCAATATGTTCATGTGCTAATTATTGTTGTAAGGCATCTTGTTCGATGAAGAATGGTTTGCCTAATCATTTCTAGAAAATCATACATGCCTTGAGTATATATTCAAATGTTTGAATTGTTCTCTCGTTCTGACCATTGAGCTGAGGATAATAGGCGGTGTTAATGTCCAAGTGAATTCCAAAGGAATCTTAAAATGATTGTCAGAAGTCTAAGGTGAATCGAATAGCTTATAATAGGTACAACTGGAATTGATACCACGTGTCTCATGCCAAATTTCAAAATGTTAAGACTGTCGAAAAGGACCTTATTGAAAAGAATAGATTATGGGTAACAGTTGTGATTCCTCATGTTTCTAGTGCTAGCGAATATCATGACTTGAGTCTTACTTGCCTAAGGTGCTTAGTTTCCATTACTACAATGTTTATTGTTTCGATGGTGTCTCTCTTAATTTCTCTTATCGAAATATTTCCACACTATATGTTGTCAAGTCACAAAACCTTAAATATTTAAGTGATGTGGTGTGGTGATTGATTTTCAAGATTTGTCCCGATATTGAGTGCTTCTAAAATATTTCATCACTTAGATTGTTATCATGCTAGCAAGAAAATAGATATCAGCTCATACTATATCGAAGAATGTTTGTTCTAATTTCACTTGTAGATGGAGAGTCATTGATTGTCCGATATGTTCAAACATGTTGCATCTCTTGATATGAAAGTGAGGTTATCCGTAATTTCTAGAGAACACAATGCCTTAGGGAAAGTTTATATCGATAACCTAAATTTAACCAAATTTTCCTTTAAGGGAAACTCATTGTAGGAAAGTTCACATATTGTTGAGGCCATGTTTAATGAAATATTCGTAGTCTCAATTAAAAGACTTGGTTTCTCCCTATAGTGTTGCTTAGTGTGTATTCAATTCGTACTAGATCTTGTAACTTCGGTCTAGCTAGTACTTTTGAAATGATATAATTTGGCTTCTAGTCCAAAATAGTGGTTCGGAATGTCTCGTGATGTCTTAAGATTTTTATTGAGTTTTGAAACGTCTTACTATATACTTCTAGTCCTTGTTGGTAGTCCTAGAATGCTTTCATTGTTTTCTTGTATCGAGGAATCCTCCTCATAGATGGTATAGGAAGCCTTTCCTAAAAAAAATAACTCGTCAAATTCAAACTTATTGGTTGGGTGAGGGATGAATGGCGTAAGTATCTATAGAGTGTTGACAAAAGAGGTGTTTATGAGCAATTTATCTGATTACAAAGCTTTGCTTTTGAATGAAGATTGTTTTAATAGATTTGAAATGATGCTTGTTACTTTCATGACATAATTCTTTCTGAATTATACATAGGTGATCAGGCTATGTATAATCGAGGACAAATGATGTGATGCTTGGTTTTGTTGAAATGGTATTATGTTCCTCAGAAGTTTTAGATGGTATTCAACGTTTTGTTTTGTAAGATAATGGCTCAATAAATTTTCAGAGTAACATAAAAATCGTTTCGCATGATGGTATTAAATAGTTGATAAAATGACTGAAAGCCAATTGATAGGGTGGTAACAAAACAACTTGTTTTAAAACTTTATGAAACAATGTTTCTAAGATGGTGTAAAATAGCTTGAAATAAAATTAAGTGAAATAATTTCATGAAATGGTAACAAAATAACTTGAAATAAAATTTGTTGAATGGTTTGTAGGATACATGGGAGAACCTCATAGAGTGGTAATAGTCTCCTAATTGGTCAAGAATAAAGTTGGCCTAACCCCTAGTAAGATAGTGATGTATCGTCACGAAATGATTGAAAATTTGGGCAATTGGAATAAGGAATGAAATAAACAAAGGTTGTGATTATCGTGGAGATAATAAATGATAAAGATTACATTAGCTAGAAAGGTACTTATTATCTGTTCCTGTTGGTAGTCTAATCATGTCTCAAGTGTAGGAGCAGTAGGCTGTCTAGTAACAACAGCTTTGAAACTCTCACAGTCATTCAATCTATAAGATAGTGTAGTTTATGTAGTCTTAGTGGTATATGGTAGTGGTGTGTCAAATCATGCACGCTTCCCAAGCGGCAAATCAAATGTATGACTAATAGGTCCACTAGGACTAAGCTTGTAAGTTCTACCAAATGGTATGATCTGTCCCAACAGAATGATTAAAAACTGTCACGATCCTACGGTGAATCAATGGTGATCGTGATGGTGTAGGTGCAACTTCGTCCTCCTAAAAGAGTTCAGTCTCATCATCCGATGTTATCGGTGTTGAGTCAACTGATGTTAAAATTGTGATAGGGAATGACAGGGCATTCTCCATGTCAAAGTCCGATGTGAGTATGATGGGATGGGCATCTGAAGGCATTAATGTGACAATCGATTTGAAATGAAAGTAAATAACTCGCAAAATGTGCGTATGAAACCGCATGTATAGTGACTATGCACTTATGATGAAATGATGAGATGCTATGATGATGTAGTTATAGTCTAGGGTCAATGATGCAACCTAGTTCTCTATAACCGAAGCTCTGATGCCAATCTGTCACACCCCCAAATTACCTGTTTTGCAGCTGTTGGATATTGGATTTCACAAACACATAAAACCATTAACACAAGTGGGCGTATAAGTGGAATTCTAGAGAGAGAAAGTTAGAGGTTTAGGGAACTTAGTGAGAGAAAGTGAAAGATATTATTATGAGCTCCAACTCTCTACCTTGGGAGGTAGAGAGTATTTATAGTCTTACATAAAACGCCACACAACGGGTCGTGGATCGGGCATACAGATGGGTAAAGACCCGTCCGTCCTCCACGGTGTTACTTAACAAAATAATACTTAACTAAATATAACTATGACTACGAGCATTCTAACGATTACATATACTTGAGGTGACCGACTCTTTAATACCGGGAATTTCTAATTCCTAACAATCTCCCCTAAGGGAGGTCACCTCAAACATATACTAAAATGACATTGAATACAATCGGATATTACATTAACAATTGATCTTGCATTCTTGATGTAGTACTTTGCTCGAAGCTCGTAGTCATTGATTCCACTCATTGCATGTTTGGTTAATCCAAGTGGAGGTCTTTTCCTGATCCACGTGATAATAATGTTGAGCCGACTTTTGAGATCATCGGCTAATAGAAAATCTCGATACATCCATTGTGGTGTTGGTATTATGTGATGATGTGACTTTCGGACCGACATGCTCACATTCTTGATCATGATATCTTCTCATCAGAGTAGCGGAAGCATTCGTTGATTCATGATATTGGCGCAGCGTAGCGTAAGCATGGAGTTAGAATATCAGAGTCATTGATGCACCAATCATGATATCTTTAGATATGAATGTGTTGTGTGAGCATGCGGTTATGGATTGACCGCTTCATTACGATCATTACAAGCGTCGGGTGTACTGCATAAGACAGTTAGCAATAAAGCGCGAAAGTGTCTTTGATCACTTTCGATGAATTGAGGTACACGGCCCACGGTTCCCCGTTGATCGATTACAATCGCACTGTGATCGGGTATAATTCGAAGAATTTCCTTGACGGGTTTCGTTTTGCTCTATGTTCTCAAACCGAACGTCTCAAAGAAGACAACACGAGTGAGTGAACCAGCGAATTTCGTCCAGCGATTGATGAAAAGAGATTTGAAAAACAATCGTGTATTGCTCAATAGAAATTGTTTTTGCAATATAACGAAGGTTTTAATGAAAATCAATTATCAATCATAAAACACCTTTTGATTTGAAAAATTAGTACACGTCGACGTGCTAATGAAAAGAGTTTTAAAGCACAAAGACCGGTTTTCAAAGGTATCCGTCAATCCATAACTTGAACCAGGATTGATTCAAAAGATTGAATCGCCCATTGTTTCGTTCGGTTGTCACATGGTTGATCTGTATAATAGATCTCACATGCCACCTACCAGGAGCTTGTTAGATGTTGGATCTAGAAGGCTTTCCATCTTCATTGTGAGTATGTTGCATATCACTCGGATGTTCTGGCAATACCACAAGGATAATGCGTAGGACTCAAGATATAATCTCTCTTTCCACATTGTGTGAAACAGAGAGTCTTCATTGAAAGTGTCCTAATGAGATTTATTGATGATCTCATGGCACTAGACTCAATTTGTGCACATTTGGATCCTATATTCGAGACTAGGGAGAGGGTCTCCTCCTTCAATATCAACAATCTCTACGAGAAGGTTGATAGATAATGTCGGTTCCCCGTGAGAATGAAACAAGTCATTTTAAGAGGAACTTGAGTGGTTTGGAAAGTTGAAGTGCAGTGCGTCACTGGGTCCATGACGTCTTGTCTTCAATACCGATGTTACCATCAGTAACATATGAATTGAACCGGTTTTACGCCCTAAGGTTGAATATATGGAGGGCTATTTGTTTTCACCCTTTTCTCATTCAATTCTTTTTCATTCTTCAACCCCTTCATTGCTTACCGAGACTTCATAGCAAGAACCTTGTTGGGTTTATTCGATACTAGCTCAGTCTTAGTCCGCACTCTTCCCATATCTCATTTTTCTCCTTTTATCATCATACCTAAGAACTCTACACTAACTAGTGGATAGTCCCTGGGTATATCCCTCCGGTTTTGGCGGATCATGGGAACACATACCTAACCTTATCGTCCTTATATCACCATACATAATGTAAAGTTGGTCGGTCTTTTTGGTATTGTTCATTTGCCATAGGAACCAATTGAAAACCATTTGAAAATCAATCCAGATACTTATGATATTTAATCAAAGCATTTTGTATCTGAATTGTTTTTGATATTTTTAGAAGAAGAACTCCCCTCAACATGTGAATCAAGTATTTGAAATAGTTTTCCACACGGAGGCAAGAGAAAGAATTAACTTCTTTGATTACCATTTTAAAAAATATCAACATCACTTCCCTAATCGAATCAAGTAGATAAAGCATTTCCAGGAAGGATGAGGTTTTCATATGTTTGCTCCCCCTCAATATGTGCCTCGAGATTTGAAAAGAGTTTTTGCACATACTAGAGGAACACTGCACATTGAGATAAGTTGATCACGTTTCAAATCATTGGTTTTAAGATAGATGCTCCCCCTCAACATGTGCATTGAAAAATTGAAATCGTTTGTCACATGTGGGAAGGACAGCATGTACGTCCTCATACAACCATTTACCGAATAATCGGTTTAAATCAATTTAAATCACACATTCTCCCCGATCACAATTATCAAATCATTTGAGATTTGTGATCTCTTATAGATTTAAATTGATTTTGAAAGCTTTTAAGGAGAATTGTGACTTGATTATGAAAGCGTTTTAACTTATACGGGTCGGATTTTAAGACTTTAAACTCCATTGATAAAACATGTATGTACATCTTTTGAAAACAATTTAATGCCAAATAACTTTTTAATTTAATTGAAATCATTCTCCCCTCAATCAATGACATAGGTTGTTGATTGAGAGATAGATATTTTGACAAATAAGTCCAGATGATTATAAAAATAGAGACCGAGTTATTTTTCAAAGCATTTAGTTTTCAGGAGATAAATGTTTATAGAATCAGAGCATGGAATTTGAAAACATGGTAAAACATGGCACTGTTCTTTCTTTTAAAAACCGGGTTATTGCACGAAAATGACAATAAGCCATTGTTTCTCTTTCTCCCAAAAATATTTTTTTATTTTTTGATTTTTTTTTTTTGGGAATTGAACAACATCTAAAGTCCGTGTCATTCTTTGAATGACAGCACAAAGACCGTAGATATTATCGAACCGAGAAAATGCATGACAAAATGACAATATTTTTGAAGATTTTTCGAATTTTTTAGATTTTTATGGATTTTGAAGGTTTTATAATTTTGTATTTTGATTTTTTGAATAGATATATACAAGAGATAGATGAAGATAGACCTTTACTCCTCGTCTTCCTCATGAAGACGTTTGAGTGTTTCTGGTTGAAGACTTTTCAAGCCTAGTCGAGGAAGTATGAACTCAAAACGTTCTCTTGGAATAGCTTTGGTGAAGATGTCGCTAGCGATATTCAGATCTCACAAAATAGAGTTCCACCACACCTTTTTCCACTTGTTCCCTGATGAAATGATGTCGAATGTCGATATGCTTTGCTCTTGAGTGTTGAACATTGTTGCAAGAGAGAGCAATAGCACTTTTATTATCACAGTCTGAGAGGATTTTGTTGAATTCAAAGCCATAGTCAGACAATTGAGATATCATCCATAAGACTTGAGCACAACAAGATGACATGGCTATGTATTCACCTCTGTAGAGGAAATAGAAGTACTCATTTGCTTCTTTGAAGACCAGCTCACAAGCTTATCACCCAAAAGCTGAGCACCTCCGGCGTGCTTCGACGAGTATCTTGACATCCTGCATGATCGGCATCTGCATAGGCTGTTAGTGACATACCGGTGTCCTTCGGGTACCTAAGTCCCATATTGATGGTTCCTTGGAGATACCGAAAGACCCGTTTAACCGCTTCAAGATGCATTTTAGTAGGCTTAGCACGGTATCTAGCACACATGCAAACAGCGAACAAGATGTCCGGTCTACTAGCTGTGAGGTACATCAGGGATCCTATCATACTACGATATTTTGTTTGGTTAATCATGATCCCTGAGTGGTCCTCATCTAGTTTGGTTCGATCAATCATGGGAGTGTCAACAGGTCACATGAATCAAATCCAAATTTCTTTAAGATCTCAGTTGCATATTTAGATTGATTTATGAAAATGCCTCCGGGACTTTGCGAAATTTGTAATCCCAAGAAAAATGACATTTGTCCCATCATTGACATTTGAAATTTTGAACTCATTTCATTGGAAAAATGATCACATTCCATTGGGTCAGTTGAGGCAAAAATAATATCATCAACATAAATTTGAACATGAGTTAAATGTTTTCCTGACTTCCTGGTGAACAACGTTGGATCAACTGCTCCTTTGCTAAATCCGGTTGATAGAAGAAACTTTGACAACGTATCATACCATGCCCTCGGAGCTTGCTTTAAACCATAAAGGGCCTTCTTCAAACGATAAACGTGAGTAGGATGCTCTTGATTTACAAATCCTTCAGGTTGGCTGGCGTAGACGACTTCTTTAAGATCTCCGATTCAGAATGCCGTCTTTACGTCCATTTGATAGACTACCATGTTCTTACTTGCGGCATTAGCCAAAAAGATTCTAATTGCCTCGATTCGAGCCACGGGAGCAAAAGATTCTTCAAAGTCTATACCCTCCTCTTGACGGTATCCTTTAGCAACTAATCGAGCCTTGTTCTTCAACACATCACCATGCTCATCAAGTTTCACTTTGAAGATCCATTTTAGAGCAATAATCATAGCACAATCTGGAGCGGTACTAATTCCCATACATCTAGTCGATCAAACTCATGAATTTCATCTTGCATAGCATTGAACCAACTATTTTCATTCATGGCGGTTTTAACATCTTTTGGTTCGATCTTAGAGAGTACGGAGTTGAAGAAGCACCATAAGGCATCGGTTGCTAGTTGTTTCCGTGTGGATCTTTGGGCGAGAGGATTTCCAATGATGTTGTCTAATGGATGATCGTGAGTCCATTTTATAAGGTGTTCATGTGGTAGTTGTTGAGGGACTGAAGTAGCAGAGTTGATGTCTCCCGGCGAAGATGGTTACGATGAAGATTGGAGCAAATATGTTTTCAAACGGAGCATCTTCAGGAGTAGCAAAGGGATTAACTACATCATTGATACCAGAAACAGTTCCATGATGTATATTTGAAGAATGATGATTTGTTGATGAGGCTGAAGGATCGTAGCGGTGCTTCTTGACTTAAAGATATTGAGGCCTGAGGGATTGACTACATTCACTGGAATATGAGCAGCCTCTGTTGTAGGGATCAACACCTCATTAGTACTTGGATCATAAAGTTCATCAAACATAGGATCAAACAATTTCTTTAAATCATCTTCAGATGGAGGTACATATGGCGTTTCTTGAGAAGAGTTTGGAACAAGGGATGAACCAAGTGGACTGATTTGAAGTCGGGTCGAATTGTTCAGGGCCGTAGGACCCTATGATAGAAACTCTCTGACTATCTTTATCAACCCATATGTAGACAATTTGAAGTGACCACTGATAAAGAAAACCTGATATACCAAACTTGAAACTCAAGAAGAATTCCATGCATTTGCATCTTAAGCTCGCCTTTGTGAATTTTAACTTCAATCTCAAATAAGTGATGATTGATTAACTCTGAAATCGGCTTGTGTCAAATGCCCAACACGTGAATAGACGTACAACCGGATGTACGTCGATCCACTGAATGAACCGGAACAAATGATTTATCGACATTAATGCATTCTTCCTAAAGGTATACATGTAGAGACCGATCTGGAAGATTCACCACAAATGTCTTCGGGCGAATGAGGTAGTCATTTTCCTTAATGTTCATGTGGTTGATTTATAGCGTGCACAATGAGAGGAACAATAATCCGTAAAGATTTGGCAAAGGAATACCAAAGAGCGGATCATTATTCAATAATGCAACTTACAATATCATGATAGTCATTATGAACGCCTTGTGAAATAACTGGATATAAGGTTTCTTGAGAATTCCAAGAAGTACTTCTTAGATGGTGAACCAGTTGAGTCAATAGAAACGAGCATGAGCTTATTTGGATGATCAACATTCGTTGGAGGTTAAAAGTACTCATCAAACATATCTTTGAAAGACAATGAATCCCAAATATTGATTCCCAATTATCCATAGTAAGTGAAGCATTAGGCGTTGGAGGAGAGTCATCAAAAATCAAAACAATGAATCCCAGTTATCCTTAGTATATTCACTCTTCATCAAAAGAATATACACTCATTATCATCAAAAATTAAGTCGTATAACCATTATTCAAACATCCATCATCATGTAGTATATTCACTCTTCTCCCCTCAAAAATTGCATCCGAAGTTGCCATTTTTGATTTAACAAAAGAATAAGAGAATACACCAATGAACGTAGATCCACTTGATGACTGAATGAGCGTGGAAAAACATGAAGCTTGTTGATGAAGAATGTAGATGAGTATGGCCATTCATGAGAGAATTTCTCTTTAGTTGAAGATAAAGTGCAGAAGAGCGTACACTTTTCTTTTCTTTGAAGAACGGGGCTTGAAGTGTTATCTGCAGACGCCATAATGATGAAGTCGAGGCTGAACTGATGTGAGCAGCGTCATTGTTTAAAGCCCAGTTATATGTTTAGAGCGCCCGAATCCAAATACCAAGGGGCGACTTTATGCGACCTGCTTTGGACAACGAGCGAAGACAGAGAATTGGAAACATTGGATCCCCACGTGCTCATGGGGTCCTTTTGGTTAGCACAAACAATCTTTGAATCAGCAGAAACCCTAGGTGCAATGTCATTGTCACTAGGAGCTAAACTAGTAGAAGCATCAGACTTAGTCGAGGGACATTTTGTGCTTAATGGGATTATTCTACCGGTTGGCTTCCAAACCTTAACAGGCACTACTCTAGGCATAGTGGATCTAGTTAAGGGCAAGGTTTGCCATTCGTGAATATTCGACCTGTTGTCTTCCACTGAAATCCTACATTGGTAAAACCTTCCTGTAGGTTTCCGGATTTCTTAATCTGTTTCGCTCTCCAAACTTTCTTAGCTGGGTTATGAATCTTAGACCTCAGAAATAACACATCACATTTATCATGATTACCAGAAATTAAACATTTATTGCATGTTTTGCAGACAGCATAAGGCCTCGAATTAATTTTAGTAAGCTTAGAGCTAATACTAGAACTAACACGATTCTTTTGTTCAAATCAAACTTCTTGTCCCTATGGTGTTCTTTCACTTCCTTATCATGAACACTTTTAGTTTGCGTAATCCTATCCTTCTTTGCATAGCTTCTAGGTTTTGACCGCTAACTTTAGTGTCAATCTTAACATCTGTAGAAGTAACGATGGGAACATTACATGACTTTACTACTTTCTGCATTCACTGGTCTAGAAGTCTTTGGGATTTGAAATTCTAGGAGGCACATCACAGGTTGCTTGCTTGAATTTAGATATGGAACAAGGCATATCAAGGGTCACATGCTTGGCTTTAGGCATAGAACGGATTTCCTGTTTGACACTAGGCATAGAACAAGGCTTCACAGCTTTGCCTTTTTCACCTAAGGGTTTTGGACATGTTGCAATTACACATTCAAGCAACTCTTGAGATCGTTTGGCCCGGAGGCAAGCAAACCTAATTTCACTATCAAGAGGTTTGTTAATGAAATCCTCTTTGACAATCTCACGGAGACATTCTAGACTATCCTTAAGGTGAGCACCGTAGTCATGAAAAGCATGTTCATTATTCCTAAGATGAGGAGGAATATATTTAACTGCATCCAGTGTATTTGCAATCTAAGGGTGACTTTGAGACAACATTCTTATTGAAAACAAGCGGTAGTTTCCCATTTCCCTGACTTCTCAGATTCTCAATTTCCTTTTGTAAAGACGTTACTTTTTCGTTGTTTTGGTCACGGGTGACTTTTGTTGAATCATATAACTCTTTAAAATATCTTTTAACTTTTTCATTTTCTTCTAGAAAACTCTCGTTTTCCTTTTGTAAGGCATTAACTAAGTTTTGAAGATGAAAAGTTTGAGAATTCTGAGAATCTAAAGGAGGAGGCATTTGGGAGCCTGTCATATTGTTCTTTTGACCCTTTAATTGAGAGATTTGGGCTTTCAACTTTCCGATCGTGTTGCAATGAGCTTGAATCTGTTCATCACGTTTGTTAATTTGAAAACTGCATCAAACTCTGGAGCATTTGAGGATGTCTTGATATTTGAAGTTTTGACATTTTCTTTAAGATGTTGATATTTTAGTTGTAAATTAAAATGCTCAACTTCTAGTTTAGACAAATGTTTAACCAAATTGTCGTGATCATCAGTTCAATTTTCTCAGATAGTTTGGAATTAGTTTTTTCAAGCTCAATGACACGATCATGGGAGACTTTCCGAGCAACAGATAATTCATGAAATTGAGAAGCATTAATGGAACAATTTGTAGCAATGTAAAACACATCTTGAGTAATACATTCAGAAATAAGATTCTCATTCAAGGTATGCAAGTTCTTCCTCTCAATCTCATTATATTTTAATTCTCGCTCATAGTCACTAACCTCAACTATCATTGCATCAAATTCCTTTTCCATTTCTTTAAAATCTGATTTTATCCCTTTTAAGACTCTCAAAATGATCTTTTAGTTGTTTAAAGAAAGGCATGACCCCAGTTAAATAACATTCTTTCATTTGCTCAAAACCCTTTTCCCCTTCAGTTATCCCAGTGGGTGTGATCCTTTTCTTACAAGTTTTCTCAAAATCGGCAAATAGTTGAAGAATAACATATTGGGTGATTAAGGTCTTGCTCTTAGTGGCAATAGTTCTAGGAACTAAATGCATTGGTGTATTTGGAGGATACACAGTCGCTTTAGGGAATTTCCTACAAGGGGGATGCATTTCAACAAGATTTTCGACTTTTGCAAGTCCATATCCTTTTTCCGAACACTTGTTCGGGGTCAATAGAGTCTGAGGCTTAAACATGTTTAAGGACATCCAATTTTCCTTAGTGTAATCATGGGGTTTTATCGTTATCTTGTTCTTTTTACACTCGGGATCTTCTAGCTTCTTATTCATTTTCTCCCTAGTGACTTCATCTGATTTCTTATCTTCCTCGGTGCACTCAGTAACTAGGTTTCTGTCTAGGCTTAAGGATCTCATTACCATCATACAGTACCTTATGAGCATTTCTAGCCTTTTAATTACCTCTGGATTTGGTTCCTCAACAAGGGGAATGCTATGCTTATCGCTTAAGACTCTATGCTTAGTGATCATGTGAGTAGTTTGAATGGTATTCCCTTGTACGTACAACTTATTTTCAGGCTTGTTTTTCAAAGTTTTTAGATTGGAAAAATCATTCAAAAGTTTTGATTCCTTAGCCTTGAATTCTTGCTTAAGCATTTTAACATTTTCTTGAAGTTCGTGTTTTTGCTTAGCAGTTTTAGAAAGCTTTTCTTGTAAGGAGTTTAACTCTTGTTTTAATACTTCTTCTCTAAAATTACTTTTTTCTAATGATTTATGCGTATTTGGACATCCATTTCTGCTCCACGGTGGTCAACTCAAACTTAGCACTTGTTCATAAATAGCAACCTGATCCTTATATATGTTAAGCTCAGTGGTAAGGGAATCATCAGCACAAATGCAGCGTACTCATGCAGTTCATAATCATCATTTTGAGTAGAAGATGCACAACTAGGTACAGCAGAAACATCCATGCAACTTACTTGAGCATTGACATGCACAGGCTGTGACGGGTGCATCTCTATCTTGGGTACATCCGAAGCTTCCATGGGGCGTTCCTTTGCATTAACTTGCACAGGTTGTGTCTGGTGCACCTCTCTCTCTTGTGAATTTGAGCACGAAAATTCCATTTTTGCATTATCCGACTCATTAATTTTGTTGTCATGACATTGCATTCAGCAACACCCGATACTTCAACGAAACGTTACCCAACTTATCACAACAATCTTTCAAGCGCACTGACACTCATTCACGTTTTCATTCTTTTGGCAGATTCTTCAATGTACTTTTTCACATTATCCATGAGTTGGATAAATGTCTCAATGAATTCATGAATTTCCATTCCAGTGTGTTTTTTGAAGGAAATTCGGTCAAATGTTGATCGTAAATGTCTGCGAATATTCCCCCGATGAATGGTGAAATTGTTTGTAGATTACTTGAAGAGCTGACTTTGGAACCATCCTTATGAACCTTTTCATTGGTAAGTTGTAGCTTTAAATGTTCTAAGTTCAACAACAAGCTTCTTGTCAATGTAGGTAAGTTCTGGCGGAAAAGAGCACTACATGTTCGATCCCCAGCTATGGATAACAGTTGTATGAGGTGTAGATGAAGTAGCTGATAGGGCTCAATGCTGCATTCCATTTTCATGGCATTCACAGCAGGTGCAATTCATTCTCATTGTACTCCGAACATGAAGATCTCACATCCTCATTGTTTAATTCAAACATCTTTAATCGTTCAGTGTAGCATTCATTAATATTATTGTCCACAGCATCATACAATTTAAGCACTTCGAAATCAGATTTAGAGTAAGACATGATGTGGTAGAATGCACGGGATTTTACGAGTCTATGATTTAAACCGAGAAATAGAATCTTTGGCGGGATTTTACTAAAATCAAGACCAAACCGTTAAGCAATGACCAATGGAATGTGTTAAGATGACTGATGGATTGTCAAAATGATAGACAATTGTGTGTTAGGACATATAATTGTTTGTAGGATTAGCAGAGATGTTGTTTGGTTGAGATTTGGATTGGTTTATGCACGATTTTCCGAGAAATTTAGGTCTAAAAACATAAAACCTCAATAACTTCTGTTCAGAGCGGATTTAGCCCTCGAAGGTTTACCCGAATGAACTTTAGTTAATTCGGCGTGACATTCTCCTCGTTCTCACGATCGTTTTGATGGGTAGAAAGCTGAAAACGGAGTTCTGGATCAAAAGTTATAGCCGTTTGAAGTTTTGTCGGGAAAAGTCAACAAGTCGCTAAGAATTCTTGAACCAAGTCGCTAAGACCATGTCGCTAGGACCCAAGTCGCTAAGTAACAACTCGCTAAGCTCCAAGTCGCTAGCAAAATTTTGTGACAAATTCGCTAAGAACTAAGTCGCTAATTTGTCAAGTCGCTAAATAGCAACTCGCTAACACCAAATCGCTAACAATTTTGGCAACAATTCGCTACTCAAGTCGCTAAAACTTCAAGTCGCTAAAGAGCAACTCGCTCTGAGACCAAGTCGCTACCACCAAGTAAGCTACCGTAGTGGAGAGTCCACTACTTGTACTGTTAATCGCTAGGTCTAAGTCGCTAGCTCCAAAACTGTAACTCGCTACAAAATTGTGAAGCAAGTCGCTACGAAGAAAAACAATCCGTGGCTCAAGTCGCTAGCAAGAAAATCTCAAAAACACCACTTTTCAATCCAAAAACAACCCAACCAAGATGATTCAAGCTTACCAAATGAAAACCTACACACTTGTGATGATTCTAAACATAAAAATACTAACAAAATCCAAACTTTAACACAAGAAATCAACCAAATGATGCAAAAACCACTAAACTTTTTCAAACTCAAAAACCACCTAAAAACCACTAGAAATCCAAAGATGTGCAAGATATGATCTAACCATGGCTCTTGATACCAATTGTTGGATATTGGATTTCACAAACACATCAAACCATTAACACAAGTGGGCGTATAAGTGGAATTCTAGAGAGAAAGTTAGAGGTTTAGGGAACTTAGTGAGAGAAAGTGAAAGATATTATTATGAGCTCCAACTCTCTACCTTGGGAGATAGAGAGTATTTATAGTCTTACATAAATCGCCACACAACGGGCTGTGGATCAGGCATACAGTGGGTAAAGACCCGTCCGTCCTCCACGGTATTACTAAACAAAATACTACTTAACTAAATATAACTATGACTACGAGCATTCTAACGATTACATATACTTGAGGTGACCGACTCTTTAATACCGGGAATTTCTAATTCCTAACAGCAGCGGAATTGAATTCCTGGGAATTGACTGTCATAGCATCACAGTTACAGATATATTGAATGACCTAAAGTGTCATTTGGAAAACACATCGTTTGATTTAATAAAACAATAAGAGTTTACAAAGTATAGGTCCCAAATGAAAATCAACATGTACGGAAATGAGTTTGATACAAGTCAAATGATGTTTTAAAGTGCATAAAAGTCCATGTGAGACACGTCGTCACCGCGACTCTATGATATGTCCACATGCATGCCATGAAGTGAATGCTTTAGTTACCTGAAAATACATTGCTAAAAGTGTCAACACAAAGGTTGAGTGAGTTCATAGAGTTTATGTAAAACGTTTTATACGACTACCACAAGTATAGGCCATGTATGACAAATATGTCACATAAAATGTTACAATTGCTCTAAGCACATGACACGAAGGCTGGACTGATCATGATGTTCGCCTTGAGTGTTTTGCCAAACAACTCAATAATGATAAAAATGAAATGCATCCGTTTGACGGTTGGGACCACCAACCGGATGGAGAGTCACCCTCATAGATCTATTCACTCACCCCGCTTCTTCCGAATTAACGGTTCATGATTTATGAAATGGGGACATTCAATTGGCAATGAAGTAACTTAAGCAATGTAATGAATTTGATATACTCGGTATCGTAATAAAAATGATGTGCAATGTATTCTCCCCCGTAGGTTTGACATAAGTATAAACTTGAATAAATCGGGGCTATGAAAACTCACCTGTTGCAATGATTATGATGACAAAAGTGGATACAATGAAATGAGGCGCAACCTCTAACCGTGACCTATTATGAATGATATGTTCTATAATAAGTTATGATGTAATGTTATGCATGCAATTCGTATGATATCTATACCACTTGTGAATTTTTGAAAATAACGTTTATCGTCGAAAAATATTCTTATAACGTCTTGTCAATTCATAAATTACTTTATAAGTATATACGTTGAAATGATATCCTACGATAGTTATTTAATGATTTATTATGAAATTATAACTCTTCGTCGTAAAATAATGTCATTTGACAATTTCATGAAAGTGACTAAATAGCCTCGAAAAACTAGTCGTAAAATGGTGAATATTGAGTGTTAGGAAACAAACTCAACGGTTTTGGAAAGGTTGTATTATTATCTCAAAGTTTTAGCTTTTAAGTTTTTATCATAGAGGTCTCGATAATGGAGAAAAACATAGGTAAAGTATGGTACTTGTACCAAAAATATTGTTTAAGGGTGGTTTTCGGCAAAGTTTGAGTGACCGTATTTTATTCGTTACAACTCCGTTTGACGAACGGTTGGACATTTTGGAAAATAGGCTAGGTGAACTTACTTTTACTAGAAGACATCATTTTATAAAAAGTATTCCATCGATGTTAAAAACGACCCTCAACATGGTCATTCGCGGCCGTAATTTTTGGCTATTAGAAAATATATATGTTATACTTGTAATAAAAGTTACGACAACTTGTTTAAAATGTGAATAACTTAGTCGTTATAAGTCCGTTTTCTACGTTTTATATATCCTCGGAATCATGATAATATATACTAATATATTTTTGATAAGTCGACTCATTTAGACAATGTTTCAAACTCATTTTTGACTCGTAAAAATTCTGGACAGCATGCTATTTTCCGGAAAATATAGTTTTCGTCGTTAAACTTGAAAATAGCATAACTTCTTCGTTATAACTCCGTTTTAACCCGTTCAAGCGGCCACGTTTTCGTTTTAAAGTATATTTTCTGAATATCTAGCCTAAAATATTTTACAAACTGTCGAAATTTCCAGATTTCACAAATAAGATCAGACCCTTAATTATAGTTGTCGAAAATGATTTCTCTCGCGTAATACTTGTTCCAATCACTTCAAATCAACACCAAATCTATTCTAAACCTACCATACACCTTCTTAGGGTGTCATGGGTTCCTAGACATCATAAAAAATGATATGTTTCATAGGAATATTATTTGGATAATTAAAACTCATTATATGTACTAAAAACCAATAGAAGTGGTATGGATCATGGAATTCATGCATGTTTTTCTTGCAAAAATAATGAAATAACATAAATATGAATATGAAAGAGTAATAAAAATCATGAAATGCTTACTTGAGTGATTGAAGAGTTTTAGGTGATAGAAAACTTAGTTAATCTTCAAGGTTTAATTCTAAACCTTAACTAGAACACAAAATGGATCTTGTAAACACTTGTAGCTTGAAAAATTATGGATTTCTCTTGGTGTCTTGAGCATGGCCGGCCATATGGAGAAGAGGAGAGGACTTGCATCTTATTTTCACCTTACAAAATGTGTCATCTATGTTTTTGTTAAAAGATATTATCTAGTAATAGAAAAGTGTTATGCAAATATCTTCAAGTGGAAAAGACCAATTTGGTCACCTTTGATGACTAGGGGAGGGCTAAGGTGGCAATAAATTTGTTAGGAATTAGAAAATTCCATGTTAAAGTGTCGGTCACCCCAATTATAAGTCTAGCATATGTTAGCTCGTAGACGTGTCGTTTGTTACGTTATTTAGTAGTTTATTTGTTTGTCAGTAGCGTAGAATAGTTTAGTGTTACACCGTGGAGGAATGACGGGTCTTTACCCCTTTGTATGCCGATCACAGGCCGATAGGAGGTCGTATTTCATGTAACTATAAATACCCCTTCCATCCATGGAAGGGGTGGTGCTTTTCAATCTAACATTCCATACTTTTGAGAACCAAGTCTCTACCAAGAAAACACCTAACTCTCTAACTAACTCTCTAACTATGGCAAACATGTATTTTGATCATCCAAGACCACCCGAATCATCAACACAATAATATTTGGATCCTAACAATTGGTACCAGAGCCAGGGTTTGTTGTGTTGTGTTGATTTGTGTGGTTTAGTATCATGGTTATGGTGGTTTTTTGGTTATTGTTAAAACTGGTTTTACATCATTTTAATGGTCGGATAATTATTGATGTCTATACGTATGGTTAAACTGTTTTAACAATGTTTTTGGTCAAAAAGTTGTCTTGTGACTCATGTTTACATCTGCTTTTGTGTACTCTTTTGGGTCAAAAAGTCTTGGTCTATCAATGTTTTCATTATACGTTGCGGGTCAAGTCACATTTGTCCAAACAATTTTTTCCATGATGTAATGGTCATATCATTCGGTCATTTTGTGAAGTCAACAGTCAACGAAGCATATTTTATGTCACTTTTTGGGTTTAGTAAGAATATGGTCGGAAATACTTGGTCGGTAAACTCATCGGAAAAAGTACAAAATTCTTGCTAGCGACTTGTGCAACTGGAAAAAGGCTAGCGACTTGTGCGTTAACGTTTAGCGAGTTGGGTCACCTAGCGACTTGTATTTACAAGTCGTAGCAACTTGTTATTGAACAAGTTAGCGAGTTATGAACTGAAAAATATATATAGCGACTTGTTTAACAGTTATGCTAGCGACTTGGCTTAGCGACTTATGCTGGCGACTTGACTCATAAATGGCTAGCGACTTGCTTAAGAAAAGTATAGCGACTTGTCTTCACAAGTCGTAGCAACTTGTGCTAGCGACTTGGGTTAAAGACTTTGGTTAGCGACTTGGTGCAACTTATGGACTAGCAACTTGACAGAAATGATGAAGAAGAAAAGACTTGGTGACCATGACCACAAAACAAATATCATATACCAACTTGACCTCTGTTTCATTATACGTCACTGGTCCATGTTAACTAAAACCGAGTAGCAGAAAAGATGTATAAACTTATCCGAAACTGAAAAACCTTCAATCCTCTTAACCTACATCTAGACTCACCAAAGTACCCTCACCATCTCTCCCCAACTCACAATCTACTTCTAAACATGACTCAAAACGGATAATAATAATTATGAAAATGATAGATCTCAGTCACATCTCTTGTGTGCGGTTCATAGAACACATAAATCTTAAAAGATCTATACACAAAAGAATAAACCATCATTGATCCTTTTTGAAGTCAAAGCTTCATCTATATTCGAACTAAAGGAATCGAAGATTTAACATTTATGTTGTCCTTCAATCATTTTTCATCACGGATCCATTGTTGTATGAAGTCTAAGCTTCTACTTAACTATCCGAACATCATGTGACATGGAATATAACTATAAAGTCATCTCCATGCCAAATATTCGTTCAATCTTATCACAACAAAGATTAAAAGTACCTACCTTGATGCGTTTGGTTGATATTGTGGCTAACACAATTAACTCGAGCCATCCACGTGGCGGTGTGTGGCTGTGTTGTGTGTTCCAATGCACGAAATTGAGGCGCTTAGAGTTTTTGTTTTGGATTGTTAAATTGATGATTGACAAAAGATTAAGATGGATGATGTATGTTATTCGGATTTGGGAAAATGAAAAGAGAGGAGACTTGGTCTAGAGATGTGATGGGGCTGAGTATTTTGATGAGTGTTTTTAGGGGTTGGCTGTTATGTATTAGGGTTAAGAGTGGGTATGTGTGTTTTAAATACCCCGTGGAATTAGGTTATCAATTGAAGTCGTGTGACATTATTTCCATATGGGCCTCATTGCTTTGGGTTTTGTCTCACGTGTATAATCAAATCGGCATGGGCGGACAGTGGTTGTGTTAATTGGGCCGGATATTTTGTGGTGTTTCATGTGCGTAGTGGCATATATTGCGAATTGTGGCATCCTAAATCTTAACGAGAATATGGATTGGGAATAAAAATTGTGATTCAATTGTTTTTACAAAAAGTTGGATTCATTTTTTATTTGGGTATTCATATGTAGTATTTTGGCATGGTCAAATTACATGGTGGATACATAAATTCACGGCATGAGCGAAAAAGTGAAAAATGACTACGGGGTTTTTGTACCGTATTATTAACGAGAAATTAAAATGACGTTTCACCGGTGAACTTCTTTATCTTTGAGACGTTGGTTGGTTGGATGCATGTCTCAAGATAACTTGTTGGGACATAACTATCACTTTAAGTAATTATGAATTGACAATCGGTTATAAGCGATGTAAGGATTTAGCGTCGTCATGCTCACAGTGTATAACTATCACCTTAAGGAAGTTGAAATACTTAGTGTCACACGGCGTTGTGGATTGTTCAAACATATAGAACAAGCAGTAAGTCACTAAGTTGGGATGTCACCTTTCTTTTCAAGTTAGTAAGTATCGGGTTATCTCCATATGTGGTCATTACTATTAGCCGTTGAATCAATTGAGGTCCAATTTCAGCAATTCCTATGAGATATTCGATGCCTCATAATGTTAATGATACTTCACAGTCTAAGAAAAATCTTTCAAGAATCTTAGTCGGTTATGATTTTTCAAGATGTTTGCTTATGACAAGAACTTCTTGTGCAAATGGTCATACAAGTTATGATGCTTAGATAGTTCGAAACCATCATGGGGGAGAAACATGTACTTTGATGTGTTACGGTTAACCTCCAGGGAAAAGGAGTTTATACTACTTGACTTAGTATGGTTTGTGAAGTTGTCTACATTTGGGTAATGAATTGTTGATGATGGAGGAAGAATCAGCGATGAACATTTGCATGTTCTCCTAAAGCAGATATTCACGAAACCAAAGTTGTCATAATTCATTCAAGCGACATTGTTTACGGTTTGTCTTGATTTTGTAAAATCCCGCGAAAGAACCTATTTCTCGGTTTAAATCATAGACGTGTAAAATCCCGTGACAATGAAAACATCCTGGTTAAAGTAATGAGCATTTTCGGATCTATCTTACGGTTTATTCTTGGTTTTGTAAAATCCCGCGAAAGAAACTATTTCTCGGTTTAAACCATAGAATTGTAAAATCCCGTGATGATGGAACCATCCTGGAGAAAGGAAAATGTAGGTCGGGATCCTTTCTGATGCTGGTGCTACGGTTTCTGTTTCGAAGAAGGGATAAAAGGGTGTACTTCATAAATTGGATGTGTGTTTGGATATTCATCATGACAGTTTGGTTATTACATGGTTTTACGGGGTAATGTGCTCTTAGCCATGGTCGGGATGAAACCATTATCAAAGTTTATTTAAAACGTCTAAGGAGGCTAGAATTGAGCTTTTAATTAGAAGATGTGACAACGGAGTTAATTCACTATTATTTATTTGAGGTTGAAGTGAATTATCACGGGCGAGTGTACTTAGTATCTGAAGATATCGGGGATGGATGGATGAAGATTCTTCATGATCCTTGTTCAAGCTTATTTTCAAAAACGAAGACTTGGAAATCTAGTTATTTTTTTTAGAGTCTATTTTTTCTGGGGGAATTGGGCTCTTATCACCACAAAATAACTATCACTTTAAGGAGTTACGTTGTAGTGCTCCGTGTCACATTCAATTGTGGATTTTCAAGAGGTAATGTACGTCTATTACTTGATGGTTGGTTGGTTGAAGAGTTTAGAGTACTTAAGAGATTCAATGGAGCATGAATTCTCGGCACCGCTCTTTGTTACATATGTGCAAGTTTAAGTCACGAGTTCAGGTTAGTTTACTTCAGGGTCAAATTTATCATATTGGGTTTTCTCCATCAGTTGTCACGACAAAGAGCCTACTGAATGATAATGGGATTGATTACTTGTTTTGCCAAGAGATTGAAAAGAGAGAGATTATGACGTCTGTTCACTTCAGTTCAGGCCTCGTACTTCAACATAATGACGTATGAACACATCAGTTCATGCCTCGTTCTCTAAAGAAAAGAAATGTATGCGCTTGGTGCACATTATCTTGAAGAAGAGAAATCTTCTCATTATGACCATTCTCATCAACATGCTTCATACTTTTTCCATGTGCTCTCTATTATCAAGTGAAAGACTCTTGTTGATTGTTTTCTTATTCCACTTGCTCAACTATAATGAAGATGGAGACATCACGTGCTAATTTTTGAGGGGAGAAGTGTGAATAGACTACATTGTTGAAGATATTCACTTGCTTAATCAAGAATGGAATCTCCGTATGCAATTCTTGAGGGGGAGAAGAAGTATGATAATTATGCATGGTTGATCGATATTTCGAGAATAAATGGTCAACGGCTCCAAACTCATGTAAGAACCGAGCTACTTCTTATCGGGTCATCTTTACATGGCGTTTCTTCTAAGAGCCATTAGTTGACATCTTCACAAGCTGATATGAGTTTATTGACAAAGTGCTTGATTAATGCTTCGTGCATCAACATGATGATTCGAACAACCTTCGTTCTTGTTTGATGTGATTGTTTGCTTGGTGTTACCATTTCGTGTGTTATTTGCTTGGTGATTCGATTTCCTTGATGAACATCTTTATGTTCTTGTTTGATTGGGAGGGATCTTAATTAAGGGGATTTGCAAGATGTAAGTTAATTGGGATGCTTTTTGGTGATCTTCTTGTGTTTTGGTGAGTCGAAGATGTTAACTATCTATTCCCCAACTGAACAATTTTGAAGAAGGTCGAGTCTCTGATCGGTTCTACATTCTCTGCTACATGTTAGAAGACTAAAGACGTGTTGCATTTAATGATCTAAAGACTTCTTCTTAATCTGGGCATTCATCAAAAGATTGTCGGTTTAGGGAGAGCACTAATTGGGGAATGTGATATGTCAAATTTAATCCCCAATTAGACTTGCTCACATTATTCAGCATGTTGATTCTCACAAAGACTTCAAGCGATCTTCTCAACAAATTTAAAGTATTTGGGCATTCAAGAGTTCTTTGATTACGAGTATCAAAACGAGAAAGGGGAAGGAGACAAGCATCTAGCCTGGTAAACTTGATGTACTTAATACTTCTAAGTAATTGAAGATATGGGAAGACAAATGTTATTACCGCAGAGAAACTCAAGGTTTGACTCATGGCGAGTAAACTTGATGAACTTAATTCTTCTAAGTGATTGAAGATATACCGGGAAGACAAATGTCATGACCACGGAGAAACTCAAGGTTTTACTCATCAAGGCTTTTAGTGTTATTATTCCAACGTCGTGGGGGAAGTGATGTAAATGAAAGTTTCGAAGATAAAGAGGTACTGGTGTGTGATGATCTCGATGTTATCGCAATCATCGGGGAGAAAATTGTGTACATTGGGGGTGCTCAGTGTCTCACTTGAGGGCTTAATCAGTGATTGAGAGATATAATCACTTATTCGGAGTTGACATCATGAGATAATCGATGATTCGGCTGCTTCTTCAATGTTATCGGTTGTTCTCTCTTTGGGAATGTGTGTACTTCGGGTCCTTGAGCTTCATACACGATCATCGGGGAAGAAAGCCATTGTTTACCACAAACATTGGGGAGGTGTTTTCCTTCCGGGCATGATGTGTATTCGGGAGAGTTCTTGAATATTGGTGTACCGGTTCTTGAGCTTCATACACGTTCATCGGGGAAGAAAAATGTGAACATGGGAAGGTGTTCTTCATTCCCCTCATGAAGTGTATTTGGGAGAGTTCTTGAGCATTATACTAAGAGACGGATTGCATCATTTCAACTACACGGGGGAAGTGTTCTCTTGACACCTTTGGAATGGATTGCGTCGGACTTCATGGTTATGAAATTTAAGAAGAGTTATTTATGTGTGGGATGATACGTTGTTGTTCTTTTGGATGATATAACCTCGAACGAAGAATCACGGTGATTATTCTTAAAAGGAGCAGCAAGTTCGATGATAATGGTGTGCTTCTTTGTGCACCTGGCTAATAGAAGCTTGAAAAAAGCTTTGAATCACTCAACATAAGGATTTTTGGTTTGGGGGGAAGCTGCCAAAGTCTCTTTTTCTCAAAGGCTCATGTTCTATCTTCTATTCTGGAGCCTCGGAAGCTTTGGTGGTGGAAATTTAAGAGATGACAAATTCTATCTTCTACGATGTGTTTTCGATATCCTTATCTCGTTTTCGTATCATCATCCTCTTAAACTATATCATCTACTCTATCTTTGTAAATATTTATCAAAAGCAAAATACAAAAATATAAAACCAACAAAAAGAAAATAGAAAAATATAAAACCTTCAAAACCCATAAAAATCAGAAAATTGAAAAAGTCCAAAAATATGTTTTCAAAGACATGTCTTACGGTATCGATAACATCTACGGTCTTATAAATTTCATTCAATAATGGCACGGGACCATAGATGAAGTTGGCGAGGAGGTGTAAATATTCTTTTCTAAACATGTCAAAATATGGCTTACAGTTATTTCATTTGTAACCAGGGCTTCAAAAATGGCTTGCGTTACTTGACTGTGACCCGTGCTTAAACTATGGCTTGCTATTATTTGGATAGCAACCCGGTCTTCAAAAAAGGAAAGTCTGCGCTAAACCATTTTCAAAATTAGGTGCACTTATCCTAAAACAAAACAAGGAAAGCATGTCGTCAAAAACATTGTTCCTACACAAATGTTTTTCCGTCTAAAATTCTTTAGAAAAATATTTGTTGTGTTTTCAAAAATGGTGGAAAATGAGTTGCTTGAAAATCAATCAGTTTTAGAGTTTTAGTAAAAATTGAAAACTCAATCAATGACTTCAGCGCTTTTAAACCTTTTCAATAAAATGAGTCGTTGATTGAGAGGGATAATGTTTTCAAATTTATATCATCTAACGGACTTATCTTAATCATCCTACGTGCTTATCTGTTAAATACAATTGCCTATGTTGAAGGACTAGGTTTCTAGGATGTGATTATTAGGATTAGATGATTAGAGTTTGATAAACACATTATTCCCATGCCATATATGAATTGATTGATATGTTGGATTGACTTTTATTAGTCGATTACTGTTTGGGTGATGTCGACCACCATATATCCGTATGTGTGTTCACTAACGTATGCAGGTATCTTGGTATAAGAATGTTCCCGATTCGGATCCCACATAATATGATGTTTGGATGCCGAAAGGAAAGGGTAACTATATCTTGGGTTGACAAATGAAGAAGCAGAGCTTAATTGGACTTCTATGGAGAGTTGGCATAAATGCAAGCGTAAGAGGTCTTCTTGCATCGGAGATGGTTTTCTTAAGTGATTGAAGAAACGGAGCTTAATTTGACCTCAGTTGGCATTCAAATGCAACGTATGAAGTCTCACTGCATCAGCGAGACGGTTTTTCTTCAAGCCCTACAGCAACAACATAAGCTTCTCAACCATCTAAGCATTATCTTGTGCGGGGAAAAGTATTGGATGATACCATTTTCTTAAAACAAACTTGATAAAATTGTTTTGAAAATGGAAAATATTGTTTTGAAAATATATTGGACTAATTTTTGAAAATCACCGGACTTCATTTTATCAAAACCTAAGTCACTCAATTATTGACTTATGTCATGGATTGAGGGGGAGAGTGATTTAAAATAAAATATTTTCAAACGATATTTCTTCAAAAGAGTTCGTTTGTACGATAATAAGTGGTGATCTAAAGATTTAATGTTATGTCATGGTATGATTTTTCTTTTGAATCAAGGTCTTTCAAAATGAAATTATTTATGTTCTTGTTTGATTGTGAAATTGTTTTATTTTACTTAAAGATCTCATAAAACAATCATACCCGATACTAACAATCTTTAATGTCTTAAAATGGTCCTTATCTGTCATTTTTCAAAGTTAAATCAAGCCACGTCTTTCCCAAAATCTTTTAAATGATTTAAATCAATTGGGATCACAAATCTCAAAAGGTTTGAAATTTTGATCGGGGTAGAGATAGTAAGTTAAATCTCTTATCTGTTTAAATGGAATTGGTTTTAGTCCTTTAAAGGCACTCCTGCCTCCATGTGCCAAATGATTTCATACACAATGCACATGTTGAGGAGGAGGATTTATCCAAAAACATGATGAGTATTTAAAACAGGCCACATTTTCTCCCATGTTTTCTAAACCTAATTAAATCACTTGGGATCCAAAATCTCAAAGGGTTTGATATTTTTGATCGGGGAGAATTTGTGATTTAATAATGAAATTTGATTAAAGGTGATCGTTTTGATTTAATTGTGCAGGCTGCTCTCTCATATGTGCTAAGCGCATTCGAATCTCGAAGCACATATTGAGGGGGAGCAAACAAACTATCAGTCTGAAAGCTTTTAAAGTAATTTATAAAGTACCTTGATTGTGTTTTAAAATGGTTTCTTAATGGTGCTTGTGATTGTGGATGTGCTTCAAATGAACTCTTGCCTCTATGTGATAAAATGATTTTAAATATCCTATGCACATATTGAGGGGAGAATTTACCAAGAAAATCAAATGGCTTTTTATGAAAATTGTGATCAAAGAAAATATTTCAAAGTCCTCTTGCCTCCATGTGATAAACAATTTCTAAATCATATGCACATGTTGAGGGGAGGTTTTCTAAATGATCAAAACTATTAAGGTACAAAATGCTTTGATCTCGTATCACAAGTACCTTGATTGTTTTTCCAAATGATTTTTCAATTGGTTTCAAGGAAGAATGAACTGTACCAAAAGACCGACCATTTTACTTTATGCATTGGAGTTATAAGGATGGTTAGGTTAGGTATTAGTTCCCCGATCCTTGAGCCGGAGGGATCTGCTCAGGGACAATCCACTAGATAGTGTAGAGTCCTTAGGTATGATGAAAAAAGGAGAAAAATGAGAGTATGGGAAGAGTCGGTTGAGACGAGCTAGTACTAGAATAAACCCAACAAGGTTCTAGTTATGAAGTCTCGGTAAAGCTTGAAGGGGTTGAAGAATGAAAAATAAATGAATGTGAAAAAGGGTGAAAAGAAATAGCCCTCCATTTATTCAACCTTAGGGCGGAAGGGTTCAATACATATGCTCTTGGTTGTTACTAAGGTAACACCGGTATTGAAGACAAGGCGTCATGGACCCGGTGATGCATGCACTAAACTTCCCAAGCCACTCAAGTTCCTCTTAAAAGGGCTTGTTTCA
The DNA here is from genome assembly GCA_910596185.1 of Chrysanthemum makinoi. Classification (NCBI taxonomy): domain Eukaryota; kingdom Viridiplantae; phylum Streptophyta; class Magnoliopsida; order Asterales; family Asteraceae; genus Chrysanthemum; species Chrysanthemum makinoi. Next base: position 183,151,471 of record OU343219.1, on the reverse strand, counting down.
TTCTCACGGGGAACCACATAATCTATCGACTTTCTCTTAGAGATTGTTGATATTGAAGAAGGAGACCCTCTCCTAGTCTCCGACATAGGAACCAAATGTGCACGATTGAGTCTAGAGCCAAGAGATCATCCACAATATCTCATTAGGACACAAAATTAATGAAGACTTGCTGTTTCAAACAATGTGGAAAGTAAGTATATATTGAGAGTCCTACGCATTATCCTTGTGGTATTGCGGAACATCGAGTGATATGCATACATATTCACAATGAAGATGGAAAGCCTTCAGGAGCCAACATCAAACAAGCTTCTGGTAGGTGGCATGTGAGATCTATTCTATAGATCAACCATGTGACAACTGGATAGAAAGGATGGGGCGATTCACTCGTGAATCAACCTTGGTCGAGAAATGGATTGGCGGATGCTTTTGGAAAAACCGTTCGATGTGCAAATCTTTTCTTTTCTCTAGCACGTCGAATGTGTACTTATGTTTTCAAATTCAAAAGTATCTCACGATTGAAAAAATACTTTTGGAAAAACCGTTCAATGTGCAAAATTCTTCTTTTCTCTAGCACGTCGAATGTGTACTCTTTTCAAATACAAAAGTATTTTTGATTGAAAATTGATCTTTCTCATAAAACCTTCGTTGTATTGCAAAACTCTTTCTTCCAAGCAATACGCGATTGTTTTCAAATCATTTTTCATCAATCAGTGAATCTCAATTCCTGGTTCACTCACTCCGTGTTGTCTTCTTTGAGGCGTTCGTTTTGAGAACAGCTAGAACAGCTTGCGAAACCACATCAAGGAGATTCTTAGGAATCCTACGATCCGCGGCGTACTTGTCTTGATCAGCGAGGAACCGTGGGCGTGTACCTCAATTCAACGAAAGTGATCAAAGACACTTTCGTGTGTTTTATTGCTGCTGTTGTTTGCGGTACATTTGGACGGTTGCGGTGATGAGAATTGAGGAGTCATTCCAAAGCCGCATGCTCCACGGCATCCACTTAATTTGAAGAAATCATGGTAGTGCATATCTACATAACACGGCTCGATATTTCATACTATGCTTCGCTGCTGCAAATATCATGAAGCGATAAGGCTTCCTACTCGATGGAAAGATGTCATGATTCAAAAGTGTGAGCATGTCGGTCCAAAAGTCACAACTTCACATGTTGGCAACACAATAAAGGGTGATCGAGATTTGTTGTGGTGATGATCTCAATGAAAGCTCGAAGATCATCAAATATGTGGATCAGTTAAAGGCCTCCACTAAAAGTACAAATCTATGCGGACTTTGAAGAATCGCTACACAAGCACAAAGAATGCAGAATTTGAAGAATTGAAGTCTACGAGCTTGGAACTAAAGACAAAGATAGATTGCTAGGATGCAAAATGTATTTCATGGGGTGACCTCCCTTAGGGGAGATTGTTAGGAATTAGAAAATTCCATGTTAAAGTGTCGGTCACCCCAATTATAAGTCTAGCATATGTTAGCTCGTAGACGTGTCGTTTGTTACGTTATTTAGTAGTTTATTTGTTTGTCAATAGCGTAGAATAGTTTAGTGTTACACCGTGGAGGAAGGACGGGTCTTTACCCACTGTATGCCTGATCCACAGGCCGATAGGAGGTCGTATTTCATGTAACTATAAATACCCCTTCCATCCATGGAAGGGGTGGTGCTTTTCAATCTAACATTCCATACTTTTGAGAACCAAGTCTCTACCAAGAAAACACCCAACTCTCTAACTAACTCTCTAACTATGGCAAACATGTATTTTGATCATCCAAGACCACCCGAATCATCAACACAATAATATTTGGATCCTAACACAATAATATGGGGTTAATTGGGGGGGGGGGGTTGAGTAGTTTTGATAATTAAGTGTATTATTTGTAATGTATAATGTGTAATTTGTATGTATAATTAAGTATGAATTGTAGCGTTAACTAAAAATAGGTTTTAACGGGACAAAATAAAATGTATTGAAGTCATAAAAATTATAATAATACGTTTCTTGCAAGAATTGAGTGAAATAATAATTTTAGTGTTGATTCTGAAAAACCGTAAGTAAATATTTATACATAACAATTTATATACAAAATAAATTGAAAACATCGGGTAAACTAATAATATAATTTTTATAGTCTTAAATGAGTATAAAAATATATTAGGAATATTTTTGGAAGTGTCGGATCAATGTTTCAAAATAATGTTTTGTGATAGCGTTTATTTAATAGGAAAATAAACGTTTAATGAAAAATGCAAACCCATGCATAATATTGATATGAAATGATGTTACTAATGATATGTAGACTAATTCTAGTCTATATGAAATGTCCTCAGTGATTTTCCATGAATACGCAGCTTAACCTTCCAGGTTACGCGTATTTGATATTCATAAGCCTAGCTTACGCAAAATGATGAATAGTGACTAATGAATAGTTATTTTCTCCGGAAATGAATAGTGTTTCGTGAATAGTAAAATTTTGAAATACCCTTTCAAAATATCAAATCGACTTCGAAAACGATGAATAGTAAAATGATGAATAGTAACCGATGAATAGTAACAAGCCCTTTGAGCATCGGATCTATCATGAGAAAATCCATCTCGATCTTCTCTTGCCACGTTTTTTCCTTCTCCCGCCTCGCCTCGTAACAAGCCCTTTGAGCATCGGCTTTTTGAGCATATATTTCGGATATATGTCCCCAAAAACTACTCGTTTGACTTCCACCGGAGCTTGCGGCTTGACGTTGAAGTGACTTACGTTTCTTTTCGGCTCGTTTGCATCCATCTCTTTCAGGGCGAGGTCGTTTGTCCGGCCCGAATATATCCTCGAGACATGTAATGTCAATAGGATCTTTGGCATCCCACTTGAGATAATTTTTCAAAAGCACCCAACATTTTTCATACAAAACTCCCTCCCACCAAAACGATGCATAAAGTTAACTTTGGCATTCTCGACATGATCTTGATCATTTTCACCACTTCGACGCTGAAGATGTTTGTAAACAGCGTTGAACTTGGCAATCACGTTAATCCTTGACCATTTACCCGTTATCATATTCTTGCCGCGGCGCGTTGGTTATCGGTTGTCTTAGAATTGAACATGTCGAGAATGTCGTTCCAAAGTACTCCTCGGACGGTCATTGCCCATATCTCTATCTTGGGAAATTTCTATCCAACACTACGCAAGTAACATTTCTTCAGACTTGGTCCACTTCCTCCCGTCGCTTGTGCTATGACTTCAACATCTTCGTCATCGTCCTGTCCAATCTACAGCAGTTTTTTGCCTTGACTTTTTGCCTGCTTTTGCGGGTTCACGTGCTTTTGGAACTTTGAATTGTGAACCGGACGGTTGTGATTCCATTTGAGGCAACTGTGGAGGCTCGACGGGCTAAAAGCGTGGAGGTTGTGACGGTTAAAACGAGGTGATTGAAATCGGGAGGGTAAGCTGCGAATCCTTGTTGAACCGTCTTTGTTGGTTAAGCATTATTTCTTGTGGAGACGGGTTGGAATTGGTCGAAGAAGGGGTAGACGGGTTTGAAGAACCCCGTATTGTTGTGCGTTTGAGTTAAGTAGATTTGTGAAGTATCCTCCGTCATGTGGGTTTTGAGACATTGTGTAAAATGATATTGTTGGTTAAGAAAGATTTGTTATGTATTTTGGGTTTGAAGATGTGTAAAATGATGAAGATGATGATACTTTATATAGGAGTGGTGGGTTTTAAAAAAAAAAAAAATTAATGTTTAAAAAAAAAGTTAACGTTATAAATTAAGTTTACGTTATAACGTAAACTTCGATTTTGTGTCAAGAGATAAGCTCGTCGTCCCCACGATTTGGTAGTCCGTGACCACAACGAAACACCCGGTGTGGCGAGCCACGGCGGGGCTCCACGTCACCCACGGCGAGCCACAACCATCTCCACATCGGGTGCTCTAAGAGGCATATATAAAGTCCTAATATAGAATAAAATAGAAAAAGGGTCTTTTTAGCCATACATTCAATAGGAATATCACACTCAAACACCGTCGAACCAACCATAAAGGAACATAAACACAAACTGAAAAATTGAAAGATTCTGTTGAGGTAAAAATCGTAATTACAGAACAAGCTAATCCTTGTTCGAGCTCTCGGATTAGGTCCCGGATCTGTAAACACAAAGACAACACGTTAGCCTGGCCTAGGGTTTTATCCCTAGACCAAACTCCGGCGTGAGAATGAGTATGATAATATGTCAGAGTAAAGTGTAATGAAATGGAGTCAGAACTAGTTAACCTTGAATCTTTGTAGCTTAACTCCTTATATAGATGGGAAGCTTTGTCCTCACCGAAGGTCACGTGGGCGATAGTGACGTTTTGGTGGGGAGTTGACTTTACTCTGTTTGGATTCCGTGCGGAAAGAATTGAGGTAGTTACGATCAAGATTCCTTTCCTTTTATATATGGTGATGTCGAGTGTCGCGTTATGCGGGGTTATGTCTAACCCTCCGGTATATGTGGTCTGGGTCTGCCTGGTCTGAATTGGCTTGTAAGCTTTTATCTGGAAGATTGTGTATTGTGCCGGCGGTTTCTTTTTGTCGTCAGGAGAGTTAGGTTCTTCGGCATTTACTAATATGCCGGGGGTTGTATGTTGGGACATACGCCAACATGTCCCCAGGTATCATGTTAATGGATGAATTCATTACATGATATTGGGGGTATGTAGTGATCTTCGGTGAGTATTGCTCCGTGCGTTCGACTTTCTTTTCTAATAAACCTTTTTTTTTTTTTTTTTTTTGTGCGAGATCATGACACGTCGGCGGGACAGCGTCGTGATGTGATGCAACGATGTTAGGACGTGGCGAGTGGGTGAGTCTTTGTGTGGTGATGATGATGCCACGTCAGTCGACACGACGGGACGCGCCGACTACTCTTTTTCGCCTAAAAATACTGTTGTTACTCTCATTTTTACCACAGTAAAACTTTTCACTTACCCACCTTCTCTGCGTTATTTGGCGGACGATTTTATTTGCTCTTCGTACTAACGGGTATTCTTCTGGTTTATCTTACGTAGATTTTAAGGTTTAATCATTCCCTTCCGGCTAAAATGTAGGAACCGTCCGGCTCTTCATCCGTTGGGGATCTGGGCGTTTCAGGGTCCGTCGAATCAAGACCTAAATTTGACTTAGATAAGTATACCTCGATTATGACTGATAAATCATTAAAATGGGCCGTGAAAGAATTTGGGATACCCTAGATCTACATCTAGAGGCTTCCGGATGATTTTACCATGGGGCAACTAGGAGATGATGCTATAGGATTGTACTTAGAATATTTTCTTGAAGGTGGAATTTCCGTCCCGTTTTCTAGTTTTCTTTTAGATGTTCTTGATTACTATAAAGTTCATATATCTCAGTTAGTGCCGATAGGTTTACATAGGGTTACACTTTTTGAGGTATATAGTCGTAGCCTTCATATTACTCCCACGACTTCTTTGTTTCGAGCATTCTATAAGTTGCATAAACAAGGGCACTGGTTTACCTTCGCTAAGCGGGATGGCAAGCAGCGCAAGGTTTGTTT
>OU343219.1:183044734-183145812 GCA_910596185.1 Chrysanthemum makinoi | reverse complement strand
TATCACAGGTGAATTTTGTATATTTCATTTACAGAGATGAGAATCCGTTTTAACATGTTACAAATAGAAAGCTTACATGAAGATGGACGTGTTGTCTTCGTTGACGGTTCATGGCTCACATGAAACACGATCATATATACTGTACAGGGTAAAAAAAGTTTATAAAGTTACCATTGATTTCACTTTATTGTTACACAAGCTTCATGTATACAATGTATATGATATACGCATGCAGGTATTCATAATCATTCCCATATCTTGACACCAAAGGAATAGTAGTTGAGTTTGTCGCTCAACCAAAAGTATTGTATATGCACACTGCATGCATACTTATGTACGGTATATGTACATATAAGTATGCATGAATTCCTAATCAGGCAATTGTGTTTATGAAGTGTGTTTTGGACCAGGTTAGAAAGGAGAAACTGGGAGATAGAATTGCAACCCTTCAGCAAATGGTGGCACCTTTTGGGAAGGTATAGTAGTGTTTTCTGTCTTCTCCCATCCATCACTTATTTGTTTATATTTTACTATTAACTTCAAGAGTACGTTATCTTCTTTCACTGTACATTACATTATAAAATCTGTATTCCAAAGCCTGCCCCAAATATTACTTTTATTTACAGAAATTAGAACTAGCGAGAAGTTTAAAGTTAATGAGCTGTTTTTGGATACTTTAATTGATAAAAGATTATTATAGGCATTCCAAGAAAGGTAACGTACTAAAAGTTATATCATATTGTTTTTATGATGAACTAAATAATTCGGAGTAATAATCTATTAAAACTTAAAAGATTGTCACTTAACTTATTTTGGAGGGTTTTGGTTAATGTAGATTATAGGGTTCCCATTCTTTGAATCGCAAGCAATATGGATAGCTCAGTTTTTGTCCGGCAAAATGTTCTCATTTTATGACTTTATCAATCAAGAGCTGCTGGCATTCCCAAACATTATACGCATGATATAGCGATTTTGAGGTAACAGAATAGCTCACTGTCATTTTAGCGTGCATTATAAAACGGGTCAAAAATTAATTAAAAGGGTGCGAGTCAAATAGGACGAATGGTGTGAAATCCTTAATCTTTTTATTATAAAATTTAGATTGTAAATGTAATGATATTTTTTGATAATAAATAATACTCATAATTAACACATCTATATCTATACTAGGTTTTAGTTGATTCTTAAACATAAAAACATATGTTGATATTAACTTATTGTTTGAAGCATTTTTTGTATCTTGATTGTTTTTTGATTTTATTTTTGAAGGTGATGAATGATGCATGTTTAAGAGGATGAGTTCAAGGTGAGGATGATGATGGATGAACAAACTGATGTAGATTATAGAGTAACTAAAGTATTTTTTGTCTGGGCTTTATTTGTTTATGAAGTAAATAAAGTATATTTCATTATTTTGTATAAACTTCTCATGTTGTTTAAAGGAATGAACTAAAGCTGAGATTAGGTAATTTTATACTCTCAGACCTCACTAATGACAATTGTAGTTGCAATAGCCAAATGGTAAATTTATCTATGTTTCTTCATTATTTTAGCTTAGTGAGAAAAATGTTACTGGATAGTGTCTTGCTTCCTTTTTAAAAATTCTATTACTCCGTATTATGTTGGACAAGTACAAGCTTTTGATGAGACTTCTTGCACCAACTCTCTAGACAAGCATAAAAATTTGACTATACCTTTTACCAACTCTTTGACATTTGATTCATCCATTCATTTCCTTATTGTCTTCTTATCTGTTATATTCATAAAGATTGTTCAAGAACCAGACCCACGTGCAAGAAACAACTTTAAATAAAGGTTAAGCCATATAGAGCTTAATGACTACTTGGATATCATCTTTGTGTCCACTTCATAAGCTGCTAGGTACTAACATCAGAATGCAAAGTGAGTTTTCTCAACACGAGAAAAGCCTATCTATGGAGCAATAATTAACACAAAAACCTATCTATGGAGCAATAATTAACACAATCCAAATACATTGTCATGGACAAAACTAATTCAAAAATATGTACCATGACAAGCATCCTTCTATATATGTAATTGTCATTTTAACTCTATTGTCAAGTGAAATATATGTATGTCTGAGACAGTGTGAAGTTCCGAGAGCATGTAAAAAATACATAAGGTATAAGTTACTAATCAGATATAAACTCCATGCCGGCTACATATGCTATTAATTAAAAGATATATTCAAGGTTAAGTGAGTTGTTCAATTCCTTGAAGCACCACATCAAAAGCATCTTTTGAGACAATAATGATATCATAGTCAAGTCCAAATAAAAGAGTATCCAATTTAAAAAATTTATTAAACATTTTATTACAAAACAACGTAGCAAAATTTGTCCAGTCATACAGAGTGACTTAGCGTACACATATTGTTTATAGGGAATGTGTAATACTGGGTCATTGGTTAGATTTGTCTTTGTGATTTTTATGTATTTATGTGGGTCCGTCCAATATCACAAATTTATATATTCACAGGAATATTTGTAATAAAAAGCGAGAAGGTAATCTAACCATGCCTTTAGGGCGTTGGTTAAAGGCTCTTGTTTATATTTGTTAAGTGATAGTTATTGTCAAAGGTATAGCATGTTACTTGTTAATCAAAGTGACACTTATACTGCGCCAAAAAATAAAAAAGAAAGTGACACTTATAATGTGAAGAAACTATTTTAAATAGTTAAAACCTAATTAGTACCAACCATTAAGCTATGAAAACTTAGATACAATTGGTGCAATCATGCGGGTTGAAACATAGTATAAATAACAGTATTTTTCATATAAGGTGTGTTTAAAAATAACATTTATTAGGTAATTATTGTTAGAGATGTGTTTTCTTATATTAATTAAATTTTATTTTTTTATTATTATTTTTTAAAAAATGTCTACAAAAGTGCTTTAAGTGTTGTAACAAATATTATAGTGTACTAATTAAAATTTGTCATTATAAGCAAGAGTTGAATCTTAATTTTTTAAGCTCTTTCATTTTGAATGTCACAAATACTTATAGATAAATTAACAATTAGCACTTTCAACTTATCCTTGACTTTGAAAAAAATGTCAATTTCATAAAACAAAGTTTTTTAGTTTTGTGATAAGTTTTATCAAAAAATCTAAAGGTGTATATGTTGGTTCGGCTTATTCTGCGATTTAATAATATTTTTTGAACATTGTAATTTAGTATGCATTTTGAAACTCTGTTGATTTAATAATAGTTTTGGATGATTTTTATAGGCTTCGAAACGATGCAGATGCATTTCAGGTTTAAGGTTGATCGTGGATACGGTCGTTTTAAAACCATATGTGTCATCAACTTATTTACATATAAATTGTATGAAACTTGTTTTTTATTAGTTTGTTACACATATGTTATAACAAGTATTTTCATATAAGGGTGTTTAAAATAACATTTATTAGGTAATTATTGTTATAGACGTTTTTTTCTTATATAAATTACTTTATATTTTATTAATTTTTAAAAACATGTCTACAAAAAGTGCTTTATATGAAAAATAGTTGTTTTTTTCTTATAACATTTATTAGGTAATTATTGTTATAGACATTTTTTTTCATATATTAAATTATTTTATATTTTTTTATTAATTTTTTAAAAACATGTCTATAAAAAGTGCTTCAAAATGTTGTAACAAATGCTATTATAATGTATTTATTAAAACTTGTCATTATAAGCAAGTGTTAAATCTTAATTTTTTAAACCTTTCACTTTAAGAAAATCTCAAATACTTTATAATATAGTATATATTGAGGGATGTGCTAATTACAACAAACATGTGAATTTTGTTTAAGTTTACCTTAATAGGAAAGGTTTTCAAATATGAATTCAGTTTATATCAATACATACCTTATTAAACTCACTTATCTTAACTATATGCCTTGAAATCACATTTTCATAAAAATGATGAGTTTTATTTTATTTATTTATTTAATTATTTATTATTATTTTTTTAAACATTGTTAAGTAAAGATTTTTTTTTTTTTAAATTATAAGATTGTTGTTAGTAAATCCTTTAAATAAAAAATCACAATTATCTAAGATATATTAATGGGAAAATGATAAATTTAGGCATCAAACTTGCCACGTTTTCCTTTTCTGGGTATTGAACTTTTTTTTTTTCTTATTGTAGCACTGAAGTTGCCTAAATTTCCTTTTGTGACACTGAGTCACACTAAACCCATAATTAACCTCCTTAATCAAAATTAAAACGTTTTAACCTCAATTTATGTCTTTTGAGTGTTTTGAACAAAGGTGTATCCTAGGGGGATTTTTTGAGAATTTTACAAACAATATAACTCCCCGCTGATCAAAACCTAAACCATTCTTTTAAAATTTGTCCCCAATTGTTTGAAAATCAAGAACCCTAATAATATGGGTAGTTCATCTTGGTACAATCCGTGTAGTTGGAGGTAAGATTGGCATTTACGTAAGTGTGAACGACAATGAGAGTCCAAACATCAACCACAAGGACTAATCCGGAAAGAGTTTGTAAAATGTGCTCAATGTACGTCATGAATTTACGGATGTAGACCTTCCTAGTGAATACTACAAGGACTTGGTATATGGGTTCTTTGTGGAGAGGTGTTGAAAGTGCACCAATGATTGAAGCTCTAGCTTTGGATAAAGGTTGGAAGAGGTTGAAGGCTACAAAGACAAGATTGGAAGAGGAGGTGAAATTTTGGAAAGTCAAAACTTGAATTGTATGATAGGTTGTTTATGATGATGTTAGGAGTGTTATGTTTCATTTGTTTGGTTTGGTATGAAACTATCAATGATTTAGTTCTTCTTGATAGTTAATGTAGTATTCTGAATTGTTAAAACTTAACTTTGGAAAATGAATGTCAATGTTTTAGTTTTGTACATGTGTTGAATTGTTAAGTGTTAGTATGGTATGCAAACAGTTAGGATAGTCATATTACATAGGACTGCAACCATAGTCATAGGATTAAACAGGAGTGCATTACATATGATTATTATAGGGCATACTAAACCTATACCAGTAACCTTACTAAAGCCATAAAATCACCCACAAGTTCCAAACCACTCATTTCTAGACCTTGTCCTCTTCCCTTCCCCTTCCCACCAAGCTTCTTTGTTGGGCTTGGAAAACAGTCTTTGATGCCATCTAAATGTTGCCTTGTTTGGCAAACCCGACTTTGGGCCTTGCATAAAAAGCAAGCAGCGAAGCTGCTTTTCAGTTAGGGGCACCTCATCAACATTTTCTGTCTTGCCTTGAGCTGGAACCAACTTTCCATTCAGCGAAGTGGCTCCAATGTCTTTGCAATGGTGGAAAGTAACCTCCCATGAGGCTCCTTCAGAACCACCTTATTGTACTCTCCCTCTGTGGTGCTTGAAATGGTTATTATCTCGAAATAAAAAAATGTTAGTAAATGCATAAAGGAAATGTGCATTAAAGTTGTTAGAATTCCTGGTTTATGGTTAGTATTTATGGAAATGGTTATTATCAAGTTGTTCTGAGACGGTGGTTGGTGGACATTATCCTCTTTGCACGAACTCATGTTAATAGAATTTTGTTTAGATAGGCGGATATGAGTAGAAGATGTGTGGTATTGGTTCATGGATTTTATAAGGAAAATTGTCTTAAAAGCAGTTGGGTTGGGATTGTCATTAATTTACAATGAAACAAAATGTATATATCATTGTCGCAAATAGTCTAAGTTCATTATTGCATAAAAACAAGCTTGTTGCATTAAATATGATGTCAACTTGCCACATGCTATAATACGATTCATGGCTTATCAAATGTGTATATAGGATAGAGATTGAAACACTTGCAAATAGGATGCCTATGTCTCATTGACTTTTCTTATATAATAATGCGCAAGGATGACAAGTGCATTTATAAAACAACAATTAAAATAGTTTAACAATGACCATCTTTTTAACAATGACCATCTTTTTAACAATAACAAAACATAGTTACAAGCTGCGATTTCATTAAACAGTAGTTTATGAATTTTCACTGCCCTCAAAGGATGTACAAAATGGGCTTGTCGAGATGGTCATTACATAAACTTGTAACAATAGTGGCAGCTATACGTTACTACCCATATTACATACCAAAATGACCATCGGTTAGTGCCCAAAAATATTTACAAAATGGGCTATTGGTTGATGGTCATGACCTATTCACATTAGTTATCTAGACATATTACATACCCAAATTAAGTTATCATAGTTTACATTAGTTGCCCACAAAAGATATACAAAAAGGGCACATGGAGTTCCTTGTTGTTTAAGCATCATCTATTTCGGTTGAGACTCTTTAGTGCCACGCCATCCAACTACATTTTTGCCAACTTCAATTTGAGTTCTTTACTAGGCTTCTTACTTTCGGTTTAGTCATCCTTTTTTGCAAATGTTGCTTGAGGTTGTTCTTGTACTGAACTTGTTCTTGAGTCGATCTATTTCAGCTTGCATGTGTTCAACTTGAGTAGCGTCATTCAATCTCGTTTGAACTGGTACATTTCTTCATTGTGAGCAGGGTTTTAGGCATCTTCATGGTCAACTTGTGGGTCTTCACGCATCTTAGGGTTGAGCATCTGTTTCGACTTGTTGTTGATCATGTTGGTCACCAAACCATCTATATATGTTGATGTGCATCCTCTTTTCAACACCTTCCTATTTGTCCCACTTGACCCACCAGCATGCTTGGCCTAAATACAACAAATGGTTAAAACCAAAAGTATGAAACAATGTATGCAGTTGAAATAAAAGTAAGATAATACCTTTGCCCCTTGACTACCATTCTTTGACACACGGTTCCATTGAACCACAAACCTTTTTATTTGACACTTAGTCTCATTTGACCCAACATTTTTCCTCTTTGACCCGGACACATTCCAGTCTCTTTTGACCGGACACAATATTTTCTTTGCATCCTTTTTGTTGTGACCGGGTTTGTGGCATAGAACATGACATCTCAACACCTACCTTAGATACCTTAGTTGAGCTACACGCCCATGCTGATCAGTCCTTTTCTTTCTTGGCCTACAGGGCATTTTTTGGGTTTGGGAGTAATACAATTACATACTCGGTGGGCAATCAATACCATCTTGGTTTCAAGAAATGGTTATAGGTGTCATAGTATTGTCTGTTTAAACCAATCGGGCACAGCTCTCAGGTACCTTGTTTATGTATAGAATTACCTTTGTTGCATGTACACAAGGTATACGATAAGCCACATCGACATGTGCAAGTCTAATGCTTCACTAGCGTGAATGCCTCAAACTCCTCGATCGACCTCAAACACATTCCCACCGGCGGGGATAATATACCAAAACCTCAATAAAACAAGCTTATAAGTGTCAATTCAAACAATTTCATAACTGATATAACTTTAATTTTTAAATGATACTTACCTTTGTTGGTCTTTTAACCATTCCAACCTCTTCTGAATGTTGGGACAAACCCGGGGTTCCATTTCTTCTTGATTTCCCTCATTTTGTGCATCCTCTCAAGAACTATGACTCTCAATGCCAGCATAGTTAGGTGGCTTGTCCCTAACACTTAGAATGACACTTGTTAAAGCATTCACTGAATCCATTCTCCATGCTTCCATCCTCTATTAACTTCAAAGAATGCTCTTGACCATGTTTTTGGGTTCTTGTCCATAAGCCACTAATGAGCCTTTGGGTTAGCCCTTTTAATCTTCTCCATGATCTTGTTAAACAACTGTGGATAGGAAGCCTTAGATCTTTGACCAAAACAAGCTGTCTAAATTCCTCACCTTGAATACTTTCTGAACCCTTCATTATATATGTACGGCATTGCCATGTTCCATATGGCATGGCGGTTTTCACGGCTTCAATAAGACCTAAATAGAAGCATACCTAGTTAGAATATATGTAAGACTAAGTCATTAACATCAAAGTATGGATAGAAGCATATACTTATGTTGATCGGACATAAGAGTTAGACCTTGTCCTTTTGTGCAATCCAAGTCTCCTTCTAGTAACTCAAAAACAGGCTCCATTATCCTTGTTTTCAACATTAACCTTTAAACAGCGGGTAAATGTGGTTATTCGAATCTCTTCCAATAGCAGATAAGGATTTCACCATGGTTTGGTTTTAAAACAACCATCTAAGGCAATTAATTTCCTACACCCGACTTCCAACCATCTACTAGTCCGACAAAAGCGGACATAAAACCTATCAAAGTATGTTTTGTTATCGAGTTCTGATCATCCTAATTTGACATTGGACCCGGATTTGAATCTAAAATTGCCCTTCCATATGATCTCAGCAAGGCATAATGCTCTCCAAGTGATTTCTCATACTCTTTCAAGGCAAATGTCTTTTGCATTTCTACATGATTGGGGATACCATACACTTATACTTTTTCATCACTAGGTTAGCTATAGCTTTCAACCTAATTTGGTCGACCAATCTTATTACCAAATTGTGTCTATACTTATAGTTTACTAATGAACCAAATTGGAAGTTCTAAACATGTGTGTCATTTACTAAAAGGCTATCTTAAAGGTTTTCTCTTTATTCATCCACCTAGCATAACATCTCCATGGACAATAGGTAATTCATCGAACTAGCACTAGGATATTTATTTATCTTCTCTGTTTACCTTTGTCGAGGATCACTTTGGTGGTCTCATCACATTACCATACAACCTTCCATTTGTTACTCCTCTCGCTACAAGAAAAGCCATTTGCCAAATCATAGTAGGTTAAACACTCTTTAAACTTCACAATACTTGTATACTTTTCACCAACCTGCATTACAAATACAACAAAAATATTATGACCAAAATTCATAAACAATATTTGTACTTCAAATATAAAAGTAAGATAATACCTTTGGATCCTCGGTCTCCAGGTGACTAATTTCATCATAGATTGGATACATCCTTGACTCCCACACAAATAAAGGATCTTCATCTTGCCTTGGATGGGCATGCCTTTCATCAATGTGTTCATGAACATATCATGTTCGAGCATAGTCTCACTAAGGTTATTAGGAGTGCAGGTGTTTGATGGAGTTGGTTCACGATTTTTGGCATTGACTAAATTACGCAATCTATTGGCTTTAATCCTTTTCTAAGTTCTATAACCTCCTCTTCCACGGGACTTAGATAGTCAGTTATCCCGAACCATATCCACTGTCATTGTCACTATCAAACTCACCATCTTGTTCATCCTCTCTAACCTTCCCTTTGCCCTTATCTTTGATAGGTACTATCTTCACCATCGGACTAGTCTGTAAATCCTCACCATCTTCCCTAGGCCTCCACAATGTAACTTGTACTACATCATCTTGTAATTCCACTTCATGTAAGCAGTTGAATCTCTTGCATCAATGTTCTCAACTACACTAGCCTTCCCTTTGCCCTTATCCACACCTGATCTAGACCTAATATCATCAATCAGACTAAATTGCCAAAATCTCACCATCTACACTAGTCCTAGTATTAGACCATTTACACTAGTCCTGAGTTATCACCCTCTGCCATTAACCTTCTAGTTTGATCTACCTCCATCTCATTAATTAACCATCTCATCTACTGAGAAGTCATTGCAATACCTCGTTTTGGGAGAGCCTTTTGCTTTAGCAACCGGACTAGATCCATAAAAGTGGTATCTTAACCTAAATACTCTGACGATTCATATCATTGTGATCAAGATACAGTTCAACCCTACCAAACAATTGAGCAACATCAAACATGTGTTCTATTTCCTTATCATTAGTTACTCTAACTAATCCTTTGTCTAACTCATTATGAGGCACCTTATAATACAAACCTTGAAAGTAATTACCAACCTTTTCTTCGAGAATTGACAAATCTAAGATAGGGCATCCTTGGAGCCACATGTTAAAATCACCCATCCGCGTAGTTTAGGGGCAAATGCCTAAAATATCCGTCATTGTGTACATCAAATTGGTGCAAATTCATACACGGTATCATTCTAGCCGCGAGAATTGAGAAAAAATTAGGGTTTTCACCATGCTAAAACTTTGATCAAAACAGATACAAATCAAAGAAATCATACAATTCTTTACCTCAAACAGAAACAATCATCAATTATGGTGCACAACAAACAATTTTTGTGTGTGTGAAATTAGGGCTTCTAATGTTTACGGTTATGAGGAAAAGCGGGTTTGGGTGGGGGATGTAAGGTTTGTAAATTAGTTTAGAACAACCTACAGGATACACCTTTGTTCAAACGCCAAAAGACATAAATTGAGGTTAAAACGTTTTAATTTTGATTAAGGAGGTTAATTATGGGTTTAGTGTGACTCAGTGTCACAAGAGAAAATTAGGCAACCAGTGCTACAATAGGGAAAAAAAAAGTTCAATGCCCAGAAAAGGAAAACGTGGCAAGTTTGATGCCTAAATTTATCATTTTCCCTATATTAATATGTAATAAACACGTAATTGAACATATAAGAAAGTTTGTGTTTGAGACCATTAACCAATAATCTTTTAGAAACTGAAACAGGCTTGTCTAATAACTATGTAAAATTAAGGGTGCGGTGTGTTTAAGCGGCGTTGAAAATTTAAATATTTTGGCAAGGTGGGTAATCTATTTTGCTATCCAAACCAAACCATACTAGGTAATCGAATATCTGGTGCAAAAATGGCGGTTACTGCGGCGGCAGCTGGGTTAACCATTTTAGGCGTTTAATCGATTTTAACGTATGAAAAATAACATGATCTAAAACGTAAAATGTCATTTTAGTATAATTGGATAACATTCAATAGATTAAATTCATACTAAATTTATTCCGTCACAATTATTGCACTCAAATAAACATACATATACAGTTAACAAAAATATTTATTAGAAGTTTATAAGTTCGATCAAATTAATCAATTTTCGCACAGAGATGTTTAGTAAATACATTAGGAGCAAAAAAGACGTTATATAATTAAAGTAGCATAATTGGATGATCAATAGTTATTTGAATATTTAGTTAAAAAACCTTCATATATTTAATACGGCTCCGGTTCGATTAACCGAAATATCAAAAATAAAAATCAAAGCTGACTGTGATTAGCGGTTTTTGATTTTGGGTTTTCTTTGTTCAATGGTTGGCTTCGGTTTGTCGTTTTCTTGGACTTTTTGAACAACCCTATGTAAAATATATGTTCATATTATTAATTAGGAGAAAAGATCATATACATACCAAAAGTTTCAAGCATATCAAACGACAAATCTCATCAACTCATTTTTTATATTGAAAAAAAAAATCAATTAATATTATAACTAAAAATGCAATTACACTTATCTTTTTATAATTTAAATATCTCATGAACCGTTAATCGTTTGACAAAACAAATTATAACGTCGTAACAAGCATTTTATTATCTTTCAATAGACGGATACATTCATATACTTTAGCGAATTATATTTAATCGAGTTTTCACGTTTTTCGGTGAAATTTATGATATATCACATATGATTTAAAACTAATATGGAAATCTGAACACTAAACAACTGTACTAAAATTGTCCTAAATTTTTGTGTGTATATCAAATAGTTTTCTCGTTTTTTGATGAAAAATAGATTCATAGTTTTTCAACTATATATCAGACAATCTATTTGAATTGTTGATTATAGGAGTTCAAATATGAAACTTCTATAATCACATGTGATTTTATGTGTTTGATCCAACTCTGACTAACTAACTGCACTAACTTAAAATTCGAAATATAATATGTTATATATTGTTGTAAAGATATGAATGTGTAGTTTCCAGGAAAAAAAATTGGTGAAACTTTTAGAATTTTATATAAAATGTTATACTCAATTTACTACATGTTTAAATATTATAATATTCAATTTAGTTTGTAGCTAGTGCTGTTATCATTCTATGACATCTCAAAAATGATGTAGTAGTTGTTCAAGTGTTTGCTTGAGTTTAATGTTCACATTTCATTGTACTTAACTTTTCTGCGATAAATATACTTTATCGGGGTAACCCTTTACCAACAAGTGATTTCTAATGCAAGTATCAACAACGGAAAAAAAATTGTTGAAAGTATATCAAAATGACCATCTTAAAAGATAATTAAATGCTTATTGCGAACTTGCGATGATGAAATTTTTTATATAAAAAATGAGCGGGTATAATTGATCTCTTAATATGCATGAAAGTTTTAATATGTAAATTCACTTCTCCTTATTAATTAAATCATATATTTCTCATTTAAAAAGATGAGGCTTTTAAACTTGATTATATTAAATGCAATCAGATTAAAGTGAATTTTTGCATTAATCTATTCAATAAATAAGGACTTTAAGTGATTAAAATATGTGATTATGACTTTATCATCATAGACATGGATTCAGCATGTGCCGAATACCATGATATTTAATATAAGAGAAACAAACTTAAAATCGTGTTCCCACTTACGCAATCACATGGAATCCAATCTTCCACCATTAATAATTTGTTAATCACATAACAGTTTATGAGAATTAGAAATTACAATTTTATTCCATATTTTTGTCATTGTAAAATAATAAAACATCGTAACAACTTATAGATAATTTAGTTCAAATGTAGTCATGTATCCTGAGATTAGTTCAGGTCAAAAAGCTTAAAATCTGGAAAAGTGTTGGGTTCAGTAAATACACAAACCAATTAATCTAGGATTTGAATAAAGAATACCCTAGGACGCTTTGAGTGATGGAATGGAAAGGAATGGAGAAGCATTCTCGTGTTTGTTTGCGTTGAGAATGGAATCGGTGAATCAATATTTGATTCTCTTTCTATTCTCCGCATTCTCTTAAAATAGTGAAGAAATGAGAGAATTAGTGAAAAAAGGAAGCATTATGGTTGATTCTTCGTATAATAAAAAAATTGATTTCTCATCATCTTCAAATGTTTTCTTATTTAATTTTTCATTTTTTTTTAAATCATTTGAAATACAAAAATTGATAGGTTGATATCAAATCTTCATATCAACGTTTGTTTTTAAACCTTTTCTTATGAAACGGTAATTCAAATGCTAATATATATATATATATATATATATATATGTATATGTATATATATATATATATATATATATATATACTTTAATGTTTGGGTTTCTTCAAAATTAAGCCACAACCATTATAAATAAATAATATTAGAATTAATTTTCAATTGTGCACATTATTACGAATTGCACCCTACAAAAGATCCTCCAATATTGCTTTTGCGATTGAAGGTTAGCATATACTCAGTGTATTTAAGGTAGCAATTTAAATAATCATTCTATTTTTATGATGATTTAGGTAATCAAATGTTTAAAACGAAAATTTAAATGATAAAATTCATTTTTATACATGTATTATATACAATAACCAAACAAGAGAATGCTTTATATCACGCGTTCTTTATTTGTACCAAACAGTAGAGTCGTTACTCTTTCTCAAACATGATTCCCTTTCTCTACAATTCCATTCTCTATTACGATTCCATTCTATGGCATTCTCTCGTACCAAACGGATAGTAAGTGTTTAACCGTTAAAGCTAACAAGTCATGAGTGCATAGTCTCTTAGTGAGCAATCTTCGAGGATACTCGGTAAGAGGAAAAAGAATCTCTCTCACTTTCGGTAAAGCGAACTTAAAGGGTGGACCGAGTCAAGAAGAAGATGGTGGATTCGGTGGTGATGACAATAACACCTTTGAATCCAAACTCCTCACCACCTACTTGAAGACAAAGCTGAAGAAGGCGAAGACAATGAAGACCGAAGAATGGCGGGATAAGGCGGGATAAGTTGAATCGAGATAAGTCGGTATCAAACAAAAGTCAACTTTCCCGGAATGGCAAACTATCGGCTCGGTGTCATCACCGACTTATGGAAAGCACCACGTCTCTTACTTGATATAGTCTTTGTAAATAGAGACAAAATACATCGATTATTTTGTCTTACACAAATCGGTTGTCACTTAGGATAGAGTTAAAACTCATACTTGTATAAATAGCATAGGAGATGGAGTGAAAGATTAAGCTTGTGAATTGTAAAACATACACACACACAAGCCATATTTCACTCCTCCAAATAACTAGTCCTTAAGATAGCTCGGTGGTTCCATAGTAGTTGTATTGGACTTACTTGAGAACTTAGTGAGGAGTACCAACCCTTTGTCATTTCAATCCCAAGTACTATTCTGCAAGTACTTGGGTAATGTATTCTTTTGATTGATTTCTAATAAAGAATATTATGTTGAAAATTTATCAGTGTGTTTGGCTTACATCTTACTTGATCATTAATTCACTATTATATGTTTTAATACTTAAACTGTTTTTGATAGTGAATAGGGAACAACAAGTGGTATCGAGCTTGGTGATTATAAAACCTTTTTTAAGCTCTAAAACGTTTTAAATCGGGATCCTAATAAATTGATGTACCCCAACTAGTCGATAAAAGGGTGGAGCTTTTAAATTTGTTGCCCCTAGACTTGAAGTTGGTAAATTCAACAAATGGAAAAAGCGTAAGCTTTGCTATTTGATTGGGATGGAACCTTATTATATCAAGTGTATAAATGAAGGTCCATTTATCTTAAAGACTGTTGAAGGTTTGCCTAAACACGAAGCTCGTGGACTTAGGATGAGAGAAGAGTGGTCAACCAGGACCAAAGACTCAAAAGTATCATCATATCATGTCTTTCTGATGATATTATGGTCAGGTTATAAGGTGTGTACTGACTA
The DNA here is from genome assembly GCA_910596185.1 of Chrysanthemum makinoi. NCBI lineage: Eukaryota > Viridiplantae > Streptophyta > Magnoliopsida > Asterales > Asteraceae > Chrysanthemum > Chrysanthemum makinoi. The sequence goes on along the minus strand of OU343219.1, from coordinate 183,131,094 downwards.
AACAAACTGGGATGACCTAGTCCATAGTCATGAAGGCCCATCGATACCAAGGAAAACAAGATAATGGACACGAAACTTGAGTATAACTTTCCGGGGCTAAGGACTCGAAACTCGTCTCAAACTTACACGGTACAAAACCTTGCTTAATGAACTGTCAAATGATGGTGTTAAGTTGTCCAAACATGAAATCAATGTTTGTTTTGTCAATAGTCTTCTGAGAAGTGAATTTCTCTCGGGGACTTAGGAATGCTAATCACATTGAACCTTGAACTTCGAAATTTATGGGAAATTTGTCTCGAGGAAAACCTCATCAACGGACGATACCTGACTTAAAGAAGTCTCAGGAAGTCAAGAAGTCCCTGACCACCACTTCAACACCAATATCAACTGATTTTTATTCTAACAATGTGGTTCAAGATTTCTAGGAAAATTAGGATGATGAGCGATGAGAGATCAAGTGAGGAGTACCTAAATGACACGAGCGTTGAATTTCAGGAAAGGGCACACCTTGCTAACTCTCGGAGGTTTATAAAAAGAAACAAAAGTTTTTCAAATGCTAAAGCAAATGAGGACACTGAATGTTTTAAGTGTCAAAAGAGGTCATTTTGCAAAAGACTGTTTTTCAAAAACAATTTCTGAACCCTCTTATAAACCATCATGGTCAAATCAGTCCTCAGGATTTAGCAAATTTCAACCAAAAATCTATCATCAAAATTTTAAAACAAATCGATCTAAACAAAACCGTTGATTACGAAGCTAAGTACGGAAAGTCAAAGCTAAGCTTGTGCTTGAGGCCAGGTCCCCGAAACAAAAGCAAGTGTTAAATGCGTGCAAGGTAAAAAAAGGCCTTGTTCTTTGAAACCGGACGTGATGTAGAGCGGTCTCTTATGATGATGAAATGGTACATGTCGATTACACAGATGGCCCTCTCGAGAAGAGGACAAGCTAGTTGTTGGGAAGAATCATGCGGGAATGGAGAGTGGGTCAACATCACAATGAAGAAGGTAAATATTTTACTTTCTATGGATGGCGACTCGATTGGCGGTCCTATATGAACTATATCAATGTTGACCTTAAGTTTGTAGAAGAGCAACGATTAAATCATTTTTCAAAATATAACAAGCTAAGTTTTGAACTAAACAAGTGTAGGGATGAACTGCTTCTTTTAAAACAAAATAAGCTTGACGCTATAACTTTTCAAATTCAAAACACTGAATAAGTTAAAAAATCAGGCTCTTCAAGATGAACTTAAGAAAAGAAAGGATATCATTGCTAGTTGGATCGCTAAGAATCCAAGACTCTTTGATCTTGTGGGAGCCTAGTAGCAAAAAGAGAGTCATAGGTGAAGATCATCTCCACGACTCTCACAACAAAGACCAGTCTCAAACCATTTGTTTCGGTGGTATGATTACCAATGTGTTGACTATTCCCAAGCCACATGATTGGATTGAGCGGGTTAATCGAGTAAGCTTCCAAATTTCAATTAAGGATTCTAGAGCACGAAAGTCAAGCTCTAAAGAGCATGCTTGGACTCCTGATGTGCCCGATAGTCTTGAACACATCTAAGTCTGGCGAGAATCTCAAGCACCACTTCCACCGGAACCTCTTGAGGTCTTTGCTCCTAGCTCTGAGCTTACTCCATTACAATTCAATCCTCACTCTCCAAAAGAAATGTCTGGACTTGGTAGAACCATCCCGAAAAGACCATCAAAACCAATTCAACAAGAATCTACCCCCACTGAGACTTCCACATCCTCTGTCCCCACTGAAGCTGACCAAATTCAGCAACTAACGAAACTTGTGAGGAAGCTAACTGATAAATTGGAATCCATCGAAAAAGTCCCTGAATCAATCAAGGAAACAAAGTCAGCCTCCTCTAGTTCATCAAAGTCAAAAGCCACCACCAAACCCAAGCAGAAGTGTGATCTATGCCACTATACAGTCATACCCTTGACAAGCTGTTATAGAATCCTTTTTTGTATGATCTGCAAAAAGGATGATCACAGAACTTCTGATCACTTACATTATGTAAGTTCACTCAGTAAAGTAAACTATACCAAAGTTGGTCATCAGTATGCTTCAACCTCCAAATCTGCTCAAAATTTTAGAGCAAAACCCTTTCCTCCTTGCCCACACTGTGGCTTTAATGATCATCATCCTGATGATTGTCTCATGAACACATGATGTGATATTTGCGGAAATCGGCTCATGAGACATCCAGCATGACAGTGTCATCCAAGCAAGGAGAAGTTCCAAGCAACCAGAATCACAGGTGAGTCATCCTCGGTCTCCAAATGCAAAACATGTGGTAGCACAATGCACTCAACCACCGACCATGAGTCAATTGCCAAATTCAAACAGACCTTTAGGCCCAAGCCCACTAGTATGTGGGAGAAGAAACTCATCGAGTTTACTATTTGTGCGGAGAACCGCCAGAGCCTATTTGGCATCTAGATAGTGAATGCTCAAGAAGCATGACTGGTGTTAAGGAGTATTTGCACAAGTATGTAAAGGAACCAGGACCCAAGGTAGTATTTGGTGATAACTCATCATGTCCCACTAAAGTTTATGGTTCAGTATACTGCAATGGAATAGTTTTCTCTAGAATAGCTTATGTCAATGGTCTCAAATACAATCTCATCAGTGTCAGTCAACTCTGTGATGCAAAGTACATTATGCAATTCAATGACAAACAACGCACCATTTTCAATGCCAACAAAGAAGTTGTTTTGATAGCACTTAGAAGAGATGATGTTTATGTCTTAGACATGTCAACACTCTCTCAAAATGGAACTTGTCTCTTTGCCAAAGCCACTGAAACTATCAACTGGCTGTGGCACAAGTGTCACACCCCCAAATTACCTGTTTTGCGTGAATGGAATTCACGGGATTGATTTGTCATAGCATCACGATTCTGAGATATATTGAACGACCTAAAGTGTCGTTTGGAAAACATATCGTTTGATTTAATAAAACAATCAGAGTTTACAAAGTATAGGTCCCAAATGAAAATCAACATGTATGGAAATGAGTTTGATACAAGTCAAACGATGTTTTAAAGTGCATAAAAGTCCATGTGAGACGCGTCGTCACCGCGACTCTATGATATGTCCACATGCATGCCATGAAGTGAATGCTTTAGTTACCTGAAAAGACATTGCTAAAAGTGTCAACACAAACGTTGAGTGAGTTCATAGTGTTTATGTAAAACGTTTTATACGACTACCACAAGTATAGGCCATGTATGAAAAATATGTCACATAAAATGTTACAATTGCTCTAATCACATGACACCGAAGCTGGACTGATCATGATGTTCGCCCCAACAGAGTGTTTTGCCAAACAACTCAATAATGATAAAAATGAAATGCATCCGTTTGACCAGTTGGGACCACCAACCGGATGGAGGAGTCACCCTCAATAGATCTATTCACTCACCCTCGCTTCTTAGAATTAACGGTTCATGATTTATGAAATGGGGACATTCAATTGGCAATGAAGTAACTTAAGCAATGTAATGAATTTGATATACTCGGTATCGTAATAAAAATGATGTGCAATGTATTCTCCCCCGTAGGTTTGAAATAAGTATAAACTTGAATAAATCGGGGCTATGAAAACTCACCTGTTGCAATGATTATGATGACAAAAATGGATACACTGAAATGAGGTGCAACCTCTAACCGTGACCTATTATGAATGATATGTTCTATAATAAGTTATGATTTAATGTTATGCATGCAATTCGTATGATATCTATACCACTTGTGAATTTTTGAAAATAACGTTTAGCGTCGAAAAATATTCTTATAACATCTTGTCAATTCATAAATTACTTTATAAGTATATACGTTGAAATGATATCCTACGATAGTTATTTAATGATTTAATATGAAATTATAACTCTTGTAAGTAAAATAATGTCATTTGACAATTTAATGAAAGTGACTAAATAGCCTCGAAAAACTAGTCGTAAAATGGTGAATATTGAGTGTTAGAAAACAAACTCAACGGTTTTGGAAAGCTTGTAACATTATCTCAAAGTTTTAGCTTTTAAGTTTTTATCATAGAGGTCTCGATCATGGAGAAAAATATAGGTAAAGTATGGTACTTGTAGCAAAAATATTGTTTAAGGGTGGTTTTCGGCAAAGTTTGAGTGACCGTATTTTATTCGTTACAACTCGTTTTGACGAACGGTTGGACATTTTGGAAAATAGGCTAGGTGAACTTACTTTTACTAGAAGACATCATTTTATAAAAAGTACTCCATCGATGTTAAAAACGACCCTCAACATGGTCATTCGCGGCCGTAATTTTTGGCTATTAGAAAATATATATGTTATACTTGTAATAAAAGTTACGACAACTTGTTTAAAATGTGAATAACTTACTCGTTATAAGTCCGTTTTCTACGCTTTATATATCCTCAGAATCGTGATAATATATACTAACATATTTTTAATAAGTCGACTCATTTAGAAAATGTTTAAAACTCATTTTTGACTCGTAAAAATTCTGGACAGCATGCTATTTTTCGGAAAATATAGTTTTCGTCGTTAAACTTGAAAATAGCATAACTTCTTCGTTATAACTCCGTTTTAACCCGTTCAAGCGGCCACGTTTTCGTTTTAAAGTATATTTTCTGAATATCTAGCCCAAAATATTTTACAAACTGTCTAAATTTCCAGATTTCACAAATAAGATCAGACTCTTAATTATAGTTGTCGAAAATGATTTCTCTCGCGTAATACTTATTCCAATCACTTCAAATCAACACCAAATCTATTCTAAACCTACCATACACCTTCTTAGGGTGTCATGGGTTCCTAGACATCATCAAAAATGATATGTTTCATAGGAATATTATTTGGATAATTAAAACTCATTATATGTACTAAAAACCAATAGAAGTGGTATGGATCATGGAATTCATGCATGTTTTTCTTGCAAAAATAATGAAATAACATAAATATGAATATGAAAGAGTAATAAAAATCATGAAATGCTTACTTGAGTGATTGAAGAGTTTTAGGTGATAGAAAACTTAGTTAATCTTCAAGGTTTAATTCTAAAAGTTTAATTCTAAACCTTAACTAGAACACAAAATGGATCTTGTAAACACTTGTAGCTTGAAAAATTATGGATTTCTCTTGGTGTCTTGAGCATGGCCGGCCATATGGAGAAGAGGAGAGGACTTGCATCTTATTTTCACCTTACAAAATGTGTCATCTATGTTTTTGTTAAAAGATATTATCTAGTAATAGAAAAGTGTTATGCAAATATCTTCAAGTGGAAAAGACCAATTTGGTCACCTTTGATGACTAGGGGGGGGCTAAGGTGGCCGGCCATGGGGTTAATTGGGGGGGGGGGGTTTGAGTAGTTTTGATAATTAAGTGTATTATTTGTAATGTATAATGTGTAATTTGTATGTATAATTAAGTATGAATTGTAGCGTTAACTAAAAATAGGTTTTAACGGGACAAAATAAAATGTATTGAAGTCATAAAAATTATAATAATACATTTCTTGCAAGAATTGAGTGAAATAATAATTGTCGTGTTGAATTTACGAAAACCGTCGTAAATATTTATACATAACAATTTATATACAAAATAAATTGAAAACATCGGGTAAACTAATAATATAATTTTTATAGTCTTAAAATGAGTATAAAAATATATTAAGATTATTTTTGGAAGTGTCGGATCAATGTTTCAAAATAATGTTTACGCGATAGCGTTTATTTAATAGGAAAATAAACGTTTAATGAAAAATGCAAACCCATGCATAATATTGATATGAAATGATGTTACTAATGATATGTAGACTAATTCTAGTCTATATGAAATGTCCTCAGTGATTTTCCATGAATACGCAGCTTAACCTTCAGTTACGCGTATTTGATACTAAATAAGCCTAGCTTACGCATAAAATGATGAATAGTGACTCATGAATAGTGATTTTCTTCGGGAATGAATAGTGTTTCGTGAATAGTAAAATTTTGAAATACCCTTTCAAAATATCAAATCAACTTCGAAAATGATGAATAGTAAAATGATGAATAGTAACGATGAATAGTAAATTCCCGAGATGAATAGTGAAATTTTCAAAGTTTGAGAAATGTCCTGAAATTACGAGCTGTCACATTCGCCCATCCAAAAAGGAATTCAGTCCATGTTAGGTTCTACGATGTTACTTGTGAAAATGTGAGGATATTTTAGTCGCATTGGGTCGTCCAATGTTTTCGGAATCGTACCACGCCTTTCCAAGACGGGACTTTGAACATAAATCTGTTTCCAACTTGAAATTCTAATAGTTTGCGACTTATGGAACATATTTCTAATATTTTGCATCGTATATCGACGTAGCTTATCTAGCTATTTGTTGTTGCTTGTAACTGATTCTTGATTTGTACGATTACTTTGTTGTTTCATGAATGAGTTATGGACTAGTGAGTTGGACTTTCCTGATTTTGACCAGTGAATAAGTGATTGACACCTCAACCATAGAGTGCCTCAATTGGTGCAGTCAATATGTTCATGTGCTAATTATTGTTGTAAGGCATCTTGTTCGATGAAGAATGGTTTGCCTAATCATTTCTAGAAAATCACACATGCCTTGAGTATATATTCAAATGTTTGAATTGTTCTCTCGTTCTGACCATTGAGCTGAGGATAATAGGCGGTGTTAATGTCCAAGTGAATTCCAAAGGAATCTTAAAATGATTGTCAGAAGTCTAAAGTGAATCGAATAGCTTATAATAGGTACAACTGGAATTGATACCACGTGTCTCATGCCAAATTTCAAAATGTTAAGTCTGTCGAAAAGGACCTTATTGAAAAGAATAGATTATGGGTAACAGTTGTGATTCCTCATGTTTCTAGTGCTAGCGAATATCATGACTTGAGTCTTACTTGCCTAAGGTGCTTAGTCTCCATTACTACAATGTTTATTGTTTCGATGGTGTCTCTCTTAATTTCTCTTATCGAAATATTTCCACACTATATGTTGTCAAGTCACAAAACCTTAAATATTTAAGTGATGTGGTGTGGTGATTGATTTTCAAGATTTGTCCCGATATTGAGTGCTTCTAAAATATTTCATCACTTAGATTGTTATCATGTTAGCAAGAAAATAGATATCAGCTCATACTATGTCGAAGAATGTTTGTTCTAATTTCACTTGTAGATGGAGAGTCATTGATTGTCCGATATGTTCAAACATGTTGCATCTCTTGATATGAAAGTGAGGTTATCCGTAATTTCTAGAGAACACAATGCCTTAGGGAAAGTTTATATCGATAACCTAAATTTAACCAAATTTTCCTTTAAGGGAAACTCATTGTAGGAAAGTTCACATATTGTTGAGGCCATGTTTAATGAAATATTCTGTAGTCTCAATTAAAAGACTTGGTTTCTCCCTATAGTGTTGCTTAGTGTGTATTCAATTCGTACTAGATCTTGTAACTCGGTCTAGCTAGTACTTTTGAAATGATATAATTTGGCTTCTAGTCCAAAATAGTGGTTCGGAATGTCTCGTGATGTCTTAAGATTTTTATTGAGTTTTGAAACGTCTTACTATATACTTCTAGTCCTTGTTGGTAGTCCTAGAATGCTTTCATTGTTTTCTTGTATCGAGGAATCCTCCTCATAGATGGTATAGGAAGCCTTTCCTAAAAAAAATAACTCGTCAAATTCAAACTTATCGGTTGGGTGAGGGATGAATGGCGTAAGTATCTATAGAGTGTTGACAAAAGAGGTGTTTATGAGCAATTTATCTGATTACAAAGCTTTGCTTTTGAATGAAGATTGTTTTAATAGATTTGAAATGATGCTTGTTACTTTCATGACATAATTCTTCCTGAATTATACATAGGTGATCAGGGTATGTATAATCGAGGACAAATGATGTGATGCTTGGTTTTGTTGAAATGGTATTATGTTCCTCCGAAGTTTTAGATGGTATTCAACGTTTTTTTTTGTAAGATAATGGCTCAATAATTTTTAAGAGTAACATAAAAATCGTTTCGCATGATGGTATTAAATAAGTGATAAAATGACTCAAAGCCAATTGATAGGGTGGTAACAAAACAACTTGTTTTAAAACTTTATGAAACAATGTTTCTAAGATGGTGTAAAATAGCTTGAAATAAAATTAAGTGAAATAATTTCATGAAATGGTAGCAAAATAACTTGAAATAAAATTTGTTGAATGGTTTGTAGGATACATGAGAGAACCTCATAGAGTGGTAATAGTCTCCTAATTGGTCAAGAATAAAGTTGGCCTAACCCCTAGTAAGATAGTGATGTATCGTCGCGAAATGATTGAAAATTTGGGCAATTGGAATAAGGAATGAAATAAACAAAGGTTGTGATTATCGTGGAGATAATAAATGATAAAGATTACATTAGCTAGAAAGGTACTTATTATCTGTTCCTGTTGGTAGTCTAATCATGTCTCAAGTGTAGGAGCAGTAGGCTGCCTAGTAACAACAGCTTTGAAACTCTCACAGTCATTCAATCTATAAGATAGTGTAGTTTCTGTAGTCTTAGTGGTAGATGGTAGTGGTGTGTCAAATCATGCACGCTTCCCAAGCGGCAAATCAAATGTATGACTAATAGGTCCACTTGGACTAAGCTTGTAAGTCCTACCAAATGGTATGATCTGACCCAACAGAATGATAAAAAAGCTGTCACGATCCTACGTGAATCAATGGTGATCGTGATGGTGTAGGTGCAACTTCGTCCTCCTAAAAGGGTTGAGTCTCATCATCTGATGTTATCGGTGTTGAGTCAACTAATGTTAAAATTGTGATAGGGAATGACAGGGCATTCTCCATGTCAAAGTCTGATGTAAGTATGATGGGATGGGCATGCGAAGGCATTAATGTGACAATCGATTTGAAATGAAAGTAAATAATTCGCAAAATGTGCGTATGAAACCGCATGTATAGTGACTATGCACTTATGATGAAATGATGAGATGCTATGATGATGTAGTTATAGTCTAGGGTCAATGATGCAACCTAGTTCTCTATAACCGAAGCTATGATGCCAATCTGTCACACCCCCAAATTACCTGTTTTGCAGCGGAATAGAATTCCTGGGGATTGACTGTCATAGCATCACAGTTACAGATATATTGAATGACCTAAAGTGTCATTTGGAAAACACATCGTTTGATTTAATAAAACAATAAGAGTTTACAAAGTATAGGTCCCAAATGAAAATCAACATGTACGGAAATGAGTTTGATACAAGTCAAATGATGTTTTAAAGTGCATAAAAGTCCATGTGAGACGCGTCGTCACCGCGACTCTATGATATGTCCACATGCATGCCATGAAGTGAATGCTTTAGTTACCTGAAAATACATTGCTAAAAGTGTCAACACAAAGGTTGAGTGAGTTCATAGAGTTTATGTAAAACGTTTTATACGACTACCACAAGTATAGGCCATGTATGACAAATATGTCACATAAAATGTTACAATTGCTCTAAGCACATGACACGAAGCTGGGTGATCATGATGTTACGCATAAGAGTGTTTTGCCAAACAACTCAATAATGATAAAAATGAAATGCATCCGTTTGACGGTTGGGACCACCAACCGGATGGAGGAGTCACCCTCAATAGATCTATTCACTCACCCTCGCTTCTTCCGGAATTAACGGTTCATGATTTATGAAATGGGGACATTCAATTGGCAATGAAGTAACTTAAGCAATGTAATGAATTTGATATACTCGGTATCGTAATAAAAATGATGTGCAATGTATTCTCCCCCGTAGGTTTGAAATATGTATAAACTTGAATAAATCGGGGCTATGAAAACTCACCTGTTGCAATGATTATGATGACAAAAGTGGATACAATGAAATGAGGCGCAACCTCTAACCGTGACCTATTATGAATGATATGTTCTATAATAAGTTATGATGTAATGTTATGCATGCAATTCGTATGATATCTATACCACTTGTGAATTTTTGAAAATAACGTTTATCGTCGAAAAATATTCTTATAACGTCTTGTCAATTCATAAATTACTTTATAAGTATATACGTTGAAATGATATCCTACGATAGTTATTTAATGATTTATTATGAAATTATAACTCTTCGTCGTAAAATAATGTCATTTGACAATTTCATGAAAGTGACTAAATAGCCTCGAAAAACTAGTCGTAAAATGGTGAATATTGAGTGTTAGGAAATAAACTCAACGGTTTTGGAAAGCATGTATCATTATCTCAAAGTTTTAGCTTTTAAGTTTTTATCATAGAGGTCTCGATCATGGAGAAAAACATAGGTAAAGTATGGTACTTGTACCAAAAATATTGTTTAAGGGTGGTTTTCGGCAAAGTTTGAGTGACCGTATTTTATTCGTTACAACTCCGTTTGACGAACGGTTGGACATTTTGGAAAATAGGCTAGGTGAACTTACTTTTACTAGAAGACATGATTTTATAAAAAGTATTCCATCGATGTTAAAAACGACCCTCAACATGGTCATTCGCGGCCGTAGTTTTTGGCTATTAGAAAATATATATGTTATACTTGTAATAAAAGTTACGACAACTTGTTTAAAATGTGAATAACTTAGTCGTTATAAGTCCGTTTTCTATGTTTTATATATCCTCGGAATCATGATAATATATACTAATATATTTTTGATAAGTCGACTCATTTAGACAATGTTTAAAAATCATTTTTGACTCGTAAAAATTCTGGACAGCATGCTATTTTTCGGAAAATATAGTTTTCGTCGTTAAACTTGAAAATAGCATAACTTCTTCGTTATAACTCCGTTTTAACCCGTTCAAGCGGCCACGTTTTCGTTTTAAAGTATATTTTCTGAATATCTAGCCCAAAATATTTTACAAACTGTCGAAATTTCCAGATTTCACAAATAAGATCAGACCCTTAATTATAGTTGTCGAAAATGATTTCTCTCGCGTAATACTTGTTCCAATCACTTCAAATCAATACCAAATATATTCTAAACCTACCATACACCTTCTTAGGGTGTCATGGGTTCCTAGACATCATCAAAAATGATATATTTCATAGGAATATTATTTGGATAATTAAAACTCATTATATGTACTAAAAACCAATAGAAGTGGTATGGATCATGGAATTCATGCATGTTTTTCTTGCAAAAATAATGAAATAACATAAATATGAATATGAAAGAGTAATAAAAATCATGAAATGCTTACTTGAGTGATTGAAGAGTTTTAGGTGATAGAAAACTTAGTTAATCTTCAAGGTTTAATCCTAAACCTTAACTAGAACACAAAATGGATCTTGTAAACACTTGTAGCTTGAAAAATTATGGATTTATCTTGGTGTCTTGAGCATGGCCGGCCATATGGAGAAGAGGAGAGGACTTGCATCTTATTTTCACCTTACAAAATGTGTCATCTATGTTTTTGTTAAAAGATATTATCTAGTAATAGAAAAGTGTTATGCAAATATCTTCAAGTGGAAAAGACCAATTTGGTCACCTTTGATGACTAGGGGGGCTAAGGTGGCGGCCATGGGGTTAATTGGGGGGTTTGAGTAGTTTTGATAATTAAGTGTATTATTTGTAATGTATAATGTGTAATTTGTATGTATAATTAAGTATGAATTGTAGCGTTAACTAAAAATAGGTTTTAACGGGACAAAATAAAATGTATTGAAGTCATAAAAATTATAATAATACATTTCTTGCAAGAATTGAGTGAAATAATAATTGTCGTGTTGAATTTACGAAAACCGTCGTAAATATTTATACATAACAATTTATATACAAAATAAATTGAAAACATCGGGTAAACTAATAATATAATTTTTATAGTCTTAAAATGAGTATAAAAATATATTAAGATTATTTTTGGAAGTGTCGGATCAATGTTTCAAAATAATGTTTACGCGATAGCGTTTATTTAATAGGAAAATAAACGTTTAATGAAAAATGCAAACCCATGCATAATATTGATATGAAATGATGTTACTAATGATATGTAGACTAATTCTAGTCTATATGAAATGTCCTCAGTGATTTTCCATGAATACGCAGCTTAACCTTCCAGGTTACGCGTATTTGATACTCGTAAGCCTAGCTTTACGCAAAATGATGAATAGTGACTCATGAATAGTGATTTTCTCCGGGAATGAATAGTGTTTAGTGAATAGTAAAATTTTGAAATACCCTTTCAAAATATCAAATCGACTTCGAAAACGATGAATAGTAAAATGATGAATAGTAACCAATGAATAGTAAATTCCCGAGATGAATAGTGAAATTTTCAAAGTTTGAGAAATGTCCTGAAATTACGAGTTGTCACAACAAGATACTCTCACACTTAAATTTCAAAAACATCAACAACTTCGCAAAATAAAACAAGGTCCTTGGCTTACCATCACTGGTTTTTGCAAAAGATAAACCATGCTCAGCCTGTGAAAAAGGCAAACACCAAAGAGCATCTTTCAAAACAAAACAAAATTTCTCAATCAAAAGCTGCCTTCACCTCCTGCATATGGATCTCTTTTGACCAGTCAGTCCTAGATCAATCCAGCATGAGAAGTATACACTTGTCATTGTTGATGAGTTTTCAAGATACACTTTGGTATACTTTCTTTCCAAAAAGAATCAGGCAGCTGATACTATAATGTCATTCATCAGGAACATTGAAAACCAGAATGACATTCTTGTTAAACAAATCGAACTGACAATGATACTGAGTTGAAATGAAGAGCTTGAGAATTTCTATGATGAAAAGAGAATCTCCCAAAAATTTTCATCTTCTTACACCCCTGAACAAAATGGGGTAGCTGAAAGGAAAAACAAAACTCTCATTGAGGCCGCTAGAACTATGTTAAATGGCTCAGCTCTATCAAAACAATTCTGGACTGAAGCAGTCAAAACAGCATGTTACACTCAAAACAGGTCAATCATTGTCAAAAGACATAACAAAATCCCATATGAGATATTCAAAGGTAGACTTCGATATAGGCTACTTTCATGTGTTTGGATGTCGTGTGTTTATTCATAACCACAAGGATCATCTAGGCAAATTTAATGCTAAAGGCGATGATGGATACTTTCTAGGTTACTCACTGATCTCCAAAGCCTTCAGGGTATTTAACACAAGGAGACAACAAGTTGAAGAAACCTTTCAAGTCACCTTTGATGAGAGTTACTGAAAGCATCGGGTTCACCAACACCTTAGTGGAGGAAATAGGAATCGATAACTCATCAAGATATCCTCCGATGGAGTATAACACTGAAATCAATTCCTCATACCAAGCGATCTTTGACATCTTATATTATGTCTTACCTCACAACGCTGACCAACTATCGGTGAATTCATTGATAATCAATCAGTCCCTACTTTGGGATAGGTAACAGAACCAAATGTTGGGAACACGTGATTCAAGAACCCCGACTGAACAAGACATCTCTACAAATGATCTTAATGATTATGTGGCTCCTGCACTTTTTGAACTCACTCACGAGTTTCCAGTGACCTCTTCGGCTCAGATCCTAGACCACAAAGTAAGTGGACAAAATCTCGGGACATTGAGCTTGTAAACATCATTGGTGAACCCACTGAGGGCATGCTTACAAGAAGCATGGTACGCTAAACTAACTGCAGCTTCAGCAAATGAATGTCTGTATGTTGATTACCTATCAGAAATAGAACCCAAAAGTGTCACCGAGGCTCTAAAACACCCAAGCTGGGTTCAGGCCATGCAAGAAGAACTTCAACAGTTTGATAAAAACAAGGTCATGACCTTGATCAAATGTCCTCGGGATGTCGTTGTCATAGGAATGAAGTGGGTTTTCAGAAACAAAACTGATGAAAGCGGCACTGTCATTAAAAACAAAGCCAGCCTTGTAGCCAAAGGTTGATCAACAAGAAGGTATTGACTATGATGAGACATTTTCTCCTATTGCAAGAATGGAAGCCATCAGGATCTTCCTTGCATATGCTACCTACATGTACTTCAAAGTTTACCAAATGGATGTAAAAGTGCATTCCTGAATGGTGAACTCAAGGAAGATGTGTATGTTCACAACCTCGGCTTTGAGAGTAGTGAATTCCGACTATATGCGCAAGCTTGATAAAGCCCTTTATGGACTAAAACAAGCTCCCAGGGGCATGGTATGAAACTCTCTCAGCCTTCCTGATTCAAAACAAGTTCGTGGAGGAAAGATAGACAACACATTGTTTATCTACAAGACAAAACAAGATGTGATACTAGTCCAAGTATATGTTGATGACATCATCTTTGGATCAACAAACTACACTCTTTGCAAGCAGTTTGAAAAGCGATAACAAAGAAGTTTGAAATGAGCATGATGGGTGAACTCACATACTTCCTTGGACTACAAATCAGGCAAGCTGATAAAGGAATCTCCATCGGACCAAGAGAAGTACACGAAATCTCTTGAAGAAATATGAGATATCGTGTCTCGTTGAAGATACCAATGGTCCCTCCTAAAACCTTGGACTGATCTCACTGCAAATCAGTCAATCAAACCCATTTGGAGGGATTGTTGGCTCACCGATGTATCTAAGCGCTTCCGGACCAGGACATACAATTCTCGGGCTGTCTAATAGCAAGATATTAGTCCAATCCCAAAGAATCTCACCTCACTGCAGCCAAAAGAATACTCGAGATACGAAGAGAACCCCAAGCCTTGGACTCTACTATCCAAAGTACTCAGGGTTTGATCTCAAAGGATATTCTGACTTTGATTATCTTTGCAACATGAACGAAAAAGTACCTCGGGTCTGTCAATTTCTTGGAGGAAAGCTGGTTTGTTGGAGTGCTAAAAGCAACAATCGGTGGCTATGTCTTTAGATGAAGCTGAGTATGTGGTGATGCTTGGTCTTTGTGCCAATGTCTTATGGATGAGAAGTCAACTCAGTGACTACGACATCCATTACAAAATGGTGCCTATTTTCGTGATAACACCGATGCCATTGCAATCTTCAACAACCACGTCATTCACCAAAGAACCAAACACATTGATATCAGATATCACTTCATCAGGGACCACATAATGAAAGGAGACATAGAGCTTCATTTCATCCCTATTGAATATCAACTTGCGATATCTTCACCAAGCCCTTAGATGAACCTACCTTTAGGAGCTGAAGGCTGAATTGGGAATGCTAGACATTGAAAGTCGGCGACTGAAAATCAATCCCAATCTCAGTAAGTTTTCTCTGAAATGGTTCATCCTCCTTGAACAAGACCCCAAAACAACCCTCTCACTGAATGAGTAAGACTCATTCGAGGGACCTGACTTTAGACATTGAGCATTGAATGAGTAACTAAATGCACCAAGTATCAGTTACTTAAATGTCCTAGGTTGGTAACCATGCCAATTTAATATAGTAATATGTCTCTTTGTCTTCTTGTCATCCAATTCAAGGGTCTCTCAACACCTTACCTCACCCCACTTGGCATTAAATGCCTCCTCTCACATGAAATATCCTAATGATATTTTATTACTGCAGAATGCACTTTTACTGTGCACTACAACTGTTCCCTTAGAAACCAGGATTTTACTGCGGGTAGTGGAGTGGTGGCATTAAATGAGGAGATTCAAAACGTTTTCAAAAATGACTTTACGAATTATCATTTATACAAAATTTACCCCTCTCACCACTCTATAAATACCCTTCTCAAAACATTAATCAACTCACACAAAGAATTTCTGCAAACAAACTCTGTCAAAATCTCTTCTCAAAAACAAGAAATCTTTGTGTTCTTCAATCCTCAAAAACATGTTTTCACTAAAATCTTCTCTGTAAACATTTACAAAATGTTTTTCACTACAAACTTAAGAGATTCAAACTCTTTGACTGTTCTTGTCAAGATATCTTTTTCAAAACCCTAAAACTCTTTAATGGAAATGGCAAGAACACAATCTCTTCAGTTTGCACCACAGTGGGTAGGGGATCTCAGTAATGTTGAATTTAAAACAAGCAATGTTATAGGCAATTTTGAATACCCCCCAAATGTCCCAGCCTATAAGGACATTATGAAGTTTTTATTCAGCGCTTGAAAAAGGCCTTTACTCAGTCCCCATCAATTCTGTACCAAAACCTCCTCGGGGGAGTTTTGGGCTCACAAGATGGCCTATGACCCGACACCCTCAACTAATGAGGCCGACTTACGACCACTCGAGTATCTCATTAAATTCAGTCTTTTCAGCGGGAACATCGGTCACCCGGATTATAAAACATTTTGTACTGCAACAGGGTTAGACTATAACAATGGAGTCTACGTTGCCCATCCTGAACCCTCCACAGTTAAGAATGGGTTAAAACAAACTGTTTTGGATCCAAAATTTTTGGACAGAACCCCAGTCACCAAGAACTCATTTCCTGCGGCTTGGAAGATCCTGTTCACATTTGTGATTCAGGTACTCGGCTAGAACCACTCATCCACTGAACAAGTTAATTCTATTCAGCTGATGGTGGCATACTACTTGATGAATGGGGTCACTGTCGACATAGAGGAGATTATTTACAGTGATCTCGTAACCAAGCTACTGAGCAAAACTAGGACGAAATACGTTTCGTACCCTAGGTTTATCTCATGTGCTTTACAAGTGTTACTGGGTTGCAATTACCCTCGGGAATTTAAATACACTACTTTACCTGGTGTCTCGAGTCAATCAAATTTTCAAAAGGACCTATCCCAAGTCATTTATATTGAATTGACGGCCCATATGGTTGCTGTAAACAACCAAAGGGACTCAGTGTCTCCAAACCCTGCTCCTAAAAAGAGAAAGGGGAAGTCTTAGACTAGGACTAAGACCAAACCCAAGTCTCAGGGCCCTGAGGCTTACGGAGCACGACCTAAAGGCAAAAGAAGCCCAGGACTGATCTGCCACCCACTGGTGACCAAACAACATCCACCCAGGTGACAACGAAGGACACTAATACATCACAGTCAGTGCCCTTGGTCCCAACTACTACTCCCCAAGATCCAGATAGAAACATACAACCCGTTGGGAGGGGAGCGCCTTCCACACTGCCCAAGGATGACATTCGCAAATCACGGCTTTTGTCGAGGGCCAAGCGGAATGATCCCAAAGACTCGGAGAGAACTAAACAACCCAGCGATAGGGATCTCACGCCCTTTGCTTCTAGGGATAGCAACTGGGAAAAACCCATCGAGTGCTTGAAGAACAGCGGGGGACAACGACTCGGAGGATTAAAACCACCCGTTGATATGGAACCCATCACCACCACAGGCTTCTTGGACGGTTGCTGAGGTTAATGAAATACTTTTCTCGATGAAGAACAAATTTGAAAGTGAAGATGAAATTCTATCAGCGGGAGAAGAAGTGGACGGTGATGTTCAAACGAACAAGAGCATCGGCTGATCCACGAGAGCCTAAAGAGTCACCTTTCCGGCTGAAGATAATGACTCGACTCTTACGCATCTTCTGTCACGAAGAATTGAAAGTTTGACAATACTCTTCCACTGACAAAGAGGCAACTAGTCATGTGGATTACTAAAGCTTCAAGGGAGCTATATTCTGGGGTTACTGAAACACTATGGGAACAGCACACTGAAGCTGCTGCCACCTATGCAGATCTGAAGGCTGAGGTACATGTCTTTGATGCAAACACTGATGAACATAGAGATCTCATGTACCAACATCTTCATAGACTGGATGACAACTTGGTCAAATTTCTAAAGCATCTTCAGGGTTGTGGGATAAAGATTGATGAAATCAGGGACTTGGTCAAAGAAGACCCAACACTCAACTCAAAAGTGCTGGAGGCTACTGAGGCTTACTTGAAGAATTCCTCAGACCTCACTGAACTAATCAACATGCTAAAGTCTGACAATGTTCAGGGTCTTCAGTCTTCTGTTCAGTCTCTTCAGGCAACACTGGGTTCGTTGGATACTCAGGTGACCATTTTGGCTAAGGCATCATCTTTAATGGCTTGGAATCTTGGGCCAAGAATGACTGCCTTGGAACTCTTTTAGGCTACTCTGGCTGAAAAGGTCACTGATCTTCAAAAAGATACAACGGACATCAAGGCTATGGTCACTGAGATCTATCAAGCCTTCAAACGTCAAGCCACTCCAACTCCCCCAGTGTCCGAGGCAACTCTTGCTCTTACTCATGTTGCGACAACAGTTGAGGGGGAGAAGACCGCTGAAGAGACTTCCTCTCACCGAGGGGAGCACTTGCTCAACCAGTCTCTGCAACACCTATTTCATCTCTCCCACCAGTTTCAGCAACACCCATATCATCAGTCCCACCACCAACAACAACAACCTTGACAATGACAGTTGCAACACCCATCATCACAACAACACCTCATTTGGTAGCATCATCTTCTTCAGGCCAGGACAAAGGAAAGGGCATAATGCAAACACCACCTGAGCCTGAAAATATTCCCTATATGATCGGCAACACTGAGTACCTGCTCACTCCACAACAGCTAAGTGTCTATCTGGCTAAGGAAGAAAGGAGGAGGAAACTAGCTGAGGAAGAAAGAAAGAGCAAAGAAGTACTAGTACAAGTTGTTGCTGAGGAAGCTGAGAACATAGGAATTGATCCTAAGAAGCTTGAAAAGGGTCAGGCAGGACAGAAGTTCAAGGATGCTCAGGCTGCTAAAATGGCTGAAATGAAAAATCAGTTGGAAGAAAAGAACATGAAAGCTGCAGCCATCAGGCAAGGAAGAATTGACCACTACAACTGGTCAATGACAAGGCGAGGCTACACGAGAAAATCACTGATGTCAGAATCATCCCCAAGTCTAAACCACTAGCAATGAATGTCTACAGGGGGGATGACAAAAGACACTTCGAGGTTCATGATCCCTTGAAATTCATTGACTTTGGGATCACTAAACTCGATGAGCTTGGTCCAATCATTGAAAAGAAGCAGAATGCGGTGGTTAAGGAGCTGATGAAAATGCTCAGCAAAAGGTATGAAAGACTAAGGGATGCACCAGCAACTGGGGATTGACCTGCCTGCTTGCACCTCAAGGATCCCAACCTCAATCATCACGGGGAAAACGAAAGAGGGTTGAGTTCGGCTGAGATCAAAGTGCCTGGACTTGAATGCAAAAGGGAGCTACCTAAAGGTGTAAAGTTTGTCAACTGTCTTTGCATAGAAGAGCATGAAAAAGGACTCTTCTTCATTGATGTCTATGGAAACCCAGCATTCCAAAGGTGGAGTGACATTGATCTTGCAGGAGTACCTACAATGGCAAGTTATCTTCCAGTGGCCTCTCAAATCCAAACTCCAGCAAATGTCAGGTTCCTGAAAGACACGAATGCCAAGATAAGAGAGCACCACGACGAAGCACTCCTCAAGAAGAAGCCAAAGCTTGAAGCTGGAATCCACCTTGACTGACATCATTTTGTTTTATCCTTTTGTACTAGTGATAGGAACTATGTAATGTGATCAATAAAAGATGTATGTTTTGTCAAAATACTCAGTGTTCCTTATTGTATTGATTAGTACATTCAGTGTAAGAAAAAGCCATTTGCCCACTTACACTGATCAAACACTTAGGATATTTGTATATTCAAATAGGGGGAGACTGTTGGGTTCAGTAAATACCCAAACCCCTTAATCTATGATTTGAATAGAAAATACCCCAAGTGTTTAGACCGTTAAACACTAACAAGTCACTGAGTGCTTATTCTCTTAGTGAGCCATCTTCAGGATACTCAGTAAGAGGCGAAGAAGAAGTCTCTCCACTCAGTAAGGCAGAACTTAAAGGGTGAAGACTGAGTTAAGAAGAAGATGGTGGATTCAGTGAGTGATGACAATAACTCACTGAATCCCTAAACTCCTCACCAACTACTTACACTGAAGATAAACTGAAGTAGAAGACTGAAGACAATGAAGACTGGAGAATGAGCGGGATAAGGCGGGATAAGTTCGAATCAGATAAGACGAAGTTCGTATCAACCAAAGTCAACTTTCCCAGAATGGCAAACTATTAGGCTTAGTGTCATCACTGACTTATGGAAAGCTTCCCTGTCTCTTACTTGATATAGTCTTTGTAAACAGAGACAAAATATATCAGTATTTTGTCTTCTGCAAAATGTCATTTTGTCACTTAGGATAGAGTTAAAACTCATACTTGTATAAATAGCATAAGAGATGGAGTGAAAGATTAAGCTTGTGAATTGTAAAACACACACACACACACAAGCCATATTTCACTCCCCAAATCAACTCAGTCCACGAGATAGCTTCAGTGGTTCCATAGTAGTTGTGTTCAGACTTAGCCTGAACTTAGTGAGGAGTACCAACCCTTTGTCATTTCAATCTCAAGTACTATTCCGCAAGTACTTGGGTAATTCTTTTTGATTGATTTCTAACAAAGAATATTATGTTGAAAATTTATCAGTGTGTTTTGTTTACATCTTACTTCAGTCATTGATTCACTATTATCTATTTTTAATACTTAAACTGTTTTTTCGATAGTGAATAGGAAACAACAAAAAGCTTGTCAACGTCTTGTTACGTTGTTGTAGCACATTTATATAGGAGTAATAGTATGTTGATTTTATATATTGCAATATTGATCAACTATATTGTCTAAGAAAAGCAGGGAATTAATAATTTAAACTACTATGTAAAGGTCTTGTTTCAGTTTTAACTAGGGGTATTTTGATAATTTAAACAACAATAACATCCATTTTATTATTAGATAATTTATCTAGGACACCTTAAAATAGTAACATAAATAATTAATGCGTTGCTTGACTTGCTTCCTGGCCGGTTTGGTAGTTACGCACTTTTTTTTTTTTTTTTTTTTAATTATCATGGTATTCGGCACATGATAAATGCATGAAAGTCCTTCCCATCAAAGTTAACAGAGACACATGATATCTCAAGTTATACCGATTACCCACAAGATGTATGCATGATAAACATAAACTTGATTTGTATTCAATTTTATTTCCCGGTGTACGATGAAGATGCAGAAACAAATCAACCCTTATTCATAAAATTTTCAGTGAATTTTGGACCGAGCGCTAAACAAATACACACTTTAATAGTCGTGAATTTCGGACCGAGCGCTAAACATATTGGTATGTTTGGCAAAACTAACTGTAAGTTGTAATAGCTGATATACTGTTAGTGATAGCTACGAATTGTCGATTTTTGTTTTATAAAAGTGTTTGACAATGTAGCTGGAGTTGTAATATAAAGTGTGTAATGATATAATAAGACACATGCATAATTAGAAACAAATGAAACACGTAGAAATAAAAAATTCATTACATAAACAATAAACGTACTCCTTTTAAGATCACATGCTTATAATAATCATCAACGTCGTGCTTTCCACTTTGATGCAACAATATTATTACAAATTCGTTTTATCTGGTTAGAAGTTCCTTAATAGAGAGATTGTTTGTTTGTTTCATTGACACTAACATTGTGCGTTCATAAAGTTTGTAAGTAATCTGGATGCTTATACAATCGTAATGAACATGTGTTTACCTGTCTTACTTGACTAATTATAAGATATTCAAATTGGCTACACCGAAAAAGATGTTTTAAGTGTTACTCTTACTATATAATTGATTAATTAAAATGATATATTTCTTCTTGCCAAGTTCAGTAAAGTGATTCTAATAAGGCCATAAACTAAAATATATGGCTCTTTGTTTATGCATGCATGTGATGCTCCGTATATTTTTAATTTAATGCATTGCCGCTAAAAATTATATATGATCAAAGGGTATTTAGATAATTTTTGTTGAGATTTTAGAACCAGTTAACCATTAACCTCTACGAGTACGCAGCTGATATTGGATCTAGTTATCGCAATTATGTTAAGCACGTAATTAATAAACAAATAATTAATACAATAATTAATTAATTAAAAGGGATTTAGAAAACCTAACCTTTCGTGGCAATTGAACGCAAGTGTAACGAACAAGAAAACCAATACGAAACTAAGCATCTAAAATAGATGCCTCTATGAGTATCACACACAAACACTTAAACCAAGTACGTTCGAATTGAGCTAGTCGAGAACGTTTAAACCAATCAACCCCTTGATAACTTGAATACCACGAACTAGAAAAACCCAAGAACCAATCCTTATTTTCTGTCCAAGATCATGAACTGTCCGAGAACAGATTTTACTTTACACCCGATATCGGACAAGTCATGTTCGATATCATGGTACCCTTTCTGTCCGAGAAAACAACAAAACAGAAAATTCACTATCTTTGCTGCTACTATTCGAACAAAGGAACTAGCGGTACACATTTATTCAAACCTCCTTCTTGGATCAAAGATGCAAGTGTTGTTAAACCTAACAAACCTTAATCAGGTTTGTGATAAAACCAATATGATCATTGATGAGTGGCCTTTTACTCATCATTTTAAGCCAGAAAAACCCACAAAAACGTTTAAAAACACTGAAATATTACCAATTATACTGCAGATATCCTTGGAATGTGTTTTTATGTGTTTCAGGTACAAAGGATCGAAAACAGGGAAAAAACGGACAAAAATGAGCTTGGAATGACAAACGCGCTTTGCAGACGGAACCGGGAAGTGGATTTTCTACATTTTTGGATCCCGGGACACGTTTTTGGAGTGAGAGTGGAAAAACAAACCCGAAACCAAACACTAAGCCCAAAATTACCTTTTTACCCTTTACCCGAACCCAATTTATCATTTTACCATTGAACCCGAAACCAAATTACCTTTTTTAAATTAAACTTAAAACATTTTTCATTAAAAACAATTATTTTTATTTAAAAACCAATTTTTATTTTTAAAACAATTATTTTTATTAAAAACAATTTTTATTAAAAACCATTTAAAAAAAAACCAATTACTTTGTTTTTCTTTTTAAAAATTAAACCTTACACAAAAATAAATAAACCTAAACATGAATTTGAACCTTTCATTACCCCATTTGAAATCCCCTACAAAACCTACCCCCTTGAACCTTTGACCCTTTTACCCATTTCTGTGTTTACCCATCTCACCCAGTTTTCCCAAATTCACAAACCCAGAACCCCTTAAAACACTATGGCGCCAAAATTAATCCATACCCTCCTCTCTCACTCCCTGTCACTCTCCAGAAGAAGCCAAGATAACTTCACATGGCACTATTCCAACTCAGCAATCCATGTGACAAACTGATCCAATGGCTGTGAGATCCCACCTTGGTCCCCAATCAAAATCCATGGCTGTGATTGAAGCTGAAACAAGCACAAAGCTCATTCTCACTCTCCTCTCACAGAATTAACACACAGCAAAAAGACAAAAGGAGAAGACATTTTCAGTTTTAGTATAAATAGGCATTTAGGCATTTTGTAAACTTTGTCTAGAATTTGATGTTCTAGTACCATTTTAATATTGTCATTTACTTTTCTTGTAAACTTTAATTTCAATGCAATTTAATTTCAAGTTAATTTAAATTTCCAGTCTTGCAATTTATTTATTGAATCTGCTACTTTTTATTTGAAATCATCATTGACCAAGATTGTTAAAAGTTTGTTTTTTTTAGCTCATGTGAGCTTGTGTTTGAGCTCACAAGTTTGGTTTTTAAATTTTCACATCTTCACTGTCTCAAAACTTGATTTTCTACCCGTTTGGATTAGTGTAGTTCTTGGGTCAAATTCATTTTTTGACCCATTTTTGGTATTCAAATAGTCTTAGTCAAGTGTAGGTGTAGTGAGTTTGATGTTGCAATTAGCTTTTAGTTGATAAATATTAGTTTAGTTTAGTTTTCACTAGAGAAATCCGTCACTGTCTCACAGTCTCCCTTTTCCCAACTGTCCCTTTTTACTCTCACTTTTAGATTAGTTAGATTTAATATTAGACCCTAATTTTTGTTTTATAAGTAACTTGTAGGTAGATTAATGTGTCTTAGCTTATTTTAGGTTTTTAAATTCTTGTAGTAGCTTAAAATTTCCCTCAAAACAGCCCCTTAATGTCCTTTTTCCGTTATGTCTTGCTCTCAAATGCAGCCCACTGCTTCCCTTTTGCAGCCCCACAAAGTCACCTTGACAGCTTATTTATAAGCTGTCAAGGGACCCCCCCTTTGCCCTACTTTTGCTTTTCTAGATTCTCAGTAGCGTAGGATTAGATTTCCAGCTTATTTTCCCTTTTTAGAGGGCTCTAAGTAGCTTATTTATAAGCTTTTATACCACCCTTTAGGCTGTTACAGCAGAGCAGCAGACCAAAGTGTCTTCTTGTTGGCTTATTGGACTAATCATGTGCTTATTTTGATGCTCCTAGTTGCTTTTAGATATTTAGATTAGGTAGCATTAGGTGTGTGCTTATATTTAGCTTATTTGGTGCTTATATGTAGCTTTTTATTGCTTAATTATTCATTTTCTTAGATTTAGGACTTCCTTAGTTTAAGTGTAGCCACTGCTTATTTCCCTTGTTCCTTCAGATTACTTCATTTGCAATCTGCTTATTTTAGTTTGATATTGCTTACGTGTGCTTTTTAGACCAAAAACTTGAATAAGGGGTGTTTGGTTGTGGTCTGTTCAATACAGCAGCCCATAAGCTGTCAAAACAGCTTATTACAAAAATTTTAGAAAAAAGTTTTCACAAAATTTCTTCATTTTGATTACCTCTTGAAGTTACAAAAAGAAAAATTCAAAAAAAATAAGTGTAGAAAGTGACTTGTCAAGGGAATCGAACCCAGGACCTCACCAAAGCACACGACCACAATAAGTACTCCTCACTCAACCATCTGCACTAGTACCTGTCTAGTGTGTAGCTTTCCCTTTGTTAATTATTTAAACACATTTAGTAGTTTAAGCCTTTAAGCTTATTAGGACTTTTTTACAGCTTATTTCATAAGTAGTGTAGAACTTTTTTATTTCTCTTCAATTCAGTATAATTTAAAGTATTTTTTCTATAATTTTTGCAGATTTTTCTAAAAATATTTAATATCTTTAATTAATTAATTAGTTAAAATTAGTTTTTAATTCGTAGAAAATAAAATAAAAGTCGAAAAAATACCCGGCTTTTTCCTAAAACTATTTTTAGTCATTTAGAATGTAGGAAATTAGTTTTGCACCCGTAGGCCTTAAATTGCAAAGTTTTCACTTTTAAAGCTCGGGATTAGCTCGATTTTTCGTGTTTTTTAGTTTTATTACCTTAGGACTTAATTTAGCATCGCTTTAGTGTTTCTTAGGCTTAGTAGTTGATAATTTAGTCATTTATTTTGTTTTACGTGTTTTATTTACATTCTAGTTCTTTATTTTGTAGAATAGCGTAACCAAAACGTAAATTCCCAATCCCAAATTCGTTTACCAATTCAAGTTCTAATAACAAACCTCAAACGTCACCGTCAATTCACACCTCGTTGGGAAACGACCCGGGTAATCACTTGCCCGATATCATTTATCGAGTATTCGCGGGTTTTGCGTGTCGACCTTTTTCCTAAAAGGGTCGATTCGTTGATTCTCGTGTATCACGTATATTTGGTATATATTACTACATATCAAATTTTGGCGCCGCTGCCGGGGAGGTTGTGTTGCGACAATATCGTTACGGTTTGACGATTAGTGACTTGAAGAACCTTCCTCGTGAAGTTATTGTTTTTATAAAAATACAAAAAATACCAAAATATTTTTCTTTTCTTTGTATATATGTAAAAGAAGAAAATATAAAAAGATTTTGCTTGTTGTTTTAAATAAATAGAATACATCAATCAATATAACACTTCTCAACTTGAGTGTTATCATAATAAGTTCCTCAACCAAAGATTCAAAACTTGCCTTTGTGTCACTTGCGTGAATACGCTTGTGATTATTGGTTTAAGTTCCTTGTGTTTTTGCTTCGGTTTCGTTTTGATTGATTGGTTTTTGTGCATTATTTTCATTATAAAACCCCCAAAATATTCTTCTCATTCCTCTTATCCGTATAATTCTATTTCTCATACCCTCATTTACCATTTAATTATATTCTTCGTTATCCTCAAAACCGTTTAATTCTCTTCTTTTTCCTCTATATGTTTAATTCTCATGGCGGACACGCGTACGATGACAGAATTCCCCCCCACACTTATGAGTTGCGTGAATAAAAGCACTATGTTGCTTATGAATAAATGTGCGAAACTTGCTTTTTCTTAAATTTAAATCGGAAGTTGAACTCGTATTCGTCAAAGTTGTCTAAAAGATGACGGTAATTTGGAAATTCTTGATTTCAAAGATCCCGAAAGCTCCGATACTATTCTCGAGGGTGAAAATCTAGCCTCCCTAAAAGGACAAGTTGAGAAGGAAGTCGCTACATGGAGTGATCTCACCTTTGAATCTCGAATTTCTAAATTATCGTCGGTTGTAATCCATTTAGGTTTAGTTTTAAATTAACGGTAGCTTCGTAAATCTTTGGAATCGAATTACCGCTAATTCCGGTACTATTCTCTGTGAGGTGTCAAAAGCCGGTCACTTAAAACTAATGTTTTGGGATGTGCCGAGAAGAAAGCCGCTACATGGAAAAGGCCCTTTCGATCCTTAGACTTTCGTCGTTTCCGGTGGGTTAGTACTTTAGTTAAGTGGATAACAACCATAACAAATGTCGATTTTAATGATCAAACTTTTGAAAATGAGCACACTCACTTAAATTTTATAAATTGCGGGAGTAAAAAGTTAAGTCTCGACTTACATAGATTATTGATATAAGTAGTGTTAGCATTTTACAAAAACGTTTGCACAATAAGTTTAAGCTTGGTTTGAGAGTATAAAAAAGAGGATGGCGATTACAATTCCCCTGAGACACCCATTTTGTGTGAATCCCGTTCCGTGATGCCATGTTTTGATAATCAAGCATGTTATTTTATTTATGTTCAAGTTTAAATTCCTAGTCTTGAATAAAAAAGTCGAAAAGGGGTATTCTTGGTATTCTTGATCCTTTCATTACTTCATATGATCGGATTGCTAGGGACTAGCAATTGATAGTGTGGGGGGATGATGAGTGGCCTTTTACTCATCATTTTAAGCCAGAAAAACCCACAAAAACGTTTAAAAACATTGAAATATAACCAATTATACTGCAGATATCCTTGGAATGTGTTTTTATGTGTTTCAGGTACAAAGGATCGAAAACAGGGCAAAAACGGACAAAAATGAGCTTGGAATGACAAACGCGCTTTGCAGACGGAACCGGGAAGTGGATTTTCTACATTTTTGGATCCCGGGACACGTTTTTGGAGTGAGAGTGGAAAAACAAACCCGAAACCAAACCCTAAGCCCAAAATTACCTTTTTACCCTTTACCCGAACCCAATTTATCATTTTACCATTGAACCCGAAACCAAATTACCTTTTTTAAATTAAACTTAAAACATTTTTCATTAAAAACAATTATTTTTATTTAAAAACCAATTTTTATTTTTAAAACAATTATTTTTATTAAAAACAATTTTTATTAAAAACCATTTAAAAAAAAACCAATTACTTTGTTTTTCTTTTTAAAAATTAAACCTTACACAAAAATAAATAAACCTAAACATGAATTTGAACCTTTCATTACCCCATTTGAAATCCCCTACAAAACCTACCCCCTTGAACCTTTGACCCTTTTACCCATTTCTGTGTTTACCCATCTCACCCAGTTTTCCCAAATTCACAAACCCAGAACCCCTTAAAACACTATGGCGCCAAAATTAATCCATACCCTCCTCTCTCACTCCCTGTCACTCTCTAGAAGAAGCCAAGATAACTTCACATGGCACTATTCCAACTCAGCAATCCATGTGACAAACTGATCCAATGGCTGTGAGATCCCACCTTGGTCCCCAATCAAAATCCATGGCTGTGATTGAAGCTGAAACAAGCACAAAGCTCATTCTCACTCTCCTTTCACAAAATTAACACACAGCAAAAAGACAAAAGGAGAAGACATTTTCAGTTTTAGTATAAATAGGATTAGGCATATTGTAAAAAACTTTGTCTAGAATTTGATGTTCTAGTGCCATTTTAATATTGTCATTTACTTTTCTTGTAAACTTTACTTTTCAATGCAATTTAATTTCAAGTTAATTTAAATTTCCAGTTTTACAATTTATTTATTGAATCTGCTACTTTTTTATTTGAAATCATCATTGACCAAGATTGTTAAAAGTTTGTTTTTTTTAGCTCATGTGAGCTTGTGTTTGAGCTCACAAGTTTGGTTTTTAAATTTTCACATCTTCACTGTCTCAAAACTTGATTTTCTACCCGTTTGGATTAGTGTAGTTCTTGGGTCAAATTCATTTTTTGACCCATTTTTGGTATTCAAATAGTCTTAGTCAAGTGTAGGTGTAGTGAGTTTGATGTTGCAATTAGCTTTTAGTTGATAAATATTAGTTTAGTTTAGTTTTCACTAGAGAAATCCGTCACTTTGTCTCCACGGTCTCCCTTTTCCCAATTTGTCCCTTTTACTCTCACTTTTAGATTAGTTAGATTTAATATTAGACCCTAATTTTTGTTTTATAAGTAACTTGTAGGTAGATTAATGTGTCTTAG
Organism: Chrysanthemum makinoi; assembly: GCA_910596185.1. NCBI lineage: Eukaryota > Viridiplantae > Streptophyta > Magnoliopsida > Asterales > Asteraceae > Chrysanthemum > Chrysanthemum makinoi. Next base: position 183,102,593 of record OU343219.1, on the reverse strand, counting down.
CTTATTTTAGGTTTTTAAATTCTTGTAGTAGCTTAAAATTTCCCTCAAAAGACCCCTTAATGTCCTTTTTCCGTTCTGTCTTGCTCTCAAATGCAGCCCACTGCTTCCCTTTTGCAGCCCCACAAAGTCACCTTGACAGCTTATTTATAAGCTGTCAAGGGACCCCCCCTTTGCCCTACTTTTGCTTTTCTAGATTCTCAGTAGCGTAGGATTAGATTTCCAGCTTATTTTCCCTTTTTAGAGGGCTCTAAGTAGCTTATTTATAAGCTTTTATACCACCCTTTAGGTACATTATGTGAGCGCAATAGACCAAAGTGTCTTCTTGTTGGCTTATTGGACTAATCATGTGCTTATTTTGATGCTCCTAGTTGCTTTTAGATATTTAGATTTGGTAGCATTAGGAGTGTGCTTATCTTTAGCTTATTTGGTGCTTATATGTAGCTTTTTATTGCTTAATTATCCATTTTCTTAGATTTAGGACTTCCTTAGTTTAAGTGTAGCCACTGCTTATTTCCCTTGTTCCTTCAGATTATTTCATTTGCAATCTGCTTATTTTAGTTTGATATTGCTTGCGTGTGCTTTTTAGACCAAAAACTTGAATAAGGGGTGTTTGGTTGTGGTCTGTTCAATACAGCAGCCCATAAGCTGTCAAAACAGCTTATTACAAAAATTTTAGAAAAAAGTTTTCACAAAATTTCTTCATTTTGATTACCTCTTGAAGTTGCAAAAAGAAAAATTCAAAAAAAATAAGTGGAGAAAGTGACTCGTCAAGGGAATAGAACCCAGGACCTCACCAAAGCACACGACCACAATAAGTACTCCTCACTCAACCATCTGCACTAGTACATGTCTAGTGTTTAGCTATCCCTTTGTTAATTGTTTAAACACATTTAGTAGTTTAAGCCTTTAAGCTTATTAGGACTTTTTTACAGCTTATTTCATAAGTAGTGTAGAACTTTTTTATTTCTCTTCAATTCAGTATAATTTAAAGTATTTTTTCTATAATTTTTGCAGATTTTTCTAAAAATATTTAATATCTTTAATTAATTAATTAGTTAAAATTAGTTTTTAATTCGTAGAAAATAAAATAAAAGTCGAAAAAATACCCGGCTTTTTCCTAATACTATTTTTAGTCATTTAGAATGTAGGAAATTAGTTTTGCACCCGTAGGCCTTAATTTGCAATATTTTCACTTTTAAAGCTCGGGATTAGCTCGAGTTTTCGTGTTTTTTAGTTTTATTACCTTAGGACTTAATTTAGCATCGCTTTAGTGTTTCTTAGGCTTAGTAGTTGATAATTTAGTCATTTATTTTGTTTTACGTGTTTTATTTACATTCTAGTTCTTTATTTTGTAGAATAGCGTAACCAAAACGTAAATTCCCAATCCCAAATTCGTTTACCAATTCAAGTTCTAATAACAAACCTCAAACGTCACCGTCAATTCACACCTCGTTGGGAAACGACCCGGGTAATCACTTGCCCAATATCATTTATCGAGTATTCGCGGGTTTTGCGTGTCGACCTTTTTCCTAAAAGGGTCGATTCGTTGATTCTCGTGTATCACGTATATTTGGTATATATTACTACATATCAAATTTTGTTTTTTTAACTTTTAAAATAATTACTACGAATTAAAATCTAATTAACACTAATTAAATGATTAAAAATACTAAACTATTTAAGAAAAATGTGGAAAAAATCACAGAAAGTACTTCGAATGTTAATGAATCTAGGAAAAATCTAAAAACAGTGGGTTGTTATGTGAAATAGCTACCAAATAAGCTAAGATTAGCTTAAAACTAGAAACTGTTTAATATAGTTAAAGGTTAAATTGTGCACTATTAAAATCAAAGAAGTCCCAAGTGCAGGTGGTTGGGAGTGAGTTGGTGTTGTGGTCGTGTGCTTTGGCGGAGGAGACCTTTGTTTGAATCCCACTCCTCTCCCTTTTTTACAAACACGTTTTTTTCGGTTTTAGGACTCAATAAGCAGACAACAAATAAGGTTTTTCACAAAAGCTTTAAACTATAAAACGAATAAGTCAAAAGCTTTCCAACCAACAGACTAAGCAAATGGATGTTTGGCTAATGATTGCTATGGGCTTCAAAGTGCTCAAAATAGCTAATGTAAGCTTCCACAAAGATACCTTAACAGAGAATAAGCTAATATAAAGCTGAAATGAAGCGGTCTTGACTATATTAAGTGGGAATAAGCAGATGAGCAGTTCACTAAGGTAAGTCCTAAATTACTTGAGGAAGCAAGCTATTCTAAGGGTGAGGCTAAAGGAAACATGGAATAAGCAACTAGTACACTAAGAGCAAATCTAATTGTCTAAAGAAACTAACTAAGCTAATTAAGCAATTGTAACTACTCATTAAGCTAAAAGAAAAAGGAAAGAGACCTGCTGATGTAAGTCCCAAAAGCGACTTCTTTGTTGCATTTTTTTTAGCTTAGAGATGAGCTTCCAAGGCAGAGACAAGCTACAAAAGTAGAGTTAGCACAGCAATTATTCAAAATAAGCTGAGTTGTGGGAGAAAATAAGCTCAGAACAGCTTAAAATGAAGCTGTTAACAGTTTTCCTTAAAAAAATGCTGATTCAACTTTTGAAATCTTTGTGAGACTCAGTTTTGGACACCAATTTGCACAAGGCTAGAAAGAGTTAAAGTGTGAATAAATCGTACCAAATACTGAACATGAAACATAAGCACTAAAAAGAACCAAAAGTGGCTAATGTTGAGCTTCAAGTAAGCTTAAAAACAAAGTCTCAAACAGCAGTGGTGGCTGCTGTTATGGTAAAAACGAAATTCTTTCCTTTTTTTTTTTTTTTTTTTTTTTCTTTTTTCAACAGATTCTCACAAACTTTTAAAATTAACTTCAACACTTATGAACCTAACTATTAGGCTAAACAATGGTTTGACTTTAAGGGTCAAACGGGTAAGAAGCTTGTTTTTGACCCTTTTCTACCCTAAAACAAACACCCCTGATGCAAAGGTTTTAACCCAAATTTCTCTTCTTTTTTTTTTCTGACTTGGATTTTCTTTGATAAACTTTAACTGATAACTAACACAAGAATTAAAGTACTTAAATAAAAAAAACAGGATTTATCAAAAGGAATTCTTCATTAAATAAAACATATTACAAATAAAAAAAAAACTAAGACTGATTTAAAATTAAGACTAGGGGTGCCTTATACTTGGCTACATGATAAGCTATATATACTAAGAAGTCCTGGTCCTCAATCCTTCCAAGGTGTGTTTGTTTTGTGAGGAAAAAGCAAGCTTGGAGAACTTTGTGCTTTCTTTGGACAATCTGAGCCATTCGAGTAGCTTTGGAGAAGCAACTTTTAATCCATGCCATTGATTCTTAGAGCTCCAATAAGAAGATGGAGGATTGCCACCATGGCTGGCATCATGTGAAGAGGAGAGTTGACTCCTTTTGCAGCTTCCAATACTGAAAGTGACAAGGGGAGGGGGATAGTGGGAGGTGACTAGGATCTGAGTTGGTGTCTTTGGCGGGACAAGAGATTTGGGAGGGATTTTCGTTTGTTTTTTCTGCTTTGGGATTAAAAAGAGAGTGAGGAAGAAGGTCACGTGGGTTATGGGAGTCTTAAAGGGAAAGGGTAAAGGGTCGTGGAGTTGGGGGGTTCAAAAGTGAGATGGGTCATAGTAAGTGTGGGGAGGGTTCAAAAGATGAGGGTTATAAAAGGTGTTAGGAAGGGTTTTTAGTAAAATGGGTATTTTGGAAATTAGGTTGTTTTTCCCCCTGATCACTCTCAAAACGTGTCTCGGGCTTCAGAACTTTAGAAAATCGCATCCCGGCTACGTCTTGACTGCACCTTTTCCAGTTTCAGCTCGATTTATCCTGTTTTCGCTATGTTTTCAATCCTTTTGTACCTGAAAGACATAAAACACACTCCGAGTATATTTTTAACATATTTTGATCGTATTTGGGTGTTTTTAGTCATTTTTGAGGTCTTAGGCGGGTAAAAACGATGAGTGAATAAGCACTCATCAATCATGAACACCAGGTGTGTAGTCGATAGTTTACAACGTTTAGGGATAGTAATTCTTTTGTTAGGGATATTCATGAATCATACATTACACATGCATGCTGAGGTAAGGTGTGTAGTTTATATATATTAAACTAAACCGACCCTTGTCTTTGACTATAGCTTGGTCGACAATCAACTAGCCCAACCAAACCCATTCACCTCATCTTGCCCGATCAGTTGGATCCCACGGCCCAAGGCAGTTCCAACCCGACCCACTTAAAATAGAACAAGTCCATGAGTCGTGAATAAGATCGGGCTTTCATGCATGCATAAAACGGTTCTAATATATTCAAGTATTAAACGTTCATCACGTACTCTCGTGTTTAACGTGTGTGCCCCCATAGGCTCACACACTTCTAGTCGTTTACGTGTGTTTTAAACTCCCACAAACCAACAGCTCCCACTTGGGAGTTGGTGTGTCGAATGGCACACAAAACTAACGACGGAAACGCCTAGCAAACACTCTCACTCGCTTTTTAACTAAAAGTGTATGAGAGAATAGTTTCAAAAAAGTTTCTCAGTAGCATGGTCATTCAATGTCTTGCTTTAATCATCTTTTGTTATAGATACCGTTAAACCATGGATTATGGATCTTAAATCATTCCATATAGTTTAACCATTTAGAATCTCGTTATAGATTTTAATTCAGATATACCAAATGTAATCAAGAATCATCTTGCATTACCCTTTGGGTTTGGCCAAACAATAATCTGATTAAATGCGGAGCGCCATGGTATCTTTCCGCACATATCAAGTGGAGTAACAAATCCTTTATTGACTACAAGTGTTGTGGATGTTGCTTCACATCACTCCGAAATATAGCTTTTATAACTACCTTGTTCAGATAGCGTCTTGCGTGTACTTACAAAAAATGATATCCACACATAACAGAACTTGCTTGTATCTCAAGTCTAAGGATGAAGACAACAAATCATTTTCAATATTTTACTTCTAACAAGGATCCAAAAGTAAATGTTTGAAAGTTGGGGAATCCAATATGCATCTCTAGTGAATACATATGAGTTTGGCGAGAACAATCCACATTCTCGTTAGAATTATAACCAACACTCATATTTCCCTTACATAACAATATTCCCATATTGTTAACCGACAATGGACATATTTAGAATAATAAAATTATTCAAGGATTAAACATGAAAATATAGGATAACAATTATTATATGAATGAATAACAAATACCAAGTATCTTTATTCATCATAAAGTAAAAATTGTCTATCAATCCCAATTATCCAAATACTAAAACAGATATGCATGAAACTCATTTAGTAAGTTGAAGCCTAATGTTTCCAACATTACCAACCTTTCTTTTACAAGAAAAACTAAACAGTCATCTGAGTAAACTTTCCAAATACTTGTTTCAAATATCATATATAGTGAGTGATTTGAAATATAAGATGAGTGTCTTATCTCATATGCTCATACTATTGCAAGAGCTATAGTATGGAGATGTCGTCCTACCTTGCATGAGGTATTAGAAATCAACGACATACTAACAGTCATCTTTACATTTTCTAAAAGTGTAAAGTATTCTCATTCCTTAATGTGTAATGCAACAATGCTCTATGTTGAGCATAACTAGTTAGCAAATTTATCATAAATGATAAAATCCTACTACAACTAGTATAAATAATCCTCTAGCATCATTTGTACTTATACAACATTATGCTTTATAATTCGTAAACATCTATATTAAAAATAATCTAAACTCTCTCAATTAGATATTGTTGTTGTCAGCTCATTTTGTTCTTATACAAAAGTAACAACTAGTCTTATACACAATATAATATATACATGATGAATCATTAGTTAAAACAACATAAGGTTTCTATCCATGTAAATTATTCCAAGTGAAATATACCATTTTAAGACTTGCTCAAATGATATATTGCATTTGTGTCAGACATAATTTTCCGCATTTGTTTATTCCAGATAAACATTTATTCCAAGGTTGTTTGTTTTAATCCCTAAATTCCAAATGAAGTTTTCATTCCAAGCTTAAGGATCAATATCTAGCTTAAATAAAATGATATCTTCAACATGTAAATTTAATGAAAAAACACATTGCTCCCACTCAATGTCAGATATACTCAAGAGATATCTTAATTCAATCAGAATCATATTGTAATTAAATTCAATATCTCAGCTCCTAGATGCATGATCCAATCAAAAATATGGATTGCTTAAATTTTGGATACTACATAAAGATAATATAAATTCGTAACCCTTTTGATTACACACCGTCCTCGCAAAAGGTAATCATAAAAAAAAGTTATAAAATCTAATTGTCATATTCAACCTACAAATCACATGTATGACAATTAAATATCTTTATATAATTAATGCGTGTATATATAAGAAAATTTAATCACAGTCAATTGCTTAAGTATGATTAAAAACTTCTTATAAAATGTCATGCATTAACATGTATACAATTTTCGTCCTTGTGAGTCTTTCTTCAAAAGAAACTCATTCCAACCTCATTGGTTAACAGTTAGGCGAAATAACAATCAAGCTCAAAACTCGATTTGCCTTTTAAGGACTTCATCTTATCATTCATAGTTCTAAAACATTTATCAGATTCAAGATGTGATAATATATTTTATTAGTTAGTTGATTTACAACAATCTTTTAACTTATATTTCTCAAAGATTGATATAAAATATCACTCAAGTGATGAGGCATCCTTTCGGATTTATGAATGAGAGTAATCATTATACTACGGTCAACATTTTCATGTTTAACCTTAGTATGACACTAATAAGTAGATTTTAGAAGGTTTAGTATTTTTTTTCTCAAAAACTTTGAGATATGTATATACTCCCACTTACTTTTGTAAGTAGAGACAATTCTCTAAATACTAAGTATTTAACCAACAATAAATTGTTCTTTATGGAGAACAACAAAATACATTTTAAGTTCTCATCTCAAGATTTGTTAATAAAATGCTTCATAAGATTTTAACAAATTTAGAACTTAAATCAAGACATAATGGAATTCCTTCCAACAACTCAAATTAGGGTTTATATAAAAACTCTAATTTAGTATCACTCTTTAACCAAAAGTTCTAGCAACATTTTTGTGTTTCGTCAAGCTAGGAAGAACACCAAAACTACAATCTTCAATCTAGGAAGTGTAGAATAATCGAAAATCCAAAAGGGTTTATGATTCAATTGGTTTGAGTGGTAAAATCTCAAATCCTTAATGAATTAGGGTTTTCAGTTATGGGTTGTCTTGAATACCTTCTAGGTTTGAACTCTATTGAGTGTATCCATGACACACGCAATTACTAACCTCGATATGTTTTTGGAGGTAGAGCAATTAAAGCTATCAAGAACCAAACTTTATGAATAATGTTTGATCCAACACATTAGACATACCATGATGCATACAATAATGTATATTCATTGAACAATATAAGAACCTTACGTTCACGTGTTCTCAAGAAGACAGAACTGTTCAAGGATTATATGTTCATGTGTTAACAAGAAAACAGAACATTTCAATAACACATTATAAGTCTTTGAATAATTCAAAGGCCTTATGTTTACGTGTTAACTAGAAGTCATAACACTTTTACTATATATACTTTGAGGAGAGTTATTTTACATACCAAACTTTTCTTACATACCAAGGGACTCATCTCCACCATCCATCTAAAAAGAAAATCAATGGATGAGATTTAAAAGCATTTTATTATTTCACCCATTTTTTATAATTTAAATATCTCTTAAACCGTTTATCATTAAAGCGAAAATATTTACAGTCGCGACGAAAGATTTAATTATCTTTCTATAGACGGAAGATTTTGATATACTTTCAAAACGAAAAAAAATTCATTTTTTCACGTTTTTTTCGTTTTCGTTTATTTACGTTATGAAATTTGCATGAAAAAATCATATATGATAAAACACTAAATTGAATATCACATGTGATATTAGTGTTAAATCATATATGATATGTAATATCACATGTGATATCAAATGTGATTTTACACTAATATCACATATGATATTACATATCATATATGATTTTACACTAATATCAAATTAGTGTTATATCATATATGATTTTTCAATGCAAATTTCAGTAACGTAAAAAAAACGAAAAAAACTTAAAAAAAAAACGTGAAAAATACGAAATTTTTTTTTTGTCGAAAGTATATCAAAGTGCCTATCTATAGAAAGATAATTAAATGCTCGTCGCAATGATATTTTTTTTTCGGCTTAACGATTAACGGTTTAAAAATTATTAATATTTGAAAAAAAAATGATGAAAGTTGGTTTTTATTTTGTTGGGATTAATCTCATCCATTAGATCAAATAAAAATAGAGGGTGTAGATTGATCCCTTGGTATGTAAATAATCTTTTGTCCTCAAATGATCTTATATCATATACTTTATGTTATAAGTCATTGATTAATTCAAAAACTTTATAATTATGTCTTAACATGTAAGCATATTTATACTAACAAAAGTAATCATGAACGCAAACTATTGAGTTCTATAGTAATTTCAAGTTAATTTTATACTTCAGAATTATGATCATTATCATCTAACCATAATTTTGTTGACTAAAACATGTAGTCAAATGTTGAAGTATCTTTACATTATATCATGACATTTGAATGTAGTAGGGTAACAACCATCTAGCATGTTCAAGTCCTAGTAGAATCGTTATTAGAAGGTAGTAGGGCAATAAACATCACTCGCGTTTAAGACCTAGTAGAATTCTTATTTACATGTAGTAGGGCATTAAACATCTAATGTGCTTAAGTCCTAGTAGAATTATTAGTTTCCTTTACCTTGCGGTCAAGAGATACCAATAATATTGTTGTTCCCTGCACACACTTTGAGATTTCTCCCACTTGTGTAAGGTACAACATCATATTATGAAAACAAACAACACATGATGGATTGTTCAAAAAATATGATAATGTCACAGATATTATAAGTAGTGTTAGAACCATAACCTTAAATAAGGAATTGTGGATTATTATTCTATAGATAACGCTTCAGGAAGCGACAGCAGGAAGGCAACGTGTTATCTTATAAAATAAAATGCAATTTTCCTTTAAGCAATGGTTGTTCATATTCGTAAGTAATGGATTATTTCAAAGCTAGTTTGAAATGATATGGGTGATCGACGGAAATAAATCCCGTAGCTCCCACTGAAATTGACAACATTATATGAATGATATTTCAGTAATAAAATGCAACTGCTCCCACTGGATTTGTCAACATTGTAAGTGTTACATTTCCAGTAGAAAGTAAATAGCAGTTTTATATACTTTCCTATTCTCTTCAAATGCCTACGAGTAGCATGTACTTAGGTATTGAACAGAGTATATGAAGTTCTACTTATGCAGACAATGGACTAGCCATTCTTTCATTCAATTAACTTGAATCTCTAGCATGCAATTCCTCCTTTATCGTCTACAAAGCCCCAAGGGTATTTAGCACTTTAGGAATAAACAAGAGTCCAAGAAAATTACCTAGCGAATATGCTAGTAATTCCTTTACTCTTTGCGGTTTAAACTCATACATCTTGACAAGTGCAGGATGTTATTTATTTTGGTAGCTCTAAAAACAATGTTTCCAGTTACACAAAATATTCTATCTTTCAATTAACTCTAGACCTCAAAAGGGTAATGAAAGATCATAAATGAGTTTATCAATTTGTAATCCTATCTTAGTTAGTCAACCAAGGAGAAAAGATAGGAATAAGTCTCACTCTTCTTACTAGGAAAAGAGACTAAGCTTGTTTTTCAAAGAAAAAACAACTTTGTTTACGAATTATGTTGCAATAACACAATTTAATCAGAACATAAAAATTTCAATTCTAGTATTTTCGATAATTATATTCTTAAAAGAATTAACTACCCAATTAATTACTAATAAGACTAAGATCCATCTTGCAACCCTACTTAATTACCATAGGTCTGACCAATGCATAAAAAAATAGGACAAGAGGTAAGTGACAAGCGTTAATTGCAAAATGCAACTCTTAGATTTATGAGACTGTTTAAGGCATTAATATCAAGTAATAATGTCAAAAGCATGTTTAGTTCTCATCTTATGCCTCGGGTTCAAGGTCTGACCAAGCTAACTCGAGATAAGTCGACCAAGTATGAACATGTAAAAATAACCATAGGTCTGACCAGTGAGAAATAATTACCATGGGTTGGAAAGGCCCTTAGGTCTGACTAGAGAAGTCAATCCAAATGCACATGTTCATAGTTGGATGGCATAGACTTAAAATTAACAATAGGTATGCACATATAAATGTGGTAAAAGTCGTGTACAATGAAGCATGCAAAACAACTTTGTACCAATAATTTTAAAAACTTTTGGTAATGACACTGTAGTGATCATCATGGTTCACGGTAGCTCCAATCGAACACACAGGGAGGCAGAGGACCAGGTAAGCGCTGAAGCATAACCTTAGACATCCTTTCGGTGCGACTGTGCGCACCTCTTTGAACCCCTTTTGAGTTTGTTCTAGTGGGTGAGCCGTACATCCCAAGTGTCCATAGCGTCTAGTTTTTAAATTCTTGAAAACGTGTTTCATATATTAGGTCACTTTATTTTACATAAACGATATTCCACTAATCAAATAGCGGTCACAATGAGCATGTTATTTAGGCGCGTAAATAAAGACCAATATTAATGTTATGGTTACGATATGTATTATTCCATATTGCATACAATTATGTGTCAAAGCAAGTAATAATGCACATATAGGAATCACAAACATATAAACATAAACATCAATATATAACCACATATTGTTCTGAGTCCTCTTGCGAGTCTTCCCCAAACGGAGAACCATAAGACCGTCACTAGGATACAATACCTAGATCGCCCCATACATCGCAAAGGCAATTGAGTGGGTCTTGTGGCCGAAAAACACATAAAAACGCATGGCAATCTCAATTAACAAGTAATTACGCAATTTTATGTATTTATAAACCAATATGTAATTCTAATTATCATAATAATTCTAATTAACAATTAATAAATTCAAATTAACTTTTAATTCTAATTAGCAAGTAATTTTAATTAACATGTAATTCTAATTAACAATTTAATTTCAATTAACAAGGTAATTTTAATTAACATGTAAAGTAATTTCTAATTAACAATTTAATTCTAATTATCAATATAATTTTTAATTTGTGTGTGACTAATTATTATTTATTAAAAATTGAAAAGTATTGCATGTAATTGTCAAAATAAAATAAAACAAATAACTAAGCTAGGTTTCATGCAACCTTTTAAACATGTTTATTAATAAGAAATGTGTAACCCATAATCGCAAAAACGAGTTGACTCGTGATGCCACTGTTGGGATTTTAGAACCAGTTAACCATTAACCTCTACGAGTACGCAACGGATATTGGATCTAGTTATCGCAATTATGTTAAACACGTAATTAATAAACAAATAATTAATACAATAATTAATTAATTAAAAGGGATTTAGAAAACCTAACCTTTCGTTGCAATTGAACGCAAGTGTAACGAACAAGAAAACCAATACGAAACTAAGCATCTAAAATAGATGTCTCTATGAGTATCACACACAAACACTTAAACAAGTACGTTCGAATTGAGCTAGTCGAGAACGTTTAAACCAATCAACCCCTTGATAACTTGAATACCACGAACTAGAAAAACCCAAGAACCAATCCTTATTTTCTGTCCAAGATCATGAACTGTCCGAGAGCAGATTTTACTTTACACCCGATATCGGACAAGTTGTGTCCGATATCATGGTACCCTTTCTGTCCGAGAAAACAACAAAACAGAAAATTCACTATCTTTAGCTGCTACTATTCGAACAAAGGAACTAGCAGTAAACATTTATTCAAACCTCCTTCTTGGATCAAATATGCAAGTGTTGTGAATTAATATTAAACCTAACAAACCTTAATCAGGTTTGTGATAAAACCAATCTGATCATAAACACTAGGTGTATAGTCGATAGTTTACAAGGTTTAGGGATAGTAATTCTTTTATTAGGGATATTCATGAATCGTACATTACACATGCATGTTGAGGTAAGGTATGTAGTTTATATATATTAAACAAAACCAACCTTTGTCTTTGACTTTAGCTTGGTCGACAATCAACAAGCCCAACCAAACCCATTTACCTCATCTTGCCCGATCAGTTGGATCCCACGGCCCAAGGCAGTTCCAACCCGGCCACTTTAAATAGAACAAGTCCATGAGTCGTGAATAAGATCGGGCTTTCATGCATGCATAAAACGGTTCTAATATATTCAAGTATTAAACGTCCGTCACGTACTCTCGTGTTTAACGTGTGTGCCCCCATAGGCTCACACACTTCTAGTCGTTTACGTGTGTTTTAAACTCCCACAAACCAACAATTTTATGTACAAAAAGCTTCATAGGAATCTAGAACGCTTTCAAAATGAGCATCCAAATTTCGAGTTGTTTGGTGAAAATATGTGATGCTCCTTATATATTTAATCTAGCGCTTTCTACACGAGCGTCCAAATTTCTAGCTGTTTGGTGAAAGTAAAAGCTTTCATTTAATGTATTCAAACAAAGCTTGTTTTCAACTAAAGCTTTATATTCAAAACAAAAACCTTGTAACTTAAAGATAGCTCTAAAAAAGTTCTTGCCAAACAAACCCATTACCTTATTAGAGCATCCCCATTGTTAACGGGGTAACGCCCGTTAACGAGCAAATAACGCCGTTAGCGGCGTTACACCCTTGGAAGTGTGTTTGTTTAACGTCGTTGGTCCCTTTGCGTTACCCCCTTAACGCGCGTTAAGGCGCATAAAAAAAATGCAAAAAATTTTCATTTCTAGTCCCTCTAACGGCTACTAGCCGTTAAGTTTTAAAAAAAAATTCAAAAAACACCCCTAACGGCTAGAATTTAAAAAAAAAAAAAAAAAAATCAAAAACTTTTTTTTACCACTATAAATACACAATTAAAACACCATTTTTTTCACACTTCCACTACTAAATCCTCTCAATACTCTCAATCTTTCAACTTCAATTAACTGAAGAAAAAAAAACAATGTCGGGAGGCAACGACGATACTTTCTTCAATCTTCTCGGTGATGGGTGGAATCCCTCAAACCCGGGTTCATCATCTAACCCGAACGCGGGTTCATCTTCAAACCCCAACACACTAGGCTTCTCGAGCCAAGAAATGTATCAACAACAAGAACACTTCATTTTTGGCAACAACAAAACTAACAAAATACCCAATTAAACTCCAACTTTCAAAATCTACAATTTACACAACAGTCACAACAATCACAAACTGAAACACAAGATGTTCCTGACACACCCACGTCTCCTCCAATAAAAGGAAAAGGTCGAGTGATGCGAAAATCAAAGAAATCCAAAGACCCCGAGCCCGAACCAATTGATTTTGATGAAGAGGAGGTTGTCGTTACTGCGCGTGGGAATTCAGCAGAGGAAGCATTACTTGCAAGGTGTTACATAGCCGTTTCAGAGGATCCGAAAGTTGGAAAGTGCCAACCCAGAGATACGTTTTGGTATCGGGTCAGAAATGAGTTCAATAAAAACAACTTTCAACGGCGCACCAAGGACATGATGTCAAGCAAATGAAAAACGTTGAACGCCATATGCACAAAGTTCAACGCTTGTTACTTACGATGCTTAACGGGAACAACGGCGGGGAAAGTGAGGTGGATGTGATGAAACGGGCAAAGCAATGGTATCGTGAGGAATCCAAAGGAGCACCGTTTGGTCTGGAGGACGCTTGGGAGGTTTTGCGTCATTATAGAAAATGGGACACGCCCGGCGGTTGATTTAACGGTGATGTGCCAAGCAAACAAACGAGGCTTTGTTTGGTAATGATGAACAACCACACCCCATGGGAAAGAAACGTGCTACCAAGAAAGCAAGATCCGAGACTACAACAAGCACCGGGGAACAAGCACTGGAGGAACGAGCTCGTCACGCTTATTTCACGAAACTATGGCAAACGAGTTTCGTATGAAACGAGAAGTCTCCGAAGCGGCGTATCGGGCCCAGCAGGAAAGAGATATCACATTAACAAGGTTGGAAGAGATAAAGTTTTGATGACGCCTCTTGAGGGGCAAGATCCAATGGTCGTCAGATGGATCAATGACGAAAAAGATCGAATCATCGCAAAATATAACTTGAAACCTCGTCAGTAGATCATATTCTCGTCATTTCCTTTAATTTGTTGTAACGTTTTATTTGCAGTGTGTGTTTTTTTTAGTTGTAAATTTTTTTTTTTTAATCTCGTATTGTAATATGTTTTTAGTTTTAATGAAATGTTTGTTTTAGTTTAATAAATGAAGTGTTTGTTTTAGTTTAGGGGTTGAAATTGAAAATATGAAATATTATTGGTGTTATTGATGTTATTGGGATGTTATGGTTGTGGGTGTTTTTTGGGGATGTTAATGTTAAATGTTAAAACTGATGTGGCGCTGACGTGGACGGTGTTATTGGTGTTATGGTGTTATGAATGGGGATGCTCTTAGATCACTAATTCAATCAATCATAAACACCATCCGAACTCATAATTAACTACTACTTTCGTGTCAACATAAGTATCCATTGTGCAAATGTATGAAGTTTAAGAAAAATTTCACTAAATATACTCTTCACTAATAAAACAACACATCTACCCTACCCGCAATTTTTTTTTTATTGAAAACCAAATGACCAACATATTTTAAGACATCTAAAAATAAAAATGTAAACACATATTTTAGAACCAAAAAGGTAAAACTTAAATAATATAAAAATGTAAACACATATTTTAGAACCAAAAAGGTAAAACTTAAATAATATAAGATAGCGAAACCATACTTTTAGTAATTTTATACTACGACGGTTAAAATTAGTTGATACCATACCGACTACCAAGGTAAATTACTGTAATATTATGATGAAAAAACCAACTTGCGCCTACATTATACATTAATAATCATAATTCACCAAGTCATTTAATAATAAAAACACCATAATATGATGATTCTTAACCGATCTTGATCAAATCTCATATTTCAAAGTCAATTCATTTTTTGCAATTATGAATGTTGTCAGATGGGTTTGTTAATATTATGAAACACAACAATTTAATTGTAAAAAAGGTTACCTACGATCATAAAATCAAGCGACAGAAGTCGTATAAGATTGGCGTTGAAGAAAATGGTGGGTAGTGAATTAACTATGTAGACGGCAGAAACATCAATACTAGGTTAAACTAATAGAAAAGAGGTTAATAAATAGTAAGGGTATATTTGTAAACTCACACTCAATTGCCTTGAATTTATAAAATGGTGCCGTGAGAATATCAGCACCCAAATTATATATATTCTATATGAGTTGAGATCAATATAGAACTCATATTTGTCATAGAACAAATGAACCAATCATAACCCTCCATTTTTTATCTAAATTAATACAAAATCATTTTCCACATTTTTTTTAAAACAACATATCTTACAAACGGTAAATCTTCAATATAAAAAATCACCATCGTGACGAGAATTAAATTATCTTTCTATAGATATGCACTTTTACATATTTTCGACAAACATTTTTTTTCAAAAATTCCGTCCGAAAAAATCATATATGATTTTTGCTAATCATATATGATTTTAAAAAATCATGTATGATTCGATTTTTACTGAATCATATATGATTTTTACAATCATATATGATTCTCAAAAATCATATGTGATTCGTAAAATCGAATCATATATGATTTTCACAAATCATATATGATTTTTGTTGACCGAAATTTTGAAAAAAAAAAGTTGTTAAAATATATAGTAGTGCATATCTATAGAAAGATAATTTAATTCTCGTCACGATGGTATAATTTTTATTACGTAACGATTAACAGTTTGTGAGATATTTAATTTTTTAAAAAAGGGTGAAAGTTTATCATAATAAAAAAATGAATGTCTATTATTGGTTGATTGGATCTATGGTAAATTTTGGTTCTATATTGAACTTTTGCCTATTCTATATATATACTAAATATGGGGAGAAAGTTGCTGCTACAGTAACACCCACAACATTAATTGCTATCTATATCGAAATGGCAAAAATAGTCCCTAAGGTTTAGTTATCCTTGCGAACTAAGTCCTTTGTAATTTCTAGCATTAATTACTATCTATAGAAATTTGACAAAAATAGTCCTTAAGGTTTAAGTGTCCCTTGCAAACTAAGTCCTTTGTAGCATTAATTAGTATGTATAGCCATTTAACGAAAATAGTCCCTAAGGTTTAATTGTCTTTGCAAACTAGGTCCTTCAAGGACTAACGATGTACCATAATTAAACTTTAATGGACCGCTACATAAAAATATAACGGGGTCACAACACTTCCGTAGCAACGCGCGGGATCACCCGCTCGTTTCTTCTGTAAATCATACATATCGTAAAAATGTTTAAAACCCATATTAACAAACTTTAAAATAAATTTATGTCCAAAGTATAGAATGATAATTATAAAGAAAAAAAAGCTAAAAGTAACATTCCCAAAGCCAGTTCTGTCAATTCTCGAGTTTAAATGGAAGAGGAAAGTAAAGGAAATAGAAAGTTTTTTGTGTTCTTGAGTCTTTTTTAAAGGAGGAAAGGGAAACGGAAAGGAAATAGGGAGGAAGATTTGTTAAGTAAA
Source organism: Chrysanthemum makinoi (assembly GCA_910596185.1). Classification (NCBI taxonomy): domain Eukaryota; kingdom Viridiplantae; phylum Streptophyta; class Magnoliopsida; order Asterales; family Asteraceae; genus Chrysanthemum; species Chrysanthemum makinoi. The sequence goes on along the minus strand of OU343219.1, from coordinate 183,085,857 downwards.
TCTTCCTCCCACTTTTGGGAGGAAAGGGAAAGGAAACGGAAACGTATGTTGTGTAAAGACTAATATACCATTTTTTAAAAATTTGACACTAACAATTAAAGGGCATATATGTAAATTGACCAAGTTATTTTCCTTTTCCTCTCACTAAAGAACATGATTATGATTACTTTCATTTTCCTTTCCTCTATCTCAAAAACATAACAACTAACACTTACTTTCATTTTCCCTTTCTTTTCCCTTTCCTATTCTTTTCCATTTTCCTTTCTTAAAAGCTCGAGAACTGAGCGTAAAACTGAAAGCATTATATTATTATTTCATTTTTAAATAATTTTATTTTATTAATGAAGACAACAAGCATTCTTCTTTATTTTCCCATCTATCATTCTCTTTCTCTCTAGGGTAAAAGATATAAGTGTTTAATATACTTATAAACAAACTCATTCTATATACTTTTTTATTGTCATTTTCTTAACAATGATCACGTCAAGTATCATAATGCTTAATAAAATGCTTCTCTCTCTTATGCAAAAAAACTTAAATACCATTTTCTTCTATCTTCACTATCAATCTTTAATCAAAACTATTTCCTCCTTATTTTTTTGGAAGCTGGGATATATTAACAAAGAGACTCCAAGAATGAGCTCAAACACGCACTATACAAAACTACAACCAAAACAGAACAAGAGAAAAACCAAGGAACATAACCAACAAAACTGAAAAACTAGCTCTTTAAGATGTTCAATAGCATACTCAAAACTATAAAAGCGTAGGTGAACCTCCGTGGCCATAAGGGGATTAATTTTCTCTTCGTTGGATTCGAACCCTTGACCTCCTCTTTAGAAGGCTGGTATTCTTACCGCTTGGTCAACTCCTGTGGTTTGCATTAGTAACCACACTAACGATGACGTCATCACCATCGCACTTAATCAGTGATGATGTCATCACCATCGTTGTTGTGTTTTTTATCCGTGTGTGCCTTGGTTTCTTCTCTATACTCATTGTACTTAATCAACGATCCAATACAAAACATATGTTAGCGCCCGCGCCACCGCGCTTTCCCGACACCATAGCTCCAGCAATGGAACAACATCACGAAAGCTTTTACTTTTACTTAGTGGTTATTATTGATGTTTATGTTTTTTAAGCAATAATCATATTACACATATAACTTTTACTTGTTTTATCCTCAGACTATATTGGTGCTCATCTGGGCAAGAATTGTCTATGGATTTATGTCACAATATTTCAGTTTTGGTTTGCGTCCATTTTTTCTTATTGTTTTAATGTTTCAAGTAACTATTAACAAATGTTTGGATATAAAAGATGAAGATGTGCATGAAATGATAAAAATATCCTTAACAAACATTTTCAATTATGTATTATGAGAACTAGCCGAGTACCCGCGCGTTGCAGCGGCTGGTACCCGTGTGATTATATTTTTTGACGAAAATAAGGTTTTTTTGATGCATTACTTTTAAAGAAGGAAAAAAAAATGTCAAACAGAGGTTATTAATTAAAAATTAGTTTGCTTTCTTACTTACGCATTTAGTAACATAGCAGGGTACTCGTGAGATGCGGTGGCGGGTACCCTGCGCTCTTTGGTTTTGTGGCGAGCAAATATTGTTTGGTTACACATTTTTTTTAACGATAGCTGTACAAATGAATGAATGATATCATATCAACTAATTATATTTTAAGCTCACTATATAGTTACAAGGTAATCTCTAATTTCCAAATTTCCAATATGATTTCATAGTCATACACGAATAACAAAATTACAAAACTAATATTATATATTTCTTCTCATTTATGTTATTCATTTTGGATCGAAAAATTAGGTATTAAAATTTCAGCCCAATTAATAATTAAGTCCAAACCACAAGTATGATATAACATTTAGGCCCGATTCATAAACCAACCCAATCAAATCTCCACATTTGTTCTACTCAGCCCAGTCCAAAAGAAATGTTAGACCCGGTATTAGAACCTAATCTATCTCATTTCATTTAAGGAAACCTAAAAACACATACTCATTTTTTGTCTGCCCCCACTTATCATATCTTCTCACCTAACTCATCTCTTTCATCAAATTCATCTCATCTCAGTCATCTTCAACAAATCACATGACCCAAGAACCCTTTCTTACTTTTATATAACCGAACCAAAAAAAAATCGTCCTCTATATCATGCGGTTAAACACGGGACTGTTTGTTCTCTTGTTCATCGAAGCACGCACTTATTCAAAGGGGTGGAGTGTAAATATTTTTTTGTCTCTTTCACGTTGCGTCCCACGTTTTCCCAGCAACGTGCGTTACGACGCCAACAAAACCCTGCAACCGGGGTATGATAACTTGGCCATAACGCCAGACACGTAGGATTAACGCCCCATCAAATGTTATTGTACCGCGTGGGACAGTGGATTTTTTATATTGATGTGGGTTTGTTTAGTTACTGATTTTGTTCGAAGAGAGTACAAGGACAATGGAATGAATTATCGGTCGAGGGTACGAATGGGTTGCTTGTTTTGGGGCCGACCTACTTTCGAAGACAGACTACCTGCGGTGATGGTGACTTCGTCGGCGCAGGGTGTGTGTTTTTCAGGGGTGGGTGTATGTTTTTCTGTGTTGGTTTGGGTTTTATAGATATGAGTCAAATGTTTTTCCTTTAACCTATGTGTGACTGGAATTATGTCTGACTGGAATTTTGCATACACATAACTCCTTTTGCATTAATATGTGCATTAATACGGTGTTTTCTTTTTTTAATATGTGTATCAATGTGTTGTATATAATACATATGTGGTTGTAAGTCTGAAATTTTGTGCTTTAATGTGTTGTGCATCATGCTTTATTATTTGCAAGTCTGAAAGTCTGAAAATTAAATAGGAGAGAGAGTCGTTTGTGCATTATAAATGGTAGTGATAAATAAAGTAGAGTATGTAAAAATGAGTTGTTTTTTCAAGTAAATTAAGCATTTATACTTTTATCTTTCTTTTTACTACAACTTTCAAGTTCACTCCAACCATATATAAACTCTTATTTTTTTCCGCTTCACAACTCAAAGAAAACAAAATATTTTGATGCCTCCATATTTTGTTGCCATAGGCTGTCGCCTTGTTCACCTAGTGCCATGGTCTGCCCTGAATAGGATCAAGATGTTATTTGAACTTGTTGTCCAAACAACAACTTGAGTTACATGCCGTTTTAAAAAATGATGTTTATTTTGATATGGAACTTCTAAGGAAGGAGACTCATGAAAGAAATATCGCAATTTTTACACGTTATTGGATTAGCAGGTTAATTCGGCTTGGTTATATTATGATGTGATCCGAGAATGACTTGATTAAGTTTAGTCGTAACATGTTTTTACCCTTTTATCGGTCACGATGCTAGTACTTATTTAATAAATGCATTTTAAAAAAGAATGAAAATTGAAGATTCAAACTTTACGGAAAAAAAATATATATATTTCTTTTTACATTTTGTTCCTACATATATCCTTCTACCCATATGATTAAAACAAGTGAAATATCAATTAATCAAATTAGAAGAACCAATGGAGCATTAGTCCAATAGTTGAGCACTTGTGTTTGAGTCAATTGACTCAGGTTCAAGTCTCATCTTTGACATTTGCTTTATATAGGTACTCATCTTCACAAAACATATGAGCACACTGGAGAGACTTTGGGGAATAAGAGCTCAAGGGTCCGAGTCTTGACTCGTGCTCACTCCAGTTGGTGCCTCACTAGGCCAGGAGAGTTGCCGGAGCTATTCCTTGTGGGGTGGACAATGACTGGTGCCAAAAGACACTCGGGATCAGGGTGTTCCCGCTAATCTACACATTTTTTTTTTTTTGAATCAAAATAGAAGGAAAAAAAATAGATATTGCATCACACATGTTACATGATTATATGAGTAAGACGATAAATAGTCACATTGATTAGGAAAATATGACATTGCTTGCAGAAAAATAGTCGGTTCACTGAGAGATGGAGGTTTCAACCTTATTGGTGGAGTAAAAAAATAAACACATTTCAATGTATAAACCTTTCGGTTATTATAAACTTAAGCTTATGTAAGTTTTGAACACGCTTACATATTGACATGTAACTCTTTACATTGTTCGCCAAATGATACTTATGCTATAAACTTTACAAAGGTTATAACATGCCACGTCAGATTTTTATAAATTTTTAACTCGTTTGTGTCCATAAACTAACAAAAAGTTAGAGATATGGTTCATTTTTCTTTATTAATATTTAATCATGCCTATCAGTGTAAGAAGGGGATGAGATATTTGTAACCTTCAAAAACACAAGTATACACCCTTTAGCATTTTCATTTTTTTTTAATAATGTTTTTATTATAACATTCTGAAACATAAAGTACATGATATAAAATTTGATAAGTCAAAAATATAAAAAAAATAGAAAAACACGGAACTAGGGCTGAGCTTTGCAGACCCAAAAACCGATCGGACCGACCAAAAATCAACCGAACCGAAGAACCAGCGGTCCGGTGTCTCGGTCCCAACTTTTTTCTTTTTTCGGTATCAGTCCGGTTCTGTCCAGTCTTACGTACAAACCGACCAATAATACCTTTTTGGACCAGACCGACCGAAAGACTGGATCAAACACATTCAGTCAGGTTCTCGGTCCGTGATTTTGGTCTAATTTGGTCTCGGTCCGGTCCGCTTTTTGCCGGTCCGATCCGGTCTTAAACCGATGCTCAGCCCTACACGTAACAAATATTGATGAAAAACTTTACTTAATTAATGTTAGCATAAAGATAAAAGGGATGAAAATATGAGGTAAAAGGATATTAATAGTAGTAATATAGAAGATCCATCCAGTTTCTCCTTTCCAAATTCAATCATTTAAACTTCACTCTTTATTTTTGTAAACTTTCACTTTTAATGAAAAAGTGACGAAAACGTGTAAAAACGGACGAAAGCATGTAAAAACGGACGAAAACGTGTAAAAACGAATGAAAACGAGCAAAAACGGACGAAAATGTGTAAAAACGGATGATAATGTGTAAAAACAGATGAAAACGTGAAAAAACGGACGAAAACTTGAAAAAGCGGATGAAAGCGTGTAAAAACGTATGAAAACGTGAAAAAAAGGACGAAAACGTGTTAAAACGAACGAAAACGTGTAAAAACGGACGAAGACGTGAAAAACGGACGGAAACGTAAGAAAACCAAATTTCAAGTTATTTTTTTAATGATCGTTAGTATAAAGGACCAACGATGCAAGTTTAGCGTAAGATAACCAAATTTTAAGTTATTTATTAACGGTCGTTAGCATAAAGGACTAACGATGCAGGTTTTTTTGGTAACGGGTACACATAAAGGTCTAACGATAGAGGTTTATTGACAGAATGAGAAAAAAAATGCTACATACAATGAAAAAAGTGGCAAGTTAACTACATTTTTGAGTGATTTGCCCTATATTAAAAGACATTGAATTTAAATTTGAGCTGTACATCTGAATTTGAATATGAAGTGTAAATATCTAATTTTTAATAATAAAAAAAGACATTGTTAATTTTTGTACAAAAATATTTGAATGATCTATAACTATAATGTACTTTCATTCTTATAATACATAAATAATAAAGATTATATAAGACAATTGAGTCATAAAATTAACACATCATAGCAACATAAATATAAAGTGTTAAAAAAACATTTAAAAACATTGTATTGTAATTTTATCTCTCAAGTAGTCATATATTGTTGATATATTATATTCTTTTGCTGTTAAGCATCTTAACGAATTATCACGTTATATACGTTAGTCCAACCATAAAAATTTATACATGTATATGTAGTCTATACATATAACCATATATAAACAAGCATAAAAAAATTAAACGAGCACAAACCTAGTTTGGTTAACGAGCCTTTGAAATTTATTTCCTTTATCACGTTATATACGTTAGTCCAGCCCGAAACGAGCTCGAGTTTGTGAAAATTTCCATGGGTTCGAGCTCGAGCTTAATATATGAGTGTCGAAACGAGCTCGAGCTTTATATATATAAATAAGCCGAGCTTGAACTCGATAAACTTGGACTCGACTCGACTCGTTTTCACCAATACTTTTATTATAGAAGATTATTTTAATATACGTTTCTTGCAAAATTAAAAATTGCAAAAAGTAACGTAAACAAACATCTTAAATGAAATTCACGTTGAAGTAAAATAAGAAATTAGTAATTATAAAAATAAATAAATAAATAAATCTTTGTTGCATAACCATTTCCGGCCAAGTTGAGGTCATTATAACATTTTTCAACCAATTAAACATTTTTTCCTAATAACTTAACCTTTCTGCAAAACATTTATTAGAAGCCTTTCCACCCATTACCTAAAGCATGGGTTCGCCCATTACCCATTACCACCCATTAACCTTTCTGTAAAACATTTACTAGTTTAAAACCCGTGTAACACACGGGCGTTAAAAAAATTCAAATGAATATTATCTTTTCATAGCCACTAATGAATGGTTGTGAATGTAGTGGAATTATGAAAAGCATTCTTAATTGGAGTACTAAACACAATGAGAAACATATAAACTCTCGATGACTACCATAAAAATTAAATACCTTCTAGTTTCAGTTTCTTCTACATTAGTATATGTAACATCTTGGTTTAGCTTGAGCGACAATTGACTTAAGTTACATTCACAACTTAAGCTTAGTTCACCTTCAATTTTAGTGTGCGCAACATTCAACTCCGACTTCATCTACAATGTAATTTTGTGATCTTCCTTGATTGTCATGTAAGTTCCATCACATGTTCACGTGGCTTGCAAATATGGCTTATTTTATCAGAATCTTTTACTAAATCTTCTTAAACAAACTAAACTATTTTATTAAATTGACATGTTTTAGTTGCAGGAGGTTATCTAAGATCTAAAAATCGCGGGATATTGTCCAGGTTGCAATATTCGAGTCCATGAGAAGAAGATAGATTTTGCATAATTATAAATGGATGAGTTAACATTGCTCGACAAAAAAGTTCATAAAAGCATTTAAACACACACTTCTATTGCAACTTCATATCAAAGATCTATTGCAACTTCATATCGGGTTTAGACCCTTTTGAAACAACCTCAATTAAACAGACAACAATGGCCCTAGGCATGGGTCAAAGCAACAACTATAAACATTCAAATCGCAATCACAAAACACCACTCTTAGAACAACATAGCCAAAATCTTTTTTGAGATTCTAAATGCACCAGAACTGCTCCACCATAGTTGTTGCTCAATGCTCAATTATATATGAATTGCTAAAAGAAACGTAGCATCAAAAGTTCCATATGTTTCGGCAATCCACTTGTTTTCAATTCAACTGCCTTCAAATACTATAATTCTATTTTAGATGAGCATAACCTTATTAAGAAAACCATACATAAAATATCTTTTCATTATGTATTCATAAAATATGAATCTCAACAAATACTTAGTGGAAAGCCAAAGAACTATACCTTACACAAACTATATAGCTGCATAAATATATTAAAACTTACTTGCGATTAGTTTAGAGACACTCGTTTGTTCCTTGTTATTTGAACCACCTACATAGTATACACACACAAATTACAGCTAAAAGATTATTTTAAAGTCCCATTGATAAAAATAAATAGAAGGGAGAACACGAACTCACATATGTGTATTCAAGACGAACTATAAGTTTCTAACTAAATAAAAAAGATGAAGTGAATCATCTTGAGTATAACTTGAAGACCTTCAAGTTATATAGGTCTGAATTCCATCTTTTACTCTTTTAGTAAAAGCACTATTAACAAAAATCAAAATATGCCTGCATGTAAAAATATTCAAATCAATCATAGTTGCATCTATGATAGTATCAATTGTAAAATTGATGTAATATTATTCAAAATTTGAAAAATATAAATATCAAGAAAGTTTATTATATAAAGATTATAGGAATTTAAAATCACGGACGAAATTTAGTGACATCTAACACTTAAGCATCAGCCTCTACTACCTTAGATAAGAAAATGAATTAACGATGAGAAAAAGAAATCGAAGAAAAAAGGCGAGATAGATAAACGCATAAACCTTGTTTTAATGGTATAGCTAGATGCATAATTAGCTGTTTTGAACAAAAAATAAATAAACTTAAGTTGTCTAGATAAGCTTACCTAAACATTCCCCAGACAACAATGATCAAGAAAGGGAAAAAAAGGGTAACATAAACACAGAAGCGCAACCTTAAAAAGTGTTTGATGAGACACATAATATGCATTAACATTTGACTGAAGAGACCACACATTGAATTTCACCTCTTCGAAGTGTTCAACCAATATAATGTTGAGGTCTAATTGTTGACTCGACCCCTTTCCATGTAAAACCGTCAACAACCTCCATGGGCACTTCCAACACCCTTCATAATGAGTCTCGGTAACTATACCCCAAGCTATCACACTTTCAGTTGTAGCATAATAGTTCCCCAAATTCCAAACTTTTAGGCCACAGTTCTCATCCAAGCTTCTTTGAATGATTAGCAAAATTAAGCACAAAGTAAATAAAGGTCTCAAATGGTTGTCAAACTTTTTCAAAGCAGTTTCAATCCACAAGCTATTAGTAGGATCCCTGCACATAAAAGAATTAAAGAAACCTTTAAATATATATTTTTTGGTCGAAGCTTTCCATGTGTCCAACAAATCCTCAACACATGAATTTTCTGTATGAGAAAAGGTATCAAAATATATCAGACTAAAATAAACGTATATGACTTTCAGTATTAGAATATGTCACTGACACATTTTATCAAATACGTAAGAGGCATATATAAAGTCCTAATATAGAATAAAATAGAAAAAGGGTCTTTTTAGCCATACATTCAATAGGAATATCACACTCAAACACTGATCGAACCAACCATAAAGGAACATAAACACAAACTGAAAAAATTGAAAGATTACTGTTGAGGTAAAAATCTGTAATTACCCGAACAAGCTAATCCTTCGGCTGAGCTCTCCGGATTAGGTCCCTTCGGATCTGTAAACACAAAGACAACACGCGTTAGCCTCGCCTAGGGTTTTATCCCTAGACCAAACTCCGGCGTGAGAATGAGTATGATATTATGTCAGAGTAAAGTGTAATGAAATGGAGTCAGAACTAGTTAACCTTGAATGCTGTAGCTTAACTCCTTATATAGATAGGAAGCTTTTGTCCTCACCCGAAGGTCACGTGGGCGATGACGTTTTCGGGCAGGAGTTGACTTTACTCTGTTTGGATTCCGTCTGGAAAGGGTCAGTAGTTCTGATCAAGATTCCTTTCCTTTTATATATGGTGATGTCAGGTGTCTGTTATGCCGGGGGTTATGTCTAACCCTTCGGTATATGTGGTTTGGGTCTGCGTGGTCTGAATTGGCTTGTAAGCTTTTATCCGGAAGATTGTGTATTGTGCCGGGCGGTTTTGCTGTACGTCCGGAGAGTTAGGTTCTTCGGCATTTTACTAATATGCCGGGGGGTTGTATGTTGGGACATACGCCAACATGTCCCCCCCCCCCAGTATCATGTTAATGGATGAATTCATTACATGATATTGGGGGTATGTAGTGATCTTCGGTGAGTATTGCTCCGGCCGTTCGACTTTCTTTTCTAATAACCTTTTTTTTTTTTTTTTTTTTTTTTTTTTTTTTTTTTTTTTTTTATGACACTTCAGCAGGACACGTCAGCGATGTGATGCAACGATGTTAGGACACGTGGCAGTGGGTGAGTGCTGTGTGGTGATGATGATGCCACGTCACCGTCTGACACGACGGGACGCTTCAGCTACTCTCTTTTCTCGCCTATAAATACTGTTGTTACTCTCATTTTTACCACAGTAAAACTTTTCACTTACCCACCTTCTCTGCGTTATTTGGCCGGACGATTTTATTTGCTCTTCGTCTACTAACCAGGTATTCTTCTAGTTTATCTTCTTTAGATTTTAAGGTTTAATCATTCCCTTCCGGCTAAAATGTAGGAACCGTCCGGCTCTTCATCCGCTCGGGGATCTGGGCCAGTTTTCGAGGGTCCGTCGAATCCAAGACCTAAATTTGACTTAGATAAGTATACCTCGATTATGACTGATAAATCATTAAAATGGGCCGTGAAAGAATTTGGGATACCCTCCGATCTACATCCGAGGCTTCCACCGGATGATTTTACCATGGGGCAACTAGGAGATGATACTATAGGATTGTACTTAGAATATTTTCTTGAAGGTGGAATTTCCGTCCCGTTTTCTAGTTTTCTTTTAGATGTTCTTGATTACTATAAAGTTCATATATCTCAATTAGTGCCGATAGGTTTACATAGGGTTACACTTTTTGAGGTATATAGCCGTAGCCTTCATATTACTCCCACGACTTCTTTGTTTCGAGCATTCTATAAGTTGCATAAACAAGGGCACTGGTTTACCCTTTCGCTAAGCGGGATGGCAAGCAGCGCAAGGTTTGTTTTCAAGAGATCTTGTCTTCGCTGAAAGGTTGGAAAAGGCAGTTCTTTTTAATTGATCGTCGGGCTGTACCTTTTGCTATGCCGTGGAGGCATCCGGATTCAGATGTCTCCGATCCTTTTCCTACCAGGGAATTTTTCATGCCTCATGCGGATCTACTGTCCGCTAATGTTATAGACTTGATAAAAATTCCGCCGGGTTTTTTGTATGCCGTGGGGTTGTCTGCCAAATGGAAGTATCCGGGTTACCGGGCGGCTCTGAAGGATGCCGAGGGGAATGGTATTTGGCCTGTATATATATATATATATATATATATATTTTATTAGTTCAAGATTTTATGTTTTCTTGTGACTTTAACGTTTTCATATGCTTTGCAGCTTTAACCATGTTCGACTACCTCATCAAGCCCAACTTCCGTAAGGGGGCTGCTTTAACCATGTTACCCTTTCGAGTCCGGCAGGCACCGCGGTTCCGTCGAAGACTGAGGCCATGAAAAGGGTCGAGGTGGCTGACCCAAAGGTTTTGGAGGCCAAGGATAAGAAGAAAAAGGCTGCGGAGGCTAAAGCTCAAGGTTATAAGCCGCGCAAGCGTCAAGTTGGGGAAGGAGGTTCTGGGCAACCGAAGCGTAGGAAGAAAAGCCCCACCCTAGTGGTTAATTTGGATTCCCTCACGAATCCAACGCCGGTGAATACCGTTCCCCCGGAGGGTCAACGGCTGAACGATCCACCTTCCGTCGAGAAGGAGCACTTGGAGGGTCACTCCAGCAACAGGTTAGAGAATGCTGATGCTGGTGTTGATTTGGCCGCTGGGGCGGATCCTCAAGATCAGAACCCAGATCCGAAAGATCATGATGCTGAGGTTTCTCAATTTGTTGAACGACCTGCTCCTCAGGAGGATGGTGAGTCGGTTTCCTTCTATTCTGAATCGTTTTTTCCCATTGCTATTTATTTATGTGTACTTAACATTCATTTTGTATTTTTGTAGCGACTTCTCCTCCTTTGCGCCGCGAAGTTAAGGGTGCCGGTGGCGAGGAAGGTGCTTCGTCCAGTGCCACATACGTACCGGGGTGGTCGATCCGAAAGGATGAAAGGGTTAAGGGATATGAGAAATATAGAGACATGATGGTTCATTTGCCCCCCCCCCCCTGCTAAAGAGGAGTACATGCAAACTTTATCGGACACTGAGGCGGCCCAGAGATCATGGGCTATTATGGCCAGGGGTTCTCTTGCTTTTGTTGATTTACTTGTCTGTTTTGAGAGCCTCGATCTGGAGCATAGGGAGTTGAAGGAAGAGCACAGTGGATGTGAGAAAGCTGCCAAAGACAACTTCGCTTTTTTGGATAAGACTTTGGGGGAGTTGAAGGCGGCGAGGGATGAGCTTGGCGAGACTTCTGCCCGGGAGGAGGTTTTGAAAAAACAGGTGCGTACTCTGGAGGCCTAGAAAGTTGAATGGTCTAAGTTATCCCATGCTTAGAGCGAAAGGATATCCAGTTTGGAAAAGGAATTGATGGAGACTAAAGGGGCTCTGAAGAACGAGTAAGAGGAGAACGTTGCCTTGTTGAAGCAGCGCCAGGAATTAGCCGTGGCGGCAGGGAATCTCGAAATCGAATGGTCACATCTTGTTAGGGACTTCATCCCTACTTTTGTCGCTCGTCTTCATGGAAGCCATGAGTATAAGGCTTCATTGGCTGTTCCTTTTAGTTTGAGTGGGATGGCTGGGTGGTTGGACGGCGTGTCGATTGGTCGTTCCGAGGAGGAGGTGAGAAAGATTTTGGCTGACACGGAGGATTTAGACTTGGAAGCTCCTAACAAGTATTTGGCTATGTATGATGAGCTTTTTGTTAAAGAGTATCCTTATGTCTCCAAAGTCCGAAATGCCTGTCACCCCTACATCGACATCACGGCCTTGGTGCCTGATCCTGCTCTGGAGCGTGCCGTTGAGGAAGTAGTTGAGGGCGGGTAAGTGTGTCTAGTATTCCTCCTAATTGAAACTTAGTTAATTTTTTCATCTCTAAGTCTTTTGTAGTAACAATGTCGCCGGACAAGTTTATTCATTTGCTTGTAAGCTTATTAAAGCATGTAATGTTTAATGAAGTTCCTTTTGGGCGTTTTTCTTAGCTTAATGAAACTTTGTTATTTTTCTTCTTGTATTTCTAAATGCTTGATGGATTGTTCGGTATACTTGTAGCACTCTATTGTCGTCTGGGCATTTTGTAGCAATTCTATTCGGATACGAATCGTCCTTGTTGTCGCCTGGGCAACCCTTTTTGGGTATAAACCGGTCGGCCTTTTATGGCAATCCTTTTTGGATATAGATCATCTCTTTGTCTCGGCAGAACCCTTTTGGGTATGAACCGTTCGGCACTTTATGGCAATCCTTTTTGGATATGAACCATGTTATATTTGCCTCGGAACCCTTTTTGGTATGAACCGTTCGGCACTTTATGGCAATCCTTTTTGGATATAACCCATTTTATATTTGCCTCGGTAACCCTTTTTGGATATGAACCGTTCGGCACTTAATGGCAATCCTTTTTGGATATGAACCATGTTATATTTGCCTCAACCCTTTTGGGTATGAACCGTTCGGCACTTAATGGCAATCCTTTTTGGATATGAACCATGTTATATTTGCCTCGCAACCCTTTAGGGTATGAACCGCTTCGCACTTAATGGCAATCCTTTGGATATGAACCATCTTTGAACACGATCATTTTTCCCGGAGGTCGCGCGAGCTTCGTCGGGGATTACTCGATAATTATGTTCAGAAAACAATAGATATGTGGAAAATTGTCCCTCCTACATCCGGGGAGCTATGTTTTTCATTAATAATTTGTTTCAACAATCGCCTCGTGGGCTTGCAGTTACAAACTTTTCTTTCTTACAAGAAACACTTTATTAGGTTCACCGCGTTCCAGGTACGGGGGACCTCTTTTCCTTCTGCCGTTTGTAGCTTGTATGAACCGTTATCGTATGCTTCTATGACCTGGTATGGGCCCTCCCAGTTTGGTCCCAATTTTCCTTGGTCCTCTTGCCTGCTAGCTTCATTTTTCCGGTAGACGAAATCTCCTACTCTCAGTTTTTCACCTCTGACCCTCCGGTTGTAATATTGCTCTACCCTCTTCTTGTACCTGGCCTCTTCAACGGCCGCTGAGTCCCTTCTTTCTTCCAGTAAGTCCAGGTTTAAACGCATTTCCTCTTCGCTTCCTTCCTCCATCATCATCATCGTTCGGAAGGCGGGCATGCCGATTTCTGCAGGTATCACTGCTTCGCTTCCGTATGTCAGACTGAACGGTGTTTCCCCGTTGCTTGTTTTCAAGGATGTCCGATGAGCCCATAAAACGTTCGGCAGCTCATCAACCCATCCGGACCTGATTTTGCCTAATCTTGTTTTGAAACCATGCATCAAACTCTTGTTTGCTCGTTCTACCAGACCATTGGCTTGAGGGTGTGCCACGGCAGTATTTATCTGTTTGATGTTGAGCTTTTCGCACCATCGTTTAGGGATAATGGATGAAATTGCTGCCATTGTCGCATTATTATGTGTGTGCCAAAGCCAATAACACCGACATTATCCCATACGAATTTTATGACTTCTTTCCCTGTGGTTTTCGCCAAAGGTTTGGCCTCCATCCACTTTGTAAAATAGTCGATGGCCACGATGACATATTTTACTTTCCCCGGCGCTTCAGGGAGGGGGCCCAACACGTCCATTCCCCATTGGAAGAATGGCCAAGGTGACATGATAGAAGTCATAAGAGTCTTCGGTAATTTGGGAACCGGGGAGTGTATTTGGCAAGGCTCGCATTTTTGAATGATCTCTCTGGCGTCCCTGTGCATTGTCGGCCAGTAGTATCCTTGCCTGATCAGTTTCGCCACCACGGATCTTGGGCCGGAGTGCATGCCACATGCCCCTTCATGCACTTCTCTTATCACGTAATTGGCCTGTAGTGGGCCCACACACCTCAACATTGGACCTAAATAAGAATTTTTGAACAGCACCCCGTCCTCCATTGTATAATGGGGTATCTTCATCCGCAGGGTTCTTGCTTCGTTTTCATCGTTCGGCCACTTTCCTTCGGTAATGCATCGGATAATTGGAGACATCCAGTTTTCCTCCTCTTCTTCCACTATTGCTCCAATGACCTTCTCTTCCGTCGATGGTGCTTCTAATACTTCTACAAGGATCTCCTTGGTCAAATGGTCAAATGCGACAGATGCTAGCTTGCTCAACACATCAGCCTTCTGGTTCTGTGCTCTGGGGATGTTTTGTATTCTGAATTGCTTGAAACATCCAATGTATTCTTTTACCTTAGCTAAATATCTTGCCATGCTTTCCTTGTAGGTTGTAAACTCACCGTTGATTTGGCTTGACACTAGGTTGGAGTCTACTTTAGCATTTAGCACTTGGATCTTCATATCCTTGGCTATCCTTAGTCCGGCCAGCAATGCTTCATACTCCGCCTCGTTATTTGTGCTGGGAAAATTTAACCGAAGAGCATAAGTGTATTCTGTTTGATCTGGGCTTATCAGCACCAAACCTGCTCCAGAGCCTTTCTTGTTAGATGCTCCGTCCGTGAACAGTGTCCATTCCTCCTCTGTGGTTGAGATGTTGCATACTTCTTTGCCCTTCCCTTCTTTCCCTACTTTGTTGACCGGTATTTCATTTATGAAATCTGCCAAGACTTGTCCCTTGACGGCGTTTCTGGGGATGTAAGTAATTTTGTATGCTCCCAATTTTACCGCATACTTCATCAACTTCCCTGAAGATTCGGGTTTGTTCAAAACGTCCCGGATGGGTTGGTCCGTGATCACTTTAATGTGGTGAGCTTCAAAATATCTTCGGAGTCTCTCGAGCGCGGTCACAGAGCCAAAGCCAATTTTTCCAGAGGGCATAATTTCGCCGGCATCATGGAGTGTTCTTCTTACATAGTGTACCGGCATTTGTTTGCCCTTCCTTTCTACCATCATCACAGCGCTTATGGCCTCTTCGGCTGCCGCTAGGTACACAAAAGATCTTCCCCGCAATCGGGGCGGTTGGGCAACTCTAGGATCACGCTTCATCTTACGGAAAGCCTCCTCGGCCTGATCATTCCATCGGTATTCCTTTTGGTTGTCTTTCGTTATGCTCTTTAAAGTGTTGAAGAAGGGTAAAGCTTTCTCAGCTGATCGAGATAGGAATCTGTTTAGGGCTGCCAACTTCCCGCTGAGGCTCTGCATCTCCTTGAGTGTTCGGGGCAATTGCATGTCGGCTATCGCCTTTGTTTTTTTTGGATTGGCCCTTATTCCTTCGGATGTTACCACATATCCGAGGAACTTTCCTTCTTCAACTCCAAAGGAGCACTTTTTGGGGTTGAGCTTCATGTTGATTTTTCGGAGGTTATCAAACGTGTCTGCCATATCTGCCAACAATTCCACTTCGCTTCTGCTTTTGATCACCATATCGTCGACGTACACTTCCAAGTTCCTGCCAATTTGCCTTTTAAAACTTGAGTCTACCAGTCTTTGATAAGTCGCCCCGGCGTTCCTTAAGCCGAAGGGCATCTTGGTGTAGCAATAAGTTCCATGTTCCGTATAGAAGGCTGTCTTCTCTTCGTCTTCCTTGGCCATCTGGACTTGGTGGTACCCCTTGTATGCATCAAGGAAACACTTGTACTTGTACCCCATCACGGACTCCATTTTCCAGTCGATCTCCGGGAGTGGGTAGTAGTCCTTCGGGCACGAAGCATTGATGCTTTTGAAATCCATGCACATTCTCCATGTTCCGTCCGGTTTCTTTACTAAAACCGGGTTGGAAATCCACGTTGGATATTTCACTGCCGGACTATTCACCTTTCGCCACTCTTCTACCTCGGTGTTGATTGCCGGTTCTTTTCACCGAGAAGGTTCTTTTTTCGGCTATTGGCCTGTCATTCACGTTGACATTCGGTTTGTGTTCTATGATTCACGGGGATTCCTCATGTTACCGCGGTTGCCATGCGAATACATCCTTGCTGTTTTTCAGTAGTTCCACCAGCTGTCTTTTGCATTCTTTGGAAAAATTGTTCCCGATGGTAATCATTTGTTCAGGAAATTGGGGGTTTATCATTATTTCCTCTGTTTTCTTGCTAGACTCTTCTTCCTCCGAAGGGTGTTCTTCACTTTTGCTTTCCGTCCCTTTCGCCACGAAATGTCTTTCTAACCTTCTACATTCCGAGATGATAACTGATCTGGTAACCAGGGTTGCCACTCCCCTTGGTGTTGGGAATTTTATCATGGAGTGGATGGTTGAGGGGATCGCTCTTAATTCTCTAATGCCTGATCGTCCCAGAATGATGTTATATGGGGAGGGGGATCTTACCACTGCAAACGTCATTGTGGCTCGGCGATATAGGCCCTCGTTTCCGAAACAAACATTTAGGTCTATCTTTCCGAGGGGTTTTATTGCCTCGCTGAGAATCCCACGGCGTATTTGTTTCTCTCAGCCGCTTTGATTTCGGGCATAGGTTTTGAAAACAGTGTTCGTACATTACTTCCACAGCTGCCCCTGGGTCAACGTAAACCCTCCTCATGGTGTATCCTTCCACATTTGCTTCACATTATCGGGGCTCTTGAACGTCCCGGGTAGAATGGGGAAAAGCTATAGGGACGTTCATCCAATCCTCTTCTCGGCAGTTAGCTTTCCTTTTCTTGTCCTTTCCTCCGCAGTATACCATATTTATCACCCTTCCTCTGCCGGGCTGATTATCTCGGGGGTTTCTTCCCTTTGCCTTACTTCCTTCAGTTAATGATCCAACTTGCCCGTCCCCAAAGCTACTCTTAGTTGTTCCTTGAGTTGGTAGCAGTCATTGGTGAGATGGCCTTTCTCACCATGATAATCGCAGAACTTATCTAAATTTTCTCTCCTTGGAGTCCCTCTCAAAGGTGGGGGTGGTGGTAGTTTTAACTGGAGCTCCGTTGCTAGAATTTCCTTAGGTGCTTTTGAGAGGAGGTTCAAATCCATGGGGCGGGTGTCGTTTCTGTAATGGTTTCTCCTATAGTCGCTTCGGTGATCGCTTCTGTAGTTATCGGTCTTTGTTGGGTAGTAGGGTTGTAATCGGCTACGGGATTTTTGTTCTGTTCTTCGGTCTCCTCTCCGCTTGTCGGGGAGGTTTGCTGCTCGGAAGGTTCGCCTGGCGACCGCTGCGTATGACTTACGGTTCCATTCCCCTTTAGGAAGTTCCGTGGTGTTGTAGGCTTCCTCCGATAGTACAAAATCGTCTACCCTTTTCATCATTTCCGTGATTGTCTTGGGAACTCTGTCTGATAATCGCTTCACCAATTCCAGGCATTTGCTTCCGTTGGTGAATGAGGATATCTGCATTACTTCGGTACACCGGATGTAGCTAGCCTCGTCGGTCCATCTTTCCTTGAATTCTAGCAAGGTTTCATGAGCTTTCCGCACGATCTTTGTGAGTTCCATCGGATCTTTAAGACATTTCCTCCCCGCGAACCTTTCTAGGAAACTCTCTAAGCTCCTCCCTGTTAATACTACTGGTAACCGCCGAACCATCCACCGGGCCGTCCAAAGTTTGTTGGAACATCCAAGACCATACCGGCATTGGCCACCTCCATGATTTGCGTGCACCGGAGAAGCGAAAGACGTGATCATCCGGTCCGAGGATCCGTTGTAGCGTTTTATGTTCTTTGGTAGTTCATGTCTCGGTCCGGCGAACTCTACTATCCGTCGCGTGAACGGAGATCTGGGGGCATCTTTGTATGGTTTGTGCAGGTCCTCCACGACTGTTTTCCTTCGGATCTTTTCCTTTTCTACTCGGGTAGGTCCTTCGACTTCGTCTCCGAAGTCGATCCGTATGGGTTGCAACGGGCTTTTTCCTTGGGTGTTATGATGTTGTATCAGGGCCTTTAGTGATGATATGTGGTTTAGTATTTGTTCTTCTAAGTTAGGTGGGTTGTTTCCGGGTGGTGTTTCGAGAGGGCTGATTCAGTGGTGGGGTCGGCCATCTTCTAGCTTCGGTAGTTAGAATAGCGGTCCCACGGATGGCGCCAATTTGTTGAGGTAAAAATCTGTAATTACCCGAACAAGCTAATCCTTCGGCTGAGCTCTCCGGATTAGGTCCCTTCGGATCTGTAAACACAAAGACAACACGCGTTAGCCTCGCCTAGGGTTTTATCCCTAGACCAAGCTCCGGCGTGAGGATGAGTATGGTAATATGTCGAGTTAAGCGTGTAATGAAATGGAGTCAGAACTAGTTAACCTTGAATGCTGTAGCTTAACTCCTTATATAGATGGGAAGCTTTTGTCCTCACCCAAAGCTCACGTGGGCGATAGTGACGTTTTCGGGCGGGAGTTAACTTTACTCATGGATTCGGCCCGGGGTCAAGAGTTCTGATCAAGATTTATTTCCTTTTATATATGGTGATGTCGGTGTCCGTTATGCCGGGGTTATGTCTAACCCTCCGGTATAATGTATGGGTCCTTTAGTCCTGTCTGATTGGCTTGTAAGCTTTTATCCGAAGATTGTGTATTGTGCCGCGGCGTTTTGTTGCAGACGTCCGGGAGTTAGGTTCTTCGGCATTTTACTAATATGCGGTAGGGCTAATGCGGTTGGTATGACATCGCAACAACAATTACAATGCAAATAAATGACATTCAGACTGACTTTTGCAAAGCTTGCAAGTTCTCTTTATCTTTATCTTTTAAATTCAATTCATATCAATGAATCAATGACATGTACTATTTTAAAGAAGAAGAAGTTTAATCACTACTATTGTCATAGTTTAAATTGAATAGGATTGTTAGAAAAAGTCACTATCATTTCATATGTAATGAAGTGAAAGAACCAGGACCTGAAAATGAAACATGAAAATTTTGAAATTCTTCACTTCCCGAAGCACCTCAAAGATGACCAATAACATACTCTGATAGTTTTGGAGGCATAAGATAAAGAAATACTCCGTACTTTTGTATTTTATTTTCAAAATAATATTAAACAAAGATATGACATCATAAAACATAATTTAATATATCAACAATATTTGAGAGTATGACACCTATGCAAAGATGACCTCACTCAAAACCCTCTTTTAATAGATTAAATAGATTAGAATGCTTTCCACCCATTACCCATTACCACTCGCTCTCTTTGGTCCGATCTATAATTCTTAAACATCGTTTATGTTCACTAAAACTATGATGTAGATTGATTGGGTGAGATCTTTCTTCATTTGATTTGTCACCTGTAGTGAAATCTCATTTCAAGTATTGTACTTGTTTTTTCAACATTCATGTTGAAATTAATGACATATTATTTTTGCCAAAAAAACAAAAAAAAACAAAAAAAAAATGCGCTTCGCCCTTACATATTTACTCAAAACTTACTTAAACAACATTTTGAATTGTGCTTTGAAAACGTTTTTTTCATAAAAATATGCAAATAATAAAGTTTCATTATGTATACATGCGATTCTCCCTTTTATTTAACACGTGTTTTTTAAGGCATGTATCAGTCATGACAGATAGATGTTCTTAATTTGTTAATAGTTTAAAACATGAACTGGTTATATACCATTGTGCATCACGAGCCTTTGGCATAAATTTTACTTAATGTGTTTTGATATAATCACAATATACATAAATTTTAATGTGCACATAAATTGTATATTATATGTTTTTAATAATATAATTGGTTATGAATGTAAATTTTTATCTTTTGGATTTTTATTTTGGCATAATAAGTCTGCTAGAATGCATATACTGAATTGTTTTGTTCTATATCATTATGTAAAATCTTTTATAATTATATAGTTACAATATCTGTGCACACACAAGTTTTAACATAAAATTTTCATTGTTTATTAATATAGATTAATTTTTTGTAGATTATTGTTGAACGAACGATTTGACTTTGTTTGCTTTACCCGACATAGTGTTGATGTTGATTTTGTTTAAATTTAAATATTGATATCATGTTTTAGACATTACGTATGTTTAGTAGCACGTAGTGACCCTAAAAAATTGCTTATTTGGATATCCTTAATTAAACTTTAAAGATTAATAACATACATCGTTGTTATATACACAATATCATGTATATATGTTTTAATCTTACACTAACCCGTAGATTCGTGCCTCTGTTTTAATATTTACATTCTTGTTGATAAGAGCACCGGTAAGCCAAAAGCGCGCGCCAAGTATGGCCCTATGGCGACGCTATGGCTCAACACCATACCCGATTCGGCGTTATAGAGCCTCGCTACCGACGACACCACTGAGTTACCACGTTTTCCCCTCTTTTTTTCAAATCAACGGTCGAATTTGGGAATAATAAAAAAAGATACGTTGGCAAAGAGGAAAATAGCCGTTTTTTTGAAGAAAAAAAAAAATCATTTTACCCACTGTTTACCTTTTAAAAATCCTATAAATACCTTTTAAATCACTAATATTTAACACACGTTTCTATCTACACATCTCAACAATAGTTCTCTTTATTTCTACCTCCAACTCACAAAAGTGAATCCCGATCAATCTTCATAGACCAGTCAAACGCTCTCTAACCCGCAAAAATCAAATAACCAATTCCTCATCTTCATTTAATCAACCACACCATCATCCGTAAATTCCATTACCTTTAATGCCAACTACTTCCACCATTTAGTATGTTATATCAAATCCCAAACCAAATTACCAACTTTAACCTATTTGGAACGTCCGAGTAACTTCAACTCGAAATCGAACCAAGTATATAATTTGGATTAATATATATGAATTGCGTTGCCCAAATTAGAGGACGTTTCTTTTAATGTTATTTAAGTTAATTGAGCTATTTGGATACCAATCATTGGACCCTTTTAAATATATTAGTTTAACAACCTCGTTGGACATTTCATTACTTACGTTTATACAAGAATGATGAATCAGTTCTTGGGTGGGTTCTCTTTGCTTTTTATTTTTAAATACGTGTGGCTTTAAATTGGTATTAAATTTTTTATGTAAATGTTGGTATATTCATTTCATTTGGCAAATTTTAATTTCATTTGGCACATTTGTATAGTAATAGTTGGGTCGGGATGTAAACGTTGACCTTAAGTTTGTTGTAAAGAACCATGTGTTTTAATTTTTATTATTTTTTTAATATATATGTATATATATTTAATGAATTCGCTAGATCCTTAATTA
This sequence comes from Chrysanthemum makinoi, assembly GCA_910596185.1. Lineage (NCBI taxonomy): Eukaryota > Viridiplantae > Streptophyta > Magnoliopsida > Asterales > Asteraceae > Chrysanthemum > Chrysanthemum makinoi. Next base: position 183,064,220 of record OU343219.1, on the reverse strand, counting down.
CATAATAACAAATAAAGTTGAGCAGACTGAATCGCAAAAAGTGGCGCATACTTCGGGGTTAAATTTTGCCATTTTTTCTAATTTTTTGAAAAGATAAGGATCGGTTTTGCAAAATGTGATACACTTCGTGTATTTCAGCCATTTTTCGTAATTGGGGCCTTTGACAAAGCGTCGTTGACTGATGGGGTACTTTTTGCCATTTTCCCAAACTAAAAAAAACGACGTCGTTTCAATTTGTCGATTTTGCCTTTAACTTAGGGCCTAAATTGTCAACGTTCATCCAATATTTGCAAAGACTAAAACGCCGTCGCTTCCGACGAGGATTAAGAAATATAATAATTAAACCATTAATTTAAACACTAGGTGTGTCTCTCATTTCTATGTGTTAAATGTGATGATAGGTTAAAAAATTTACTAGCATAGCTAGCTGAAATTTTTTGGGTTACTAATTTATGTAATGTAATGCAAAAAGTGAAAAAAAAAGGCAGGACACTTATCTAATATTTAATAAGTACGTTTTATTATTAAAGCCTCTTGGTCTAGTGGTATGTAAGTGACTCAATAACCTAATAGTTATGGATTCTAGTCTCGTTGATGTCATGCGATAAATGCATCCACGTGTAGATCGTAAGAAACATCTTTTGACGGAGAAAAAGAAATTAAAAAAAAAAAAAAAAAAAAAAAAAAAAAACTATGTCTGGGTTTTAAAGAGAAAGACAAGGAAAAAAACATAGAATCAATTGGTAAAAGAGATGCAAAGTCCAAATAACCAAATGAGAATAAGGTCGACGCATGTGACACCTTTCTTTTCCATGGTTTCAAAACCTGTCCTTTTTCTTTTTTCTTTTTTTCTTGTTTTGGTTTTCATTTTTTACAATATCTTCCATTTAGTTTATCATAGGATAAGTTTGGATTTGGGTATACAAACAGACATTAATTTTAGTATATAATTCTACTAAATTTCGTCGAATGACAATCCATATCCAACAAAAACATGTATGCACAACAGGTGGCAGATATTGCAGACGCGATCACACTTGAGCCTTGTATGCCCCGACAGTTTACATTTATGCTCAAAACCAAGAAGTCGAGGAGGAAAAGAAGCAAAGATTTGCACCGAGTACGACAAACATTACATACAAACTAAACCTTTGTTTTTAGCCAAGATAATTTCATTTCCATAAACACTTGAAACAACAATTGCTAAAATCACCACCTATTTTTCACAATTAGAATCTGTTTTCAAAAGAAAGAAAAAAACAAAAGTTTTTCCCAAGGTAACCAAGACTTTCCACCAAAAGATCAATTGAAACCTCAGAGCTCCTTCTATCTGTGCCTATAATGACAAAATTTGATTACCCACAATTTCATACAAAATCATTTATCTTCTGAATGTACAAATCCAAGCCCCGGGTCTTTAACTTTTAATGACAATTGCTACAGGTCCCCACCCGTTCCGCCTCCCTCAGTGTAACAGAAGAATCGAAGATAATGACATCGTTAAACCAAAAAACAGTGAGAGAAGACAGCCGTTTCCAGGCTAAAAATCTTACAAACTCATGGATCATCTTTTTGAAAGGCAACTCAGCTTCATAAACCACGGGGGAAGTTGCTGATTTGTCCTTCCTCCAACATATCTTTGTTGTTCAGCTTGAAACTTATCCTTATGCGCATGACAATTGATTTCTGGCATAAACATTCATTAATAAAGTAGTGAAGAAAACAACCAATAAAAAGAAGATAAAACCATATAATCAGAACTCCCATTTTTCAAATATTTTTACCTGGATATACTATGAATTTTCTACCATTATCTCCTACCTCTGTGTAGTTGCCCCTAGATTTCTAATACTAAACTAAGACAGCGATATTATGATCCTGAAGAAAAGGATTGATACCTTCCACACCCTAAATATACCTTCCAGTGAGGTATTTACTAGGAAATTAGAAAGATAATGCTTGATATAAGATGTGGCAAAACCGGCAGGCAGGTGGGTTAGGTAAGAGGTTAGATCCGTAATCTTTTTGTACATATTAAAAAGGGTCAGGCCAAGCTGGCTTTGACCTGGAACACTTTTTTATTGAAATTCTTAAAACTTCTTATAAACAATTAGCCTGTCAAATATATTCACAAGAATCATAGTTTTTCAATAATATAGTTTTTTTGTAATCATACTTGACACCTTTCAATCCGTTTGACTTGTTTCCTCAGAGATAGATATAACCAGCACCAACCCACGGATAATTAAATGGATCAAGGTTATGAATTAGAGAGTTAAACATAATACCAGTGGATGTAACATGATCTGGTCAAAAAAGAAGTAGAGGTATATTATATGAAAGTATTTACCTTGCCATGTTGACTGTTGGTAACTCGTAACTTCTGAGTTATCGACCCATTACCGTTTCCAGCCAGAGTATTGCTACTAGCAGGTTCCAAATGCAACTGAAGAAACTGTGGATTGGAAAAAGCAACATATCAGATGGCACATTCAGGTTAAAGGGATGCAAGCGTTGTTTATATATATGATGCCCCACATTAGCATTGAAGTAAAAGTGAATCAAAAGCACAAATGAGTCGTTTAAAATGAGGTGACTGTTACCTTCGGGACTGCTGCCTGGAAAATAAAGTCCGTATAGACATCAGAAGACTTGTTCGCAAAGTTTGCTTCGATTTGAGTTGTCTGTGGACTTTCAGGTTGCTTAGAAAAGTTGAACGTTAACCTCAAAGAGCTGCTCTCAAAAGCAACTAATGGTGGATATGCAGAACCATTATCTTCTGTTATGAATCAATGGTGGTAATTAAAATCTCGAGAAAAAAGCAATTTTCTGCAACCAGATTGAGCAATAGGATAAGGAATACTTACTAGGTGGTGGAGGGGTAGGACCAAATCCATCTAACAAATCTATCATAGCTGTGGAAGAGGCTGGTAGAGATGGACCCATAGTTGATGACAGACTATCTAATGGACTAACTGAAGTCTTGTTATCTTGACTTATTGATAATATATCAGGTACAGATGAACCATTTTGGGGTGGAGCTGACCCAATTGACAGTAGATCCAGCAGAGCATCTGTGCCACTCTTTTGAGCCTGAGTTGTACCTGAAACAAATGGGAGGTAAAAATAAACTTACATTATCTCGCGTCGCTATATTTCATTCGGCCAGACTATAACAGTCGTTAATAAATTGATAATAATTGACTGTAATAGCCTTTTACAAACGGTAACATTATTTAGGGCTCGTTTGTAAATATCTTTGGGTATAATGACCGAGTGCAAAACTAGTTACTATGGGACCATACCAATAGACAGTTAACAGCACATTGAAAAATTCTTATAATTCACTCTATATATTATTCTCAAAGAGGAACTTGGGTAATGTGCACAAAACCAAACTCTTGCATTATTAAGTAAAACCATGCAAAATGCACAGGTAGTTCTAAAGCATGCTCTTGACCGTTTCACAAAACGATACATGAACCAGAAAGTAATTTGTAGTAACATCCTTAATAGTCACACTTCCCAAAAAAATCTAACCTGACTGTGAAGAAGAGGATGATGTACCAACATCAAGAAGGTCCTGAAGAAAGTTCCCACCAGAAGAGCTAGGTGCTGCAGGTTCATCTACTCCTAAATCAAGCAAGTCTACTAGAGGAGCAGCAGCTGTTTTGGCACCCCCATTGGGAAGATTTAGTTTGGAGGTTAAAACAGGTACTTGAATAGAGCCAGCCCTCCTGTAAGTTGCTTCATCAAGAGCCGGCATTCTTTCAACCAGTGTAGACCTTCACATGTTCATTAGCAGCATTAATATCGTAAGGTTAAACCAGTTGAGTTTTTCTTTTTTCCTTTTTTTTTTTTGCTTTTTTATAGAGTATTGAAATTACAACTTTGTAGTATGCATAGAGTATATGCAAGAGCTGGTACTAGTAAAAGAGTAAACCATACCTTATATTCTGATGTTTTTCAAGTATAGAATCGAATTCAATGGATCTCTGCTGCAGTTCAAGCAAAAGGCTTCCTCTAGATTGAGTAACAATATTCTTTATTCTCCTACATATAACAACTTTGATATCAAAAACTTCATCTCTTGTAAGTTTGCATGGAATTGCGTACCAGTACCTGCTTTTAACAATCAAATTAATAACTTACTGTGAGCAAGAAGGAAAACGGGAGGACAGCTTCAACAAAGCAATCAAACACATAGCTCTGGTAGTAAGATCTGATGAGTGGCGTTTGATTGCAGTTTCAACAACATCCACAGCATCATTCTCAGTTACCTGTTCACAACAACTCAAAGTAACAACTTTTGAAGATAGGAATGGGTCCCAGTTTTATATAACTGAAAATCTAACATATAACATGAACTCGTACGATTATGGAGAAGTAAACTCACGGTTATAGGGTCCTCAAGATCAAGCATTCCAATACCATTTACCAACATGTCACCATATTCTCCAATACACCATACAGCTACCCGAACAAGTGTTTCCTGTTTTTGGGATCAATAGAAAACATATGTTAATACCTATACGCAAGTACTGCTTGTACAAATGATGAAAACATACCAGTATTACTTGAGAGTAAACCAAATTGACCAACATTTACTAAATGCAAAGCTGATGTACCTGGTCATCTGATGTTTGGATTGCCTTATAGAGTGACCGTACTGTATACCCATGGAGGTTAGGAGCATTGGTTATCACAACAATAAGGGCATGCCATACTTCATCCTTTACATGATTTCCAGCCTACTAACAATAAAACATGAGATTAGGAGTCCCATAAACTTCTTTAGTCAGCTATAAATGAATTTCACTATGGTTTTTTAATGATTGGAGATTATTGGATCAATGTGGAAAATGAGTCATTGCTTAGATAAGCTCACACCAGAATACATACCTCAGAAAGAACCTTGAGCATCTGATCAATGTACCATATCTTGTCTGGGGAAAGCCTAGAATACCAAAGAAAAGAAAGATACTTATATTATAAGTTGAAATCAATGAAATTTTGCTATCTCATGTACCATATTACTCGTATATCTCAAGTCTAATTGTCTAAACTCAGTGTGCAAGAATTTTACATCGGTTGAAGCTATTTCCAAGTAATAAATACAGCATTAAGGTAAAAACAAGATGATGCTGTGAACATAAGTATATGCTGGAACTTACTTTTCCACAATGGAGCATATTTTTGCAGTAAGGTCACCCTTGAAGTCCTGGTCACTAACTTGTAGATAATCAATTAACTCTTTGGTCAAAGGTTTAACATTGTTCTCGTTCATCAGAAGGTATATAAGTTCAAGAGCTCTTTTCTTTAATGGTTGAAGCATCAGAATCCTGAACAACAATGGCACACCATATGAGATTCATATGTTATAGTAAAAAACATACTTGCAATTCTGCTCCTGAATCCCCCAAATTTATAGTTAGGGCCCAACAAATTACAAGTCAATTAATAAAACAATTGTTAAGCCTCAAGCAAATATACACCTAAGTATAAGTCAAAAAATTACCTTTACACATTCTAAGATTGTTGTTCGATGTCTCTGCACAGCTTGATCATCTACTGAAATTGCTTTCATCAACATGTTCAATGCCACGTATCTGCCAAGTGTGTAAACAAAGAGGTTAAAGATTTTCATGTTTGCATAGACTATACAATATTACAACTTAAACAAAGATTGTAACCATGTGCTAAACTGAATAAAATCTTAGCATAAAAGCATAACTTTAACAGTTAACTATTGGTGCCACAACATGATCTTCATAAGCATAAGCATTAAATTGCAATTCAACATAACTTAGGCGAGGTATATATTGCATTAACTCCGAATATCTTAGACCATATAACAGGCAATAGTCACCTGATATTGTTGTCACGGTTAGATAAGAACCGCCCCAAGATATTGATTGCAAGAACACGCAGACCACTATTATCTTCAATGCTCATAATGGTTTCTACGCATTCATAAAGTATTGCATTCCCTGCATTCTTGTTTGACTCAGTTTTTGTTGCCACCTAGACAGAAAATTAAGCAAGACCGTCAAAAGACATAATCATTTAATATTCTTCCATTACAGGTGCCAAAACATAGAACTATGCATGCAATACACACTTCATGAATATAGATACAAGACGCAATACCTTTTATTGAGTAATTAACTAGACAAATTGAGTTTAATGCCATGAACTTTTAAAATCTAGACTAGAAATAGAACCTGACCTGAGCAAGAATGTCATTCATAGACTCGCTAGCATCAGCATCTCCATGGCCCAAAACACGCAAAAGACGGAGCAATCTTATATGGAGAAATGGGTCTGCAATCCCTGAAACGTCATATTCAGGAGCATATGGGCTGTTCACAGCATCTTTCAAAACTTTCACCAATCCCTCTGTGCATTTCTAGACCAAATGAAGAAAAAGTAAGAAAAATATATCATCACATGAACCCTTAAATCACACTACAACTACATAATTCCCAGCACAGAATCAAATGTCAAACAGTTCTAAGCACAAATGTATGGTGAAACATATAAACGGAAAAAGAAGAAACAAGTATGCTCATGTCCAAAGAATATTACATGCAAGTGAATTACCTTTCTGAAATATTCAAGAGCCTCTTCATTGAGATTACACAGATCTGTACATAGCTGGATTGCAGTTAAAAGAACTCCATGATGCTTCTCTTTTAGTAAAGAAACAACCGGGTTCACAAAATTTTCTGCAAGGTCAGGGACTTTCTTTACAATCCTTATTGAGCATAATGCTGCCTGTATAATGTAAGAACTGATTTTAGTACAATTTCATAAAGAGTGATACGCGAGAATTAGATAATATACTATCAAGGGATCATGAAATGTATCTCAACTGCACTCTATAGGACCCACAAACGTTTTACACTACAAAAATCTAATGGATTTTTTTTCAAAATAAAAACAAAAACAAAGACCAACCAAAAAAACATGTATGTTGATTGCTGAAAATATAGAAACGGTAGACTCCCTAGGGACCCCGTGAAATGAATTCCTAAATTGTCAAGAACTTACTTTCTTCCGGATATTTGGATCTCGAAATTGCAGTAACTTTTCGACTTCAGGTGCAAGATCACGAGCCATTTCTGCTGAACTTATATTGCCCAAAGCACAAAGAGCTAGTCCCACGATATATTGGTTGGTATGGTTAAGATCTCTGCAGATGACAACAACACCACATTCTTAACGACTAAAAACTCCTCCTTATAGAAAACACAATATATAAGTAAAAAAATAAAGGATTGGCAGGATCATACTGCTTTAGAGAATTGGTAACAAGCATCAAAACTTCTTGTCGTTCGTCAAGAAGCAGCATAAGTCCAAGATATCCTATTCTCTTTTCTGGGAACCCGGGAGCTGCAATTAACTTAAGGCATTCCATTTGGCCAAAATGTGTGGGATATCCTAGCATGTGAATGAACATGAGCTTTGCCACGATGTCTATAATCATTATCATTATCACTAACTGCTGCTCGAATAGATGCACATTCTTTTCTAACAACTGCGCGCTCTTCTGCAGCAGTTTTGCAAGCACGTATTGCCCGAATCATGTCCCTGCAACAATCTTCATTCAGACTCTTAACCAAATAACACAGATATTATCAACCCTCTTCTTTTTCCAAAATTACACCTAGGGTGTGTTTGTGGAAGAGCGTTTAAGAGCGGTGAGTGTTGAACGTTTTGATTTTTAATGCTCGTTTGGCAAGCAACAAGTAGCTTTATCTAATTTTTCGGAATGCTCCTTTTCCATCGCTCAATGAAGTGAGTAGTAGCTATATTTTTCTATAAAAACGTTTGGTAACATAGCGGTGGTTGTAATTATAATGTGTAATACAGCTCCTAAATGCTCAACGCCCGTGGGTATGTTTGCAACGGAGCGGTGAGAGCTTTTGGAGCAATGAGCATTTTAATTTTTAGTAGTCGCTATAAATGAGTTGTGAGCTTTGCTAATTTTAGGTATGCTCCTTTTCCAATGCTTCTTTAAGAAGTCAGGAGCCGTGAAGTGTGGCTACCGCGCTCACGCCCATCGCCACCGCTATTTTTGCCAAACACAACCGGACGCTGCGGTTTGGCGTGGAGCATTTTAGAGTATTTAGGAGCGGTGAGCGGTGAGCATTATGCTCATTTGGCAAGCAACAAGTAGCTTTATCTGTTTTTCAGAATGCCTATTGGCAACGCTTCAATGGCGTAACATTTAGAGCGGAGCATTTGGGAGTTGTTTTACACATTACGATTATACCTATAGCTACATTACCAAACGTTTTTATAGAAAACCGCCATCGCTGCTCACATCTACTGCTAACTGCTAATGCTATTTTTGCCAAACACACCCACAGCTACTGCTCACTGCTCATTGCTATTGCTTTTGCTTACATCTACTGCTCACTACTCATTGCTACGGCCACACATATTGCAGATCCCCGCATCCTAACGTGCTTAAACATAATCATGAACCAGATAACATTTGGTGAAAAATTAAGGTAGAGCATCACGTCGCCACACTGGTTTATCTAATATTTCTCATCAACTTGTCTATATAATTACATTTCCTTTTAGCGGAAGGTTATTGCGGATAGCGAATTATGTTTCGTAAACAGCAGAAAATGTATCACATTGCTATAGTACAAACTACTTACTGCTAAATTTTAGTTCATCATAATGCACAACTTATTAAACTAACCAGTAGAGCAAAATGAATACAGATCATACGTTGAATTAAATAAAAATTAGGTCAAAATTTAGTTGAAATTGAATATAATAGAAATAAGAAGTGACCTTAGACGCGTTCCAGAAGAAAACATATCCATGATTGCTGCAGCGGTCGATCAGATCCACAAATAATAAAGTGTAATGGTGAATCGAGATCTGGTGATCTGTATTATATTTGAGATCTGTGGCTTGTGATTTTGCTAATGATGATTATTATTATTATGAGAATGATGATGATGATGAATTCATTTATTTTATTTTATTTATTTCCCTAAATTATTATTCTTCCACTGAGGCTGGGTGGGAGCGAGTATTGAATGAATGAATGAATGAAAATGTTGTTTCTTTTGAAAAGTTGGAGAAAATTATAGAAAACAAAAATAAACCACTTAAATACCTTGTCTCAATTTCTTTATTCATTTTTTTTTCTCGTCTTTTCTTTACATCAGCTAACTCAAGCAGTAGTGGTCTAACCAAACAAATAAAAATACATTACTTTATAGTTTATACAAACATATCTCACAATATACCCTACACACAATCATAACCATCAAAAGATGACTCAAGACCACCTTTACTTTTCCTTGTTTCGGTGACCTAACCTTTTCCCATTCTTTTTTCAAGGCTAAATGAGGCTGATGCATACGTAAGGCAATAAGAAAGATTTCACGAGTGACCACAATGCATGGTCTCAAGTTATTAAGTAAAGGAAAATGTAAAAGAAAAAGGAAATAAAATGTTAGTTGATAAGTTTTTTTACTAAAAAAACTGATATTTTTCGTTGAAGAAAGAAAAAAAAAAAGTAACTATAAATCATGTTTTTTTAGTTTGACAAAAAAAATAATAATAACTTATTAAAATTATTGTATGCTTTAATATTGTTGTCAAATATTTATATTAAAAAAAACCTTCATTTTATCTTTTCATTTTTCCCTTCTAAAAAAAATATATATATATATTTTTTTTCATTTCAAATTCAAATTATAACCTCGAACCATGTTAGTGTAGAATATCATAATCATGGATCGGATAAAAACTGAAGATGAAAGATCATAAAAGTAAATCAAAAGATTAAAAAATTTTGGCTAAATTTTTGCAATCAAATAACTTAAAATTTTATTATTATGTGATATGTAAAAGGATTAACCTCCCTGTCTTAATAGTTCGAAAACTTGATTTACAAATTTGTAGTATTTTAGTTTGGATTTGAACAAAGCAAGATCTGGAAAATTGATCACGATCCTATGATAAAGATCTATCTATTTACACTTGCAAGATCCTCGCATATGATCGATAAATTAATATGTTTTTGCGCAGTATCAAAACCGTAATTTTTTGTAAAGATAGAGATCATAACGACGATTGTTTTATCTATATTTTTGTTGCCCATCACGGTATAAAAGCAATGCGAATGTAGGCTTGCTTTTACTATAAAATGTAGTGTTTGAATTCATTTTAGGACTGTTTCGAATGGGTTGGCCAAAAAGCTTATTATTGCAAAATTACTAAAATGATATAATTAAATGAATTTTAAGCATGTTAGATTTTTGTAGGTAAATATGTAATTTATGGTTATGTCCCCGCTTGTTTTAAATTCTCTTTACGTAAGCAGTTTTTAAGCCCCTTTTGGGCTTATATGATTTTACAGTTCTCGCATGACAAACGGAGACTTATTTTGTAAGTTCTGCTTATTTTGTAGTTCGCCCATGCCCCCCCAAACACACAATGTAACATAGGGATTTTTTATTTTTATTTTTCAAATTAAATGACATGACTTTTGAGTTGGTGCTGTGAGTTGGTTTAGAATGCAACATTATATTACTCCGTATGTGTTATGTTCAATGAGATTTGGATAGTATCGATTCTCTTAACAACTCGTATAGGAGCTAGCTATAATTTGTTGTACCATTTAGTATGGTTGTAACTTGTAACGCGGGTGGGTTCTATCAATTTGACCTCGTTCAACAGTTTTTCAATTTTCGACGCCTTATATTGGAAGTCTTCCCAACGTGATTCAGTTAGACAATGTGATTGATGGGTACAAATACAATTCTACAGATATTGAAAATAAAATTTAGAAGCTAGTATATACATTTGAATTATTTTTTTCTGTTGCCAAGTAATTTTAAAATGAAGAACCGTTGTTTACGCTTGTTAGATCCGAGAGGAGCAATATTTATAGATTTCCCAACATACATAGAAAAGCTAAAACTTATTGCATGGACCAATTACATAATGGGATGTGAATTGCAGATTAACCTTTTGTGCACTTGAATATTGGTATGTACCTACTTCATTGTTGATTTGTTGGTCACAAAATCAAACCATCTTTTGGAAATTGAAGTTGACTCATTGGAAAAGTTATCCTAATATTGTGCCCAGCAAATATACATTTAACAATTTATGGAAAACAAGTAAAAGCATATCGTATTAACATTTGGCATAAAAGATTAATTCATAATGGTCTTCTAATATCTTAAGAATTTTATGCTTTTACGGCAGGTTTTTATGAAGAGTGCATTACCTTTAAAAATTAGTGAATACTTTTATTTATCCATAAAAGGTAAAAAGATGATGTGCAAAATTAGTTCTATACATATGCGCCCAAGAATGAGAAATAAATGCAATAATAAATGATGATGAACCATATCGCTCCGCCATAAACTTTGGGGTGTTTTAGTAATGCTAATAGTGATATGAGATGACGTGAATGTGATGATATGGTACCATAAATACTACTCCGTATTATAATTATCAACATTAAGTTGAAAGTAGTGGTGGAGCCACTCACCACTCACCGCAACCTCAACTTTCTCTCTCCTTTCATTTCCACTTACTCTTCACCGTACATCCGCTTTTGTTCACCCTCACTCACCTTTCATTAAAATATATACTTTATACAAATATACCTCATTAAATATCTCATACACACTCACAAAACAGATAAAAAAACATTTAGTTTTACATGCGGCTCAGTTTATCAGGTTTAATACATTGGTGAGTAACTCATCATAATACAATATGCAATTTTGACTGTGACTATGAACTCCCGTTTTGAGCCACTCACTAGTGAGTCACTCACCATGGAGCAAACTCACCTCCACTCCCTCTAGCCTAAGTACACTCATACTATTAAAGAGTTTGAGTGATGGTATAGCAGTTTTTACGAAAAAAACTAATACGGAGTATAAGTTTTAGCAATTCAATTGCCTATTTACATCTATTGTAACATTTTCATATACTTTAAGATAAGAGCTTTCCATATTACTACTTTATTCACTTGTATAACCAAGACATGTTTCATATACAGCAAAACAAAATTTCTAAACATTGACTGCTAAACAAAGTCATAGATATTTGACTTTGACTTTGACTTTGGCATCATAGCCATAACTTAACAAATAAATTCAGCAAAATAAACCAACACCAGTTCGTATACCATGCATACATCATACCATATACGTCATACTGACCTGTATGATGTTCATATGCGGGACCTTCATCGTCGCGGCCCCACCTCTACAATTGTTCCTCAAGAATGAATAAAAGTAATTGATCACAAGTTTCTTAAGGAAAAACGAGTCCTTTCTGGCTCTAACATCACCATGTCCAAGTAAATAAGTGAACCCAGATTCTGTAGCTTCTCTAAGTGCCGAAAGCTCATATTCTAAGCTCGGGTCATCATCAATGGGACCCATGACACTTGATGGCAGTACTGGATCGCTATCAGGTTGTATCAGCGGCACACTAAGTTCGCCAGAGTAGCTTCTTTGACCAACTGATACACTCTCGAAATCTGCATCATTTATATCATTTTCTAGCTCGAGTTCTTGAGCTTCTTTTCTCATGAATTTCTCAAGGCTTTCTACTAGAAGTTGCTCAAAAGCATGGTGATCTTCTTTACGTACGTCTTTGTATCCATATCTTGCTACACATTGGAAGATATGGTAATCTTTTGGGCATACCCTTCTGAAAAGAAAACGTTCATCTTGAGAGACTACTGGGACTGGAACGATTTTATGCAGACACAAAACAAGTGTAGAGTGGATTGCTGGCAGGTCTAGCAGGAACTGGCCGAGAACTGAGGGTACACCATGGACTAGCTCGTTGTAGAGTAATCCAATTCCTGGGACGCCAGACGGTTCCAAGTGTTGACCCCAGGTCGTTCATGAATTCCATCGAGATCTTACCTCTGACTTCACTTTGGTATTTTAACACACTTCCGTAGTTCCAAATGTACATGACACAAAGGAAGAATGATGCAAATGCAAGAGGAAGCCAACCGCCTTCGGTGATTTTGGAGAGAACTGCTGACATGTATAGGAGCTCGATCGATCCAAAAAAGATAAGGAAAGATAATGCTAAAAATACATTTGTTTGCCATATTAGAAGCATAACGAGGGTTACTAATGCCGTGCTAACCATCATCACCCCGACTTCCGCTATGCCTGCACAAAACGCAACTCAATTACAGCAAATTACATATTTTGAACCGGTTTCAGCTATTAACTGTTCTTTCAATAAGTCATAAAAGTGGATTGACAAAGTTGCAGACTGTTTTTAAATCCATGTTCGGTTTAAATACACAGTTGCAACTACTTTTACAACTCAGCAATCTCAGCTCAACATCTCCCAATTAGGTGATACTGGAAGTTCATAGAAGTTTTTCATGATTAAGAGTTAATTAGCTGCCTATAATAATATATTCATATACACAGAAACTTGTACCCCCAAATGTGATCAACCGCCGCAAGATTCTTCAATTGTTCTTTATTTTCCATTGTCTTATGAAAACCACCAATACGTCTAGGCAATGATCCATCAACAAATTGTGTGGTATTAATTATAGACAAAACAATGAGAACAGACTGTATCCAAAAGGCATGTCTATTCCATTGAAAACGATAGTTATCAACTAGAATAATCAGAGGGACGCAAGTACAAAAGGTCACTAGGATCATAAAGCCGAGGTGTTTCTATTTCGCTATCTAAAGGAACTTTATAGAAGAAAATGAAGAATCTTGTGGTTTATTGCTTGAATTGATTTATTACTTCCGGGTCCAATCACCTCTACTATATAGGTACCTAACTAACTAATAACCAACAGAAGTTAAGATAAGGTTGTCAAGGTGCTGAGTTGTACAAGTAGCTATGCAACGTGTGTGTATGCCAACAGTTATCAGTCCGAATTATGTTTATATAAAACAGTCATAGAGAAGATCGAGAAGAAACCAAACCGTATGCATTGGCAATGTCTGTTGTGCTCTGAAAGGTGGCTACAACTAGAACACACATGATCATTAGAAACCAATTGATGACGGGAATGTAGATTTGACCCATAAACTTTCTCGACGTGTGAATAACTTTCAACCTCGGAAAGCATCCAAGAGCCATGGATTGCTTAATGCATGAGAATGAAGCAGATATCATGGCTTGACTAGCAATTACAGCTGCAATTGTGGCTACCACAAAACCGCCAAAATAGTCCATCTGTTTGTTCACACAAATCTCAGATTTTCAGTCACTTGAACGGAAAAATATGTCTGGTAAAATAACGGATAGAAGTATTTTTACCTGGAATGGAGTCATAGAATATTCTACTTGCAGAATCAGGGTGTTTCATAAGATAAGCAGCCTGACCCATGTAAGCCAATAGAAGGCATGGAAACACCACAAATGAGAAAGCAATCTACACATAAAAATATGACCATTAAATCATAAAAATGAAAGCATTATCACCTACTGATACAGATTACTAATTTGCTTCTAACGGTGGAAATTTTGTCCCATGTATGGTAAACTGGTCGATTTGGGCTATGCTTTGCCTCTAACGGGTCAAACGGATAATAATTTAAAGACTGTTAAACTCAAAACTAGTCAAATACATGGATAGTCGCAAGAAATTGTATTGGTTAATCAAAAAACCTCTTTCATTGTTTTATTTCAAAGATTTGATTGTCATCATAATTGCATAATTTCTTTTAATCATATTTAAACATTAACTGTCTGTACCATTCAAGGTAAAAAAGACAAAAGAAGTGTTTTCAGGTTGGACCAATCTGTTCTAATATGTTTATTACGTTAACAAAGACAAACCTGAATGGATGGCACAGAAAAATGGCCTAAATCAGCAAACATTGCTTCCGCTCCTGAAATGAAAAGCTCACATAAATCACATTATAACGGGGAAAAGGGATAGAATTTTATCTTTTAAATGATGTTTTGAAAAAAAGATGATAACTTTACCACAAAATGTAGTCAAATCGACATACCTGTGATGCATAAAACACAACCACCAAGAGACGACCACGCGTTGATGGAATTCTTTTTGAAGAACAAATAAATATAAAATGGATTAATGGCCTTCACGACATATATATCATGTTTAATAAGATTGTATAATCCAATAGCCCCAAGACTAAAGAACCACAAAGCAAGACACGGAGCAAAAGTCAACCCCACTTTACTTGTCCCAAACCTTTGTATGCCAAACAATCCCACAAGAATGACAACAGATACTGTGACTAAAGCACCTGTAAAACACAATGTACCGAGTCAAAAAGTCAACATATATCAACAGAAAAAAGAATCAGTGTCACTTTCTGTTCACATACCTGTACCAAATCCTTGTATTTTACCTTCAAGACCACTCACGGCAGACATGACTGCAATAGCAATCGGTAGAAAGTGATTCTAGTTAGATATGCGTTTTGACATTTGACGTTGTAATAATCCGATAATCAAATGTTTTTGATGGTATCTAAATGATAAATGAATGAAGAGGTGATACTTACCCGATATAGCTGGGGTCAAAATACCGTCACCAATGATCATAGATGTTCCCATTAGAACGAGTAACAACAAAAGGGTTTTGTAGAATGGATTGTGTTCTAACTTTTCTTTAATACTTAGAGCTCTTTCCAGTTCTGGAGTAGGTAATTTCAGCCTATAACTTGAGATACGTTCATCGGCTTGTTGACGATTTGGTAGAAGATTAATTTTTGCATATCTGCAGATTAATGAATACAGTGCAAAAGTTCCTCCTGCAAGATTAGTTATGTATCAGCAAGAAAATGGTTGATACTTTAACTTTAAATATTCAAACCAAGTTCTTTCTAAATCAGAAATGTCTGCATTTTTTGTTATAGATTTAACTTGCAAAGATCTTTGGGAAGAGTTTGTAAGAAGTTTAAACCAGTCATTATGTTGTTCCTGAAAAGTTCCATAACTAAATGAGTTTTTCTGAAGTACAAAACTAGTCTCTTTGACCTGCGAAGTCAAGTATTGTATGTAACAGTAAATACTGATAAAACATTGACTTTTAAAGGTCACCTAGTTCTTCCAATTTCACAGTAAAATGTAGATTCCTTGATGTTATGTAGCTTTCATACATTTATGGGAAGACACATATAAGTTTAACACTCTCGTCATGTTTCTCTAGAATAGCCAAAGAACTTGTGATATAAGTTCTTAACTCGAAAATTAGTATGTTTGACTTGTAAAATCAACATGTGCATATATTAAAAGAAGAATGAGTATTATGTTTCATGATCCTCACCTTCACCATTGTCGTTTGCTTTTAGCACTATGAAAACATACTTTGCCAATGGCACAAGGGCAATCGTGTATATAATAAGTGATAAAGCCCCCAAGACATCAACATCTGACTCAATTTGAACCTTGGTGAAAACGTCTGTAAACACATACAAAGGACTTGTCCCCATATCTCCATATACAACTCCAAGTGTCTGAAAAGCCAATCCAAGAGTCTGCCATATCGAGACCTCCTGAAATTTTCAAACAATTTAGTCAGTACATATCTAGACATCAATGGCCTTTGAAAGAAGCACTAGTTGCTTAAAAGGGAGCTAACATGGGTCTAATTTTTATTTAGTCAACCAACGTTTTCAGGCCAGCAAGCTAAACACCAGAACTTTGAAAAATATTTATTGAAGGAATTTAGCGGTAACTTTTGAGCATGTTGACTTTTTCTTGATTGCTTAAGGTCGGTTATCTTACATAATTACCGTACACTAATTTGTTTTCGAAGCTTCGACTGTTGTTTCTAGCATAGAGTGAGTTAGTCACCCAAAACAGAAAACAGATCAGTTGGTTTGTGCCACATGCATATTAAGTTTGTTATCAAACTAAAATCAAGCCATTTACTCATTGATGTATCATAAACCAAAATATCTATATTAAAAAACACCAAATGCGACCACATAGATAGATATAAATCCACTAACTCCAATGATCCTAAATTTCACACAGCAAACAAGATTCCATAAAAGAATTGCGTTAACTATTGCGTTAACCTTGTTATGGTGACCATGGGAGCCTGCAACAGCCATAGCTTCAACATCAAAAGAGTCAACTCTCTTAGCCTTTTTAACCAGCCTTCTTCTCATAGATCCATACCCTTCACTTCTATTTTCATCATCATTATCATTAAGCAATGACCATGGTGGTGATTCTGAATCCACTTCACTACCATCCACCCACCTTGAGCTTGAGCTACCACCACCACTCCTCTTTCTTAGTAACCTAGCACTAATACTACTACTAATCTCCTCTATACCATCTTCTTCCATCACTAACTTCAAAAATCACCCTAAGTACTCAATTTTTTAAAACTCGAAAGTTTCAAATATTTAAACTATGCAAAACCCATGTGTAAAATGACACTAAATTTACTAAAAAACCAAAGAAACAGTTCACTTGTGACTATATAAAGAAAAATCACCAAACTTTGATAATCTTGAAACTATTAACTACAGCCCTTTCTAAGAAATTAACCAACAACCATTTTAACACGATATACAGTGTATGAGTATGCAGACACACCGCTAAATTTACTTAAGAGTTATAAGAGTTAAGAGTCAAACAAGCAACCTTATAAAACATGTAACGTTTTATTTATGATCCATATAATACTACTATATTCTAAGTGAAATATCACACAGCTAGCTTTGGTAAGTTGTAACGAGTGATTTAAAAAGGACCAATAATTATGTAAGATAAGTTATTTGAATACCAAGAAAGATACTCTACTGAATTATTTAAATAGAGACAAATAAGTGGGGCAATTTGCTTTGACATGTATTGGAATGTGGGGTGAGGATAACATGTTTTAGTATACGACAATGATTCGTGTTTGGACTCTCCTAGGAAAATGGAATTAAATGCTCATCAACATCGAGTTGCAACGTTTTTATGTAGTGTTACTTTGTGTGACTATCCAACAGGATTGATGCATTAATATTTGAACTTAATATTTGACAACACCCAAACTGCTAAACATACTAATGTGTATGTTTCATGTTTACCGGTTGTGTTTTTATGTAAGTCGTTACTTTATGTTTCATGTTTACCGGTTGTGTTTTTATGTAAGTCGTTAATGTGGTTGAGCATGAAAGCTTACTACTAATATCTATTGATTGATTGTCAACGATGGTCGGGGAACTTCTACCGCTCAAGAAAGGAATAAGTTGGTCCGGCATAGCAAGCACAACCTCTGGTCTATATATTGAGATAAAAAATTCCTTGGATAGAAGCTCTTTAACAACATCACTCAGGAGAGAGCAAGTGATAATAGTATCAGGCTTTCGAGCCTAACTGGTTTTAACTTTTAAGATGTCTCCCAGAAGTCTAAGGTACTCGGTGCTGAATAACATCAACAGTGCATTCAACTGTAAGGATCTTTTTTCTTTGGTATGCATAAATTACTTCAAGCTCAGAAGTGTTCAATGAGGTTTAAAAAGAGGGTCCCAAGATTCGCATCAATAGAGATAATTAAGTTCATTTTACATTCAATAACCAATGAACAGCAAACAAGTCGTTACTCCAAATAACTTTTCTCTGTGGCATATCATTTTTCATCATTTCCCATGAGAAAACTGCCTGTACAGCTTAATACAGAATTGGCTTTGAAGGAATGAGGATTGTTTTCCTTTCAATGATTTGACTTTGATATATACCTGCTGATCAGATACGAAGTTTCATGACAAAGGAGATGTCATCTGCTCCTCAACGTCATCTTGCAAGAGAGGGGCCACTTCATCATTCAACTTTGAGCTACCTCCTGATAACCGCCACCTGTTCTTACACATCACAGTATTTAACGATTGATAACAAACTGCACAAAATTTCCAAGGTAAATTTAAATGTGATAATACTAGCTTTATCAACGCATCATCACCACCAAGCCAGCTGACACCTGTTGGATGAAACATATAACAAAAAGCGGGCCTCTCCTTCATTAACACCATGCTTGAACCGTGACTTGAAAAGCAGACCCAAAAACTCCCTATATATTTCCATAAAGACGGCACCAATTCTAAATAATAATGATAAAGATAACGATAATTGAAGAATATAAAGATGTTCGTACTACAAAGATTAACCATAACATCGAGCATATTTACTTACCGAGTAGAGGATAGAAAACAATCTCTTCTTAGGCTGTAAACTAAAGCTACTCAGATCATCCTCGACAACCGAAGCAACTATAGCAGACAAGATGGTGCAGACAAAGCAGTACCAGAACATTACAATCATTACTGGAGGATATTTTTTAAGAATATATGCCTGAAAACATTAAGAAGCAAGTATTTAGTGAGATTTTGTTAATTAACACACATACAATTATCAGCTACTGGCTTACCATTTTACCTGTGCTATGATATACCCAGAAGAAAAGACAGCCAATTATTAGAAAGATTCCTCCAAGTACCCAGTT
>OU343219.1:183032741-183044634 GCA_910596185.1 Chrysanthemum makinoi | reverse complement strand
TCAAGAGATCTTGTCTTCGCTGAAGGGTTTGTGGAAAACTAGAAGGGGGGGTTGAATAGTTTTACCAATTAAAACTTCCTTTTAATCTATTTAGATAGACTTATGTCAATCTATTTGGATGTGTGTGTTGGATGTTGATAAACAAGCATGTAAAGGTAAGTAATGAAAAGATAAGAGTAAGAAGCACAAAACCACAACGCAAGTATTTATAGTGGTTCGGCTACAAGGTCACCTTCCTTGCCCTACTCCACTCCCCGAGTCACCTACTCGAGAGTTTGTAATCACTACACCAATCTCCTTATGGCGGAGAAGCCTTCACAACGTCGCCTACTCTTTTTCCGGTACTAGGCTAACCACCGGGTTCTTTCACTCCAAGGTGAACCACACCTACACAACGTCGCCTACCCTTTATAAGGTACTAGGCTAAGTACCTAGTTCTTTCACACCTTAGGTGAACTACACCTTCACAACGTCGCCTACCCTTTATTAGGTACTAGGCTAAGTACCTAGTTCTTTCACACCTTAGGTGAACTACACCTTCACAACGTCGCCTACCCTTTATTAGGTACTAGGCTAAGCACCTAGTTCCATTGCAATTGAGGAACTACTACCACACTACACCAACGACTAATCCCAAAGGAGATCTACTCCTTTACAACATCATCAAGGATATCAATATCCTTGGATCTAAAACTAGTCTATCTTGTACATCGAAACACACCATATCTAATGTACATCTAAGGCACCTTTCACTAATGCCTTTGACTAGATCTACAAGACACCTTTCACTAATGTCTTGTGTCTTCACTTCTAAGCACCTTTCACTAATGCTTCTTTGTCTTGACTTCTAAGCACCTTTCACTAATGCTTCTTAGTCTTGACTTCCAAGCACCTACTACAAGTGCTTTATACTATAGACGATAGATACCCTTCACTAATATCTTCGTCTTGACTTTTAAGACATCTTTCACTAATGTCTTCAACACTACACTTCTTTGAAGAAAGAAAGGAATCATCAACAAGAAGACTTCAATAGCCTTGATGATGAGGAAGTATGGCAACTCATGGACTTGAGCTTGCTTGACTTCAAAGGTGGTGATCTTGCCTTTAAGAGGAACCTAAAGATCACACAAAAACAAAACTACAAACATAGATCTCTTGGATCTAAGGTTAGTGAGATTAAACTCAGGGGAGAAAGTATATTGGAAAGGGGTGAGAAACAATGAAGAAATGGCTCACTATTTATAGAAGAAAAATCCTACTGTTGCCGGATCCACGGATCCTACCACAAGGGATCGGCTAGCACAAAGCTAGGGATCCGTGGTCCCTCCTCTTTGCCCATGGGTATTTTTGGTTATGGGTCATGGGTCATGGGTTATGGGTTGATCCATGGTTTTCTTTCTAGATACAATGAACTTGGTTAAGTGGTATATATAAAACCATGGGTTGTGGGTCAAAACCATTTGCTAGTATTTTACCCATTTAGTATACACTTAGTTTTTACCCATTTTAGTATACTTAGTTTAAGTATATGTTTAACCCAATATGTAAACACTAGTTTGTTGTACATATGTATCTAAATCATAAAATCACTTATACTTGTTTTAGTGTTTTATGTGAAAGCGTAAGTGTGTTAGAAAACTATTAACTCAAACTATTTACGTACTCTATTTGTTTCGTTAAAATGATTTTACTTTTGTTATCGACAAAACATTAGAAGATCGTAAAATATAAATAAACATTTTACGGCTTATTTGTATTAACAGGGTTGGAAAAGGCAGTTATTTTTAATTGATCGCCGGGCTGTACCTTTTGCTATGCCGTGGAGGCATCCGGATTCAGATGTCTCCGATCCTTTTCCTACCGGGGAATTTTTCATGCCTCATGCGGATCTACTGTCCGCTAATGTTATAGACTTGATAAATATTCCGCCGAGTTTTTTGTATGCCGTGGGGTTGTCTGCCAAATGGAAGTATCCGGGTTACCGGGCGGCTCTGAAGGATGCCGATGGGAATGGTACTTGGCCGTATATATATATATATATATATATATATATATATATATATATATATATATATATATATATATATATATATTTTATTAGTTCAAGATTTTATGTTTTCTTGTGACTTTAACGTTTTCATATGCTTTGCAGCTTTAACCATGTCCGACTACCTCATCAAGCCGAACTTCCGTAAGGGGGCTGCTTTAACCATGAAAAGGGTCGAGGTGGCTGACCCAAAGGTTTTGGAGGCCAAGGATAAGAAGAAAAAGGCTGCGGAGGCTAAAGCTCAAGGTTATAAGCCGCGCAAGCGTCAAGTTGGGGAAGGAGGTTCTGGGCAACCGAAGCGTAGGAAGAAAAGCCCCACCCTAGTGGTTAATTTGGATTCCCTCACGAATCCAACGCCGGTGAATACCGTTCCCCCGAAGGGTCAACGGCTGAACGATCCACCTTCCGTCGAGAAGGAGCACTTGGAGGGTCACTCCAGCAACAGGTTAGAGAATGCTGATGCTGGTGTTGATTTGGCCGCTGGGGCGGATCCTCAAGATCAGAACCCAGATCCGAAAGATCATGATGCTGAGGTTTCTCAATTTGTTGAACGGCCTGCTCCTCAGGAGGATGGTGAGTCGGTTTCCTTCTATTCCGAATCGTTTTTTCCCATTGCTATTTATTTATGTGTACTTAACATTCATTTTGTATTTTTGTAGCGACTTCTCCTCCTTTGCGCCGCGAAGTTAAGGGTGCCGGTGGCGAGGAAGGTGCTTCGTCCAGTGCCACATACGTACCGGGGTGGTCGATCCGAAAGGATGAAAGGGTTAAGGGATATGAGAAATATAGAGACATGCATTTGCCCCCCCCCCCCCCTGCTAAAGAGGAGTACATGCAAACTTTATCGGACACTGAGGCGGCCCAGAGATCATGGGCTATTATGGCCAGGGGTTCTCTTGCTTTTGTTGATTTACTTGTCCGTTTTGAGAGCCTCGATCTGGAGCATAGGGAGTTGAAGGAAGAGCATAGCGGATGTGAGAAAGCTGCCAAAGACAACTTCGCTTTTTTGGATAAGACTTTGGGGGAGTTGAAGGCGGCGAGGGATGGGCTTGGCGAGACTTCTGTCCGGGAGGAGGTTTTGAAAAAACAGGTGCGTACTCTGGAGGCCTAGAAAGTTGAATGGTCAAAGTTATCCCATGCTCAGAGCGAAAGGATATCCAGTTTGGAAAAGGAATTGATGGAGACTAAAGGGGCTCTGAAGAACGAGGAGGAGGAGAACGCTGCCCTATTGAAGCAGCGCCAGGAATTAGCCGTGGCGGCAGGGAATCTCGAAATCGAATGGTCACATCTTGTTAGGGACTTCATCCCTACTTTTGTCGCTCGTCTTCATTGAAGCCATGAGTATAAGGCTTCATTGGCTGTTCCTTTTAGTTTGAGTGGGATGGCTGGGTGGTTGGACGGCGTGTCGATTGGTCGTTCCGAGGAGGAGGTGAGAAAGATTTTGGCTGACACGGAGGATTTAGACTTGGAAGCTTCTAACAAGTATTTGGCTATGTATGATGAGCTTTTTGTTAAAGAGTATCCTTATGTCTCCAAAGTCCGAAATGCCTGTCACCGCCCGTTTGCTGACATCATGGCCTTGGTGCCTGATCCTGCTCAGGAGCGTGTCGTTGAGGAAGGAGTTGAGGGCAAGGGTAAGGGCGGGGGGTCTAGTATTCCTCCTAATTGAAACTTAGTTAATTTTTTCATCTCTAAGTCTTTTGTAGTAACAATGTCGCCGGACAAGTTTATTCATTTTCTTGTAAGCTTATTAAAGCATGTAATGTTTAATGAAATTCCTTTTGGGCATTTTTGTTAGCTTAATGAAACTTTGTTATTTTTCTTCTTGTATTTCTAACTGCTTGATGGATTTTTCGGTATACTTATAGCACCCTATTGTTGTCTGGGCATTTTATAGCAATTCTATTCAGATACGAACCGTCCTTGTTGTCGCCTGGGCAACCCTTTTTGGGTATAAACCGTTCAGCCTTTCATGGCAATCCTTTTTGGATATAGATCATCTCTTTGTCTCGGCAACCCTTTTTGGGTATGAACCGTTCGGCACTTTATGGCAATCCTTTTTTGGATATGAACCATTTTATATTTGCCTCGGTAACCCTTTTTGGGTATGAACCGTTCGGCACTTTATGGCAATCCTTTTTGGATATGAACCATGTTATATTTGCCTCGGCAACCCTTTTTGGGTATGAACCGTTCGGCACTTAATGGCAATCCTTTTTGGATATGAACCATGTTATATTTGCCTCGGCAACCCTTTTAGGGTATGAACCGTTCGGCACTTAATGGCAATCCTTTTTGGATATGAACCATGTTATATTTGCCTCGGCAACCCTTTTAGGGTATGAACCGTTCGGCACTTAATGGCAATCCTTTTTGGATATGAACCATCTTTGAACACTGATCATTTTTCCCCGGAGGTCGCGAGCCTGTCGGGGGGATCACTCGATAATTGTGTTCAGAAAACAATAGATATGTGGAAAATTTTCCCTCCTACATCCGGGGAGCTATGTTTTTCATTAATAATTTGTTTCAACAATCGCCTCGTGGGCTTGCAGTTACAAACTTTTCTTTCTTACAAGAAACACTTTCTTAGGTTCACCGCGTTCCAGGTGCGGGGGACCTCTTTTCCTTCTGCCGTTTGTAGCTTGTATGAACCGTTATCGTATGCTTCTATGACCTGGTATGGGCCCTCCCAGTTTGGTCCCAATTTTCCTTGGTCCTCTTGCCTGCTAGCTTCATTTTTCCGGTAGATGAAATCTCCTACTCTCAGTTTTTCACCTCTGACCCTCCGGTTGTAATATTGCTCTACCCTCTTCTTGTACCTGGCCTCTTCAACGGCCGCTGAGTCCCTTCTTTATTCCAGTAAGTCCAGGTTTAAACGCATTTCCTCTTCGCTTCCTTCCTCCATCATCATCATCGTTCGGAAGGTGGGCATGCCGATTTCTGCAGGTATCACTGCTTCGCTTCCGTATGTCAGACTGAACGGTGTTTCCCCGTTGCTTTTTTTCAAGGATGTCCGATGAGCCCATAAAACGTTCGGCAGCTCATCAACCCATCCGGACCTGCTTTTGCCTAATCTTGTTTTGAAACCATGCATCAAACTCTTGTTTGCTCGTTCTACCAGACCATTGGCTTGAGGGTGTGCCACGGCAGTATTTATCTGTTTGATGTTGAGCTTTTCGCACCATCATTTGAAGGGATAATGGATGAAATTGCTGCCATTGTCAGTTACAATTATGTGTGGCAAGCCAAAGCGACACACGATATTATCCCATACGAATTTTATGACTTCTTTCCCTGTGGTTTTCGCCAAAGGTTTGGCCTCCATCCACTTTGTAAAATAGTCGATGGCCACGATGACATATTTTACTTTCCCCGGCGCTTCAGGGAGGGGGCCCAACACATCCATTCCCCATTGGAAGAATGGCCAAGGTGACATGATAGAAGTCATAAGAGTCTTCGGTAATTTGGGAACCGGGGAGTGTATTTGGCAAGGCTCGCATTTTTGAATGATCTCTCTGGCGTCCCTGTGCATTGTCGGCCAGTAGTATCCTTGCCTGATCAGTTTCGCCACCACGGATCTTGGGCGGTGCATGCCACATGCCCCTTCATGCACTTCTCTTATCACGTAATTGGCCTGTAGTAGGCCCACACACCTCAACATTGGACCTAAATAAGACTTTTTGAACAACACCCCATCCTCCATTGTATAATGGGGTATCTTCATCTGCAGGGTTCTTGCTTCGTTTTCATCGTTCGGCCACTTTCCTTCGGTAATGCATCGGATAATTGGAGACATCCAGTTTTCCTCCTCTTCTTCCACTATTGCTCCAATGACCTTCTCTTCCGTCGATGGTGTTTCCAATACTTCTACAAGTATTTCCTTGGTCAAATGGTCAAATGCGACAGATGCTAGCTTGCTCAGCACATCGGCCTTCTGGTTCTGTGCTCTGGGTATGTTTTGTATTCTGAATTGCTTGAAACATCCAATATATTCTTTTGCCTTAGCTAAATATCTTGCCATGCTTTCCTTGTAGGTAGTAAACTCTCCATTGATTTGGCTTGACACTAGGTTGGAGTCTACTTTAGCATTTAGCACTTGGATCTTCATGTCCTTGGCTATCCTTAGTCCGGCCAGCAATGCTTCATACTCCGCCTCGTTATTTGTGCTGGGAAAATTTAATCGAAGAGCATAAGTGTATTCTGTTTGATCCGGGCTTATCAGCACCAAACCTGCTCCGGAGCCTTTCTTGTTAGATGCTCCGTCCGTGAACAGTGTCCATTCCTCCTCTGTGGTTGAGATGTTGCATACTTCTTTGCCCTTCCCTTCTTTCCCTACTTTGTTGACCGGTATCTCATTTATGAAATCTGCCAAGACTTGTCCCTTGACGGCGTTTCTGGGGATGTAAGTAATTTTGTATGCTCCCAATTCTACCGCATACTTCATCAACTTCCCTGAAGATTCGGGTTTGTTCAAAACGTCCCGGATGGGTTGGTCCGTGATCACCTTAATGTGGTGAGCTTCGAAATATCTTCGGAGTCTCCTGGAGCAGTGTCGTAGAGCCAAAGCCAATTTTTCCAGAGGGGCATAGTTTCGCTCGGCATCGTGGAGTGTTCTGCTGACATAGTGCACCGGCATTTTTTTGCCCTTCCTTTCTACCATCATCACAGCGCTTATGGCCTCTTCGGCTGCCGCTAGGTATACAAAAAGATCTTCCCCTGCGACCGGGGCTGTTAAGCTGGGCAACTCTAGGATCACGCTCTTCATCTTCTGGAAAGCCTCCT
This sequence comes from Chrysanthemum makinoi, assembly GCA_910596185.1. Taxonomy (NCBI): domain Eukaryota; kingdom Viridiplantae; phylum Streptophyta; class Magnoliopsida; order Asterales; family Asteraceae; genus Chrysanthemum; species Chrysanthemum makinoi. The sequence continues at coordinate 183,037,799 of OU343219.1, read as the reverse complement.
CGACCTGATTACTCCATCGGTATTCCTTTTGGTTGTCTTTCGTGATGCTCTTTAAAGTGTTGAAGAAGGGTAAAGCTTTCTCAGCTAATCGAGATAGGAATCTGTTTAGGGCTGCCAACTTCCCGCTGAGGCTCTGCATCTCCTTGAGTGTTCGGGGAGATTGCATGTCGGCTATCGCCTTTGTTTTTTTTGGATTGGCCCTTATTCCCTCGGATGTTACCACATATCCGAGGAACTTTCCTTCTTCAACTCCAAAGGAGCACTTTTTGGGGTTGAGCTTCATGTTGATTTTTCGGAGGTTATCAAACGTTTCTGCCATATCTGCCAACAATTCCACTTCGCTTCTGCTTTTGATCACCATATCGTCGACGTACACTTCCAAGTTCCTGCCAATTTGCCTCTTAAAACTTGAGTCTACCAGTCTTTGATAAGTCGCCCCGGCGTTCCTTAAGCCGAAGGGCATCTTGGTGTAGCAATAAGTTCCATGTTCCGTATAGAAGGCTGTCTTCTCTTCGTCTTCCTTGGCCATCTGGACTTGGTGGTACCCCTTGTATGCATCAAGGAAACACTTGTACTTGTACCCCATCACGGACTCTATTTTCCAGTCGATCTCCGGGAGTGGGTAGTAGTCCTTCGGGCACGAAGCATTGATGCTTTTGAAATCCATGCACATTCTCCATGTTCCGTTCGGTTTCTTTACTAAAACCGGGTTGGAAATCCACGTTGGATATTTCACTGCCCGGACTATTCCTGCTTTCAGCCACTCTTCTACCTCGGTGTTGATTGCCTGGTTCTTTTCAGCCGAGAAGGTTCTCTTTTTCTGGGCTATTGGCCTGTCATTCACGTTGACATTCAGTTTGTGTTCTATGATTCGCCGGGGGATTCCTGTCATGTCTGCCGGTTGCCATGCGAATACATCCTTGCTGTTTTTCAGTAGTTCCACCAGCTGTCTTTTGCATTCTTTGGAAAAATTGTTCCCGATGGTAATCATTTGTTCAGGAAATTGGGGGTTTATCATTATTTCCTCTGTTTTCTTGCTAGACTCTTCTTCCTCCGAAGGGTGTTCTTCACTTTTGCTTTCCGTCCCTTTCGCCACGAAATGTCTTTCTAACCTTCTACATTCCGAGATGATAACTGATCTGGTAACCAGGGTTGCCACTCCCATTGGTGTTGGGAATTTTATCATGGAGTGGATGGTTGAGGGGATCGCTCTTAATTCTCTAATGCCTGATCGTCCCAGAATGATGTTATATGGGGAGGGGGATCTTACCACTGCAAACGTCATTGTGGCTCGGCGATATAGGCCCTCATTTCCGTAACAAACATTTAGGTCTATCTTTCCGAGGGGTTTTATTGCCTCGCCTGAGAATCCCACCAGCGGCGTATTTGTTTCTCTCAGCTTCGCTTTGATTTCTTGGCATAGGTTTTGAAAACAGTGTTCGTACATTACTTCCACAGCTGCCCCTGGGTCAACGTAAACCCTCCTCACGGTGTATCCTTCCACATTTGCTTTGATTATCAGCGGCTCCTCGGAAACGTCCCCCGGTAGAATGGGGGGAAAAGCTATAGGGACGTTCATCCAATCCTCTTCTCGGCAGTTAGTTTTCCTTTTCCTGTCCTTTCCTCCGCAGTATACCATATTTATCACCCTTCCTCTATCGGGCTGATTATCTCTGGGGGGGGGGGTTTCTTCCCCTTTGCCTTACTTCCTTCAGTAAATGATCCAACTTGCCCGTCTCCAAAGCTACTCTTAGTTGTTCCTTGAGTTGGTAGCAGTCATTGGTGAGATGGCCTTTCTCACCATGATAATCGCAGAACTTATCTAAATTTTCTCTCCTTGGAGTCCCTCTCAAAGGTGGGGGTGGTCGCAGCTTTAACTAGAGCTCCGTTGCTAGAATTTCCTTAGGTGCTTTTGAGAGGAGGTTCAAATCCATGGGGCGGGTGTCGTTTCTGTAATGGTTTCTCCTATAGTCGCTTCGGTGGTCGCTTCTGTAGTTATCGGTCTTTGTTGGGTAGTAGGGGTTGTACTGGCTACGAGATTTTTGTTCTGTTCTTCGGTCTCCTCTCCGTTTGTCGGGGAGATTTGCTGTTCGGAAGGTTCGTTCGGGCTGACTGCCTGCGTATGACTTACGGTTCCATTCTCCTTTAGGGAGTTCCGTAGTGTTGTAGGCTTCCTCCGATCGTACAAAATCGTCTACCCTTTTCATCATTTCCGTGACTGTCTTGGGAACTCAGTCTGAGAATTGTTTCACCAATTCCGGGCATTTGCTTCCGTTGGTGAATGAGGATATCTGCATTACTTCTGGTACACCGGGGATGTAGCTAGCCTCGTCGGTCCATCTTTCCTTGAATTCTAGCAAGGTTTCATGAGCTTTCCGCACGATCTTTGTGAGTTCCATCGGATCTTTAAGACATTTCCTCCTGAGCGCGAACCTTTCTAGGAAACTCTCTCTAAGCTCCTCCCAGCTGTTAACCGCTCGAACCATCCACTTGCCGGGCCGTCCAAAGTTTGTTGGAACATCCAGCACCATACCGGCATTGGCCACCCTCCATGATTTGCTGCACCGGAGAAGCGAGTGACGTGATCATCCGGGTCCGAGGATCCGTTGTACAGTTTTATGTTCTTAGGTAGTTCATGTCTCGGTCCGGCGAACTCTACTATCCGTCGCGTGAATGGAGATCTGGGGGCATCTTTGTATGGTTTATGCAGGTCCTCCACGACCTGTTTTCCTTTCGGATCTTTTTCCTTTTCTACTCGGGTAGGTCCTTCGACTTCGTCTCCGAAGTCGATCCGTATGGGTTGCAACGGGCTTTTTCCTTGGGTGTTATGCTGTTGTATCAGGGCCTTTAGTGATGATATGTGGTTTAGTATTTGTTCTTCTAAGTTAGGTGGGTTGTTTCCGGGTGGTGTTTCAGTGGAGGGGCCTGTTTCAGTGGTGGGGCCGGCCATCTTCTAGCTTCGGTAGTTAGAATAGCGGTCCCACGGATGGCGCCAATTTGTTGAGGTAAAAATCTGTAATTACCCGAACAAGCTAATCCTTCGGTTGAGCTCTCCGGATTAGGTCCCTTCGGATCTGTAAACACAAAGACAACACGCGTTAGCCTCGCCTAGGGTTTTATCCCTAGACCAAACTCCGGCGTGAGAATGAGTATGATAATATGTCAGAGTTAAGTGTAATGAAATGGAGTCAGAACTAGTTAACCTTGAATGTTGTAGCTTAACTCCTTATATAGATGGGAAGCTTTTGTCCTCACCCGAAGGTCACGTGGGCGATAGTGACGTTTTCGGGCGGGAGTTGACTTTACTCTGTTTGGATTCCGTCTGGAAAGGGTCAGTAGTTCTGATCAAGATTTATTTCCTTTTATATATGGTGATGTCAGGTGTCCGTTATGCCGGGGGTTATGTCTAACCCTCCGGTATATGTGGTATGGGTCTGCCTGGTCTGAATTGGCTTGTAAGCTTTTATCCGGAAGATTGTGTATTGTGCCGTGCGGTTTTGCTGTACGTCCGGAGAGTTAGGTTCTTCGGCATTTTACTAATATGCCGGAGGGTTGTATGTTGGGACATACGCCAACAATTACCTAATGCAAAATGGATGACATTAGACTCGAAATTTGCAAAGCTCGAAGTCTTTATCTTTCTTTAAATTCATATAAGAAATCAATGACATGTGAAAAAGAAGAAGAAGAATTTACTTTCAAGTTTAAAGAAGAAGAAAAGGATAAAAGGGGAAAAAATATATTTAGGATTGTTCCTAAAGAAGAAGAACCGGAGAAAATGAAGGGTGATGTGGTTCACACTCCACTATACAATTTAGCTTTTACATTTTTCTAGAAGTAGTAATAAATAAAGGTGCTGTAACAAAATAAAAATTAGTCAATTCATTGAAAACTAAAAACTGTTTTTATACTCAACTTTGGAAATATCAAAGACTACATTGAAAAACAAAAATATAGCCTCAACAACATATTTATTTTCACTTTTACTCTATTTCTTCTTCAAAATTTCCGGCCAACTCTTCCCTCCCACAAAATTTCCGGCCAGATCTGATGTTACCGACCATCATGTCGCCGAAAAACCACAAAACCACCACCTTCACTTCTTAGAATCCTACGGAAACCACCATGTCGCCGGAAGAAGCCACAAGAACCAGCATGTCGCCGGAAAAAACACCGCCAAGAATCACTATCGTTTTCTCGCCATGTCACCCAAACAACCGCCAAGAACCACCACCTTTTGAGAGATGCCGAACATACTATTTTACAAGAGGTTTCCCCACTTTGTGTAACCGATCCAAGTTTTAATGTCACTAACCCACCGGATTTGCAACTGGAAGCCATTGTGACATGATGTTTATGGTTGGTTGATGGAAGAGAAAGAAGAAAGATAGAAAGATGGTAATAGTTTGAGAGGGTTGGTGAATTGAGTGATGAAAAAAAAGAGAGAAGGTTTTTTTATTTTAAGCTTTTAGTCTCGGGAACGATAGAAACAATGTCACTATCATATAATCATATGTACGGAAGTGAAATGGTGTGTGATGCCTATTTTACTGGTGTGTATTTTATTTGAGAAACAATGTCACCTCGCCAAAATGAAACATGAAAATTTTGAAATTCTTCACTTCCCGAAGCACCTCAAAGATGACCAATAACATACTCTGATAGTTTTGGAGGCATAAGATAAAGAAATACTCCGTACTTTTGTATTTTATTTTCAAAATAATATTAAACAAAGATATGACATCATAAAACATAATTTAATATATCAACAATATTTGAGAGTATGACACCTATGCAAAGATGACCTCACTCAAAACCCTCTTTTAATAGATTAAATAGATTAGAATGCTTTCCACCCATTACCCATTACCACTCGCTCTCTTTGGTCCGATCTATAATTCTTAAACATCGTTTATGTTCACTAAAACTATGATGTAGATTGATTGGGTGAGTTCTTTCTTCATTTGATTTGTCACCTGAAGTGAAATCTCATTTCAAGTATTGTACTTGTTTTTTCAACATTCATGTTGAAATTAATGACATATTATTTTTGCCAAA
>OU343219.1:182841903-183032641 GCA_910596185.1 Chrysanthemum makinoi | reverse complement strand
AAAACAAAAAAAAACAAAAAAAAACAAAAAAAAAAACAAAAAATGCGTGGCTTCGCCCTTACATATTTACTCAAAACTTACTTAAACAACATTTTGAATTGTGCTTTGAAAACGTTTTTTTCATAAAAATATGCAAATAATAAAGTTTCATTATGTATACATGCGATTCTCCCTTTTATTTAACACGTGTTTTTTAAGGCATGTATCAGTCATGACAGATACATGTTCTTAATTTGTTAATAGTTTAAAACATGAACTGGTTATATACCATTGTGCATCACGAGCCTTTGGCATAAATTTTACTTAATGTGTTTTGATATAATCACAATATACATAAATTTTAATGTGCACATAAATTGTATATTATATATTTTTAATAATATAATTGGTTATGAATGTAAATTTTTATCTTTTGGATTTTTATTTTGGCATAATAAGTCTGCTAGAATGCATATACTGAATTGTTTTGTTCTATATCATTATGTAAAATCTTTTATAATTATATAGTTACAATATCTGTGCACACACAAGTTTTAACATAAAATTTTCATTGTTTATTAATATAGATTAATTTTTTGTAGATTATTGTTGAACGAACGATTTGACTTTGTTTTACTGACATAGTGTTGATGTTGATTTTGTTTAAATTTAAATATTGATATCATGTTTTAGACATTACGTATGTTTAGTAGCACGTAGTGACCCTAAAAAATTGCTTATTTGGATATCCTTAATTAAACTTTAAAGATTAATAACATACATCGTTGTTATATACACAATATCATGTATATATGTTTTAATCTTACACTAACCCGCAGATTCGTGCCTCTGTTTTAATATTTACATTCTTGTTGATAAGAGCACCTGGTACGGTAAGCCAAAAGGCGCGTTATGGCCCTATGGCGCGACGCTATGGCTCAACACCATACCCGATTCGGCGTTATAGGGCCTCGCGCCGACGACACCACCTGAGTTATACGTTTTCCCCTCTTTTTTTTTCAAATCAACGGTCGAATTTGGGAATAATAAAAAAAGATACGTTGGCAAAGAGGAAAATAGCCGTTTTTTTGAAGAAAAAAAATCATTTTACCCACTGTTTACCTTTTAAAAATCCTATAAATGCCTTTTAAATCACTAATATTTAACACACGTTTCTATCTACACATCTCAACAATAGTTCTCTTTATTTCTACCTCCAACTCACAAAAGTGAATCCCGATCAATCTTCATAGACCAGTCAAACGCTCTCTAACCCGCAAAAATCAAATAACCAATTCCTCATCTTCATTTAATCAACCACACCATCATCCGTAAATTCCATTACCTTTAATGCCAACTAACTTCCACTAATTTCATTTGGCACATTTGTATAGTAATAGTTGGGTCGGGATGTAAACGTTGACCTTAAGTTTGTTGTAAAGGTGTGTTTTAATTTTTATTATTATTTTTTTTTTAATATATATGTATATATATTTAATGAATTCGCTAGATCCTTAATTACATAATAACAAATAAAGTTGAGCACTGAATCTGCAAAGTGGCGCATACTTCGGGGTTAAATTTTGCCATTTTTTCTAATTTTTTGAAAAGATAAGGATCGGTTTTGCAAAATGTGACACACTTCAGGGGTACTTCTAGCCATTTTTCAGAATTAAGGGCTCCTTTGAAAAAGCGTCGTTGACTTGAGGGGTACTTTTTGCCATTTTCCCAAACTCCCAAAACGACGTCGTTTCAATTTGTCGTTTTGCCTTTTAACTTAGGGCCTAAATTGTCGTTTCATCCAATATTTGCAAAGACTAAAACGTCGTCGTTTCCGACGAGGATTAAGAAATATAATAATTAAACCATTATTTTAAACACTAGGTGTGTCTCTCATTTCTATGTGTTAAATGTGATGATAGGTTAAAAAATTTACTAGCATAGCTAGCTGAAATTTTTTGGGTTACTAATTTATGTAATGTAATGCAAAAAGTGAAAAAAAAAGGCAGGACACTTATCTAATATTTAATAAGTACGTTTTATTATTAAAGCCTCTTGGTCTAGTGGTATGTAAGTGACTCAATAACCTAATAGTTATGGATTCTAGTCTCGTTGATGTCATGTGAGATAAAATTCTTGAGACATGTTGTGTAGATCGTAAACATTTGACGTTCAGGAGAAAATAAAAGAAAGAAAGAAAAAAAAAAAAAAAACTTATGTCTGGGTTTTAAAGAGAAGGGAGATTTACATACATCCTCACATACACACCAATATTTATATATTTCCCCAAATACAAGTTTTTAATGCATGATGTACAAGCCTATTAAAGCAAGGTTTGGGGAAATATGTAAATAGTGGTGTGTATGTGGGGATGTATGTAAATGCGCCTAAAGAGAAAGACAAGTAAAAAAACGGACGAAAACGTAAAAATTCGGACGAAAACGTAAAAAATCGGACGAAAACGTAAAAAACCGGACGAAAACGTAAAAAAACGGACGAAAACGTAAAAAAAATAATACTAATATTAATTGTTAATTAAAAAAAAATGACTAAATTTGCAAAATCTTGCGAAACACAGGGACCATTTGCGTAAGAAACTGAAAAGTAATAAAGAGAGAAGGGTATTTTAGTCATTTGATCTAGGCCAGGGACGATTTCTGCCCCAAAGTTTCCCCACAAGGACGATATTTGCACTTTCCAAAGTTTTGGGACGAAACGTGCAATTTGGCCATAGTTTAGGGACGATTTTTGCAATTTACTCTAGAATCAATTGGTAAAAGAGATGCAAAGTCCAAATAACCAAATGAGAATAAGGTCGACGCATGTGACACCTTTCTTTTCCATGGTTTCAAAACCTGTCCTTTTTTCTTTTTTTCTTTTTTTTCTTGTTTTGGTTTTCATTTTTTACAATATCTTCCATTTAGTTTATCATAGGATAAGTTTGAATTTGGGTATACAAACAGACATTAATTTTAGTATATAATTCTACTAAATTTCGTCGAATGACAATCCATATCCAACAAAAACATGTATGCACAACAGGTGGCAGATATTGCAGACGCGATCACACTTGCGCCTTGTATGCCCCGACAGTTTACATTTATGCTCAAAACCAAGAAGTCGAGAAGGAGGAAAAGAAGCAAAGATTTGCACCGAGTACGACAAACATTACATACAAACTAAACCTTTGTTTTTAGCCAAGATAATTTCATTTCCATAAACACTTGAAACAACAATTGCTAAAATCACCACCTATTTTACACAATTAGAATCTGTTTTCAAAAGAAAGAAAAAAACAAAAGTTTTTCCCAAGGTAACCAAGACTTTCCACCAAAAGATCAATTGAAACCTCAGAGCTCCTTCTATCTGTGCCTATAATGACAAAATTTGATTACCCACAATTTCATACAAAATCATTTATCTTCTGAATGTACAAATCCAAGCCCCGGGTCTTTAACTTTTAATGACAATTGCTACAGGTCCCCACCCGTTCCGCCTCCCTCAGTGTAACAGAAGAATCGAAGATAATGACATCGTTAAACCAAAAAACAGTGAGAGAAGACAGCCGTTTCCAGGCTAAAAATCTTACAAACTCATGGATCATCTTTTTGAAAGGCAACTCAGCTTCATAAACCACGGGGGAAGTTGCTGATTTGTCCTTCCTCCAACATATCTTTGTTGTTCAGCTTGAAACTTATCCTTATGCGCATGACAATTGATTTCTGGCATAAACATTCATTAATAAAGTAGTGAAGAAAACAACCAATAAAAAGAAGATAAAACCATATAATCAGAACTCCCATTTTTCAAATATTTTTACCTGGATATACTATGAATTTTCTACCATTATCTCCTACCTCTGTGTAGTTGCCCCTAGATTTCTAATACTAAACTAAGACAGCGATATTATGATCCTGAAGAAAAGGATTGATACCTTCCACACCCTAAATATACCTTCCAGTGAGGTATTTACTAGGAAATTAGAAAGATAATGCTTGATATAAGATGTGGCAAAACCGGCAGGCAGGTGGGTTAGGTAAGAGGTTAGATCCGTAATCTTTTTGTACATATTAAAAAGGGTCAGGCCAGGCTGGCTTTGACCTGGAACACTTTTTATTGAAATTCTTAAAACTTCTTATAAACAATTAGCCTGTCAAATATATTCACAAGAATCATAGTTTTTCAATAATATAGTTTTTTTGTAATCATACTTGACACCTTTCAATCCGTTTGACTTGTTTCCTCAGAGATAGATATAACCAGCACCGACCCACGGATAATTAAATGGATCAAGGTTATGAATTAGAGAGTTAAACATAATACCAGTGGATGTAACATGATCTGGTCAAAAAAGAAGTAGAGGTATATTATATGAAAGTATTTACCTTGCCATGTTGACTGTTGGTAACTCGTAACTTCTGAGTTATCGACCCATTACCGTTTCCAGCCAGAGTATTGCTACTAGCAGGTTCCAAATGCAACTGAAGAAACTGTGGATTGGAAAAAGCAACATATCAGATGGCACATTCAGGTTAAAGGGATGCAAGCGTTGTTTATATATATGATGCCCCACATTAGCATTGAAGTAAAAGTGAATCAAAAGCACAAATGAGTCGTTTAAAATGAGGTGACTGTTACCTTCGGGACTGCTGCCTGGAAAATAAAGTCCGTATAGACATCAGAAGACTTGTTCGCAAAGTTTGCTTCGATTTGAGTTGTCTGTGGACTTTCAGGTTGCTTAGAAAAGTTGAACGTTAACCTCAAAGAGCTGCTCTCAAAAGCAACTAATGGTGGATATGCAGAACCATTATCTTCTGTTATGAATCAATGGTGGTAATTAAAATCTCGAGAAAAAAGCAATTTTCTGCAACCAGATTGAGCAATAGGATAAGGAATACTTACTAGGTGGTGGAGGGGTAGGACCAAATCCGTCTAACAAATCTATCATAGCTGTGGAAGAGGCTGGTAGAGATGGACCCATAGTTGATGACAGACTATCTAATGGACTAACTGAAGTCTTGTTATCTTGACTTATTGATAATATATCAGGTACAGATGAACCATTTTGGGGTGGAGCTGACCCAATTGACAGTAGATCCAGCAGAGCATCTGTGCCACTCTTTTGAGCCTGAGTTGTACCTGAAACAAATGGGAGGTAAAAATAAACATACATTATCTCGCGTCGCTATATTTCATTCGGCCAGACTATAACAGTCGTTAATAAATTGATAATAATTGACTGTAATAGCCTTTTACAAACGGTAACATTATTTAGGGCTCGTTTGTAAATATCTTTGGGTATAATGACCGAGTGCAAAACTAGTTACTATGGGACCATACCAATAGACAGTTAACAGCACATTGAAAAATTCTTATAATTCACTCTATATATTATTCTCAAAGAGGAACTTGGGTAATGTGCACAAAACCAAACTCTTGCATTATTAAGTAAAACCATGCAAAATGCACAGGTAGTTCTAAAGCATGCTCTTGACCGTTTCACAAAACGATACGTGAACCAGAAAGTAATTTGTAGTAACATCCTTAATAGTCACACTTCCCAAAAAAATCTAACCTGACTGTGAAGAAGAGGATGATGTACCAACATCAAGAAGGTCCTGAAGAAAGTTCCCACCAGAAGAGCTAGGTGCTGCAGGTTCATCTACTCCTAAATCAAGCAAGTCTACTAGAGGAGCAGCAGCTGTTTTGGCACCCCCATTGGGAAGATTTAGTTTGGAGGTTAAAACAGGTACTGGAATAGAGCCAGCCCTCCTGTAAGTTGCTTCATCAAGAGCCGGCATTCTTTCAACCAGTGTAGACCTTCACATGTTCATTAGCAGCATTAATATCGTAAGGTTAAACCAGTTGAGTTTTTCTTTTTTTTTTTTTTTTTTTTTTTTTTTGCTTTTTTATAGAGTATTGAAATTACAACTTTGTAGTATGCATAGAGTATATGCAAGAGCTGGTACTAGTAAAAGAGTAAACCATACCTTATATTCTGATGTTTTTCAAGTATAGAATCGAATTCAATGGATCTCTGCTGCAGTTCAAGCAAAAGGCTTCCTCTAGATTGAGTAACAATATTCTTTATTCTCCTACATATAACAACTTTGATATCAAAAACTTCATCTCTTGTAAGTTTGCATGGAATTGCGTACCAGTACCTGCTTTTAACAATCAAATTAATAACTTACTGTGAGCAAGAAGGAAAACGGGAGGACAGCTTCAACAAAGCAATCAAACACATAGCTCTGGTAGTAAGATCTGATGAGTGGCGTTTGATTGCAGTTTCAACAACATCCACAGCATCATTCTCAGTTACCTGTTCACAACAACTCAAAGTAACAACTTTTGAAGATAGGAATGGGTCCCAGTTTTATATAACTGAAAATCTAACATATAACATGAACTCGTACGATTATGGAGAAGTAAACTCACGGTTATAGGGTCCTCAAGATCAAGCATTCCAATACCATTTACCAACATGTCACCATATTCTCCAATACACCATACAGCTACCCGAACAAGTGTTTCCTGTTTTTGGGATCAATAGAAAACATATGTTAATACCTATACGCAAGTACTGCTTGTACAAATGATGAAAACATACCAGTATTACTTGAGAGTAAACCAAATTGACCAACATTTACTAAATGCAAAGCTGATGTACCTGGTCATCTGATGTTTGGATTGCCTTGTAGAGTGACCGTACTGTATACCCATGGAGGTTAGGAGCATTGGTTATCACAACAATAAGGGCATGCCATACTTCATCCTTTACATGATTTCCAGCCTACTAACAATAAAACATGAGATTAGGAGTCCCATAAACTTCTTTAGTCAGCTATAAATGAATTTCACTATGGTTTTTTAATGATTGGAGATTATTGGATCAATGTGGAAAATGAGTCATTGCTTAGATAAGCTCACACCAGAATACATACCTCACAAAGAACCTTGAGCATCTGATCAATGTACCATATCTTGTCTGGGGAAAGCCTAGAATACCAAAGAAAAGAAAGATACTTATATTATAAGTTGAAATCAATGAAATTTTGCTATCTCATGTACCATATTACTCGTATATCTCAAGTCTAATTGTCTAAACTCAGTGTGCAAGAATTTTACATCGGTTGAAGCTATTTCCAAGTAATAAATACAGCATTAAGGTAAAAACAAGATGATGCTGTGAACATAAGTATATGCTGGAACTTACTTTTCCACAATGGAGCATATTTTTGCAGTAAGGTCACCCTTGAAGTCCTGGTCACTAACTTGTAGATAATCAATTAACTCTTTGGTCAAAGGTTTAACATTGTTCTCGTTCATCAGAAGGTATATAAGTTCAAGAGCTCTTTTACGAATTGAAGCATCAGAATCCTGAACAACAATGGCACACCATATGAGATTCATATGTTATACTCCCTCCGTCCCATATTGACCGTCCACTTTGAATTTTCAAGGTCTTTAAATTCTAACTTTGACCTTATATATTTTTAATTGTGTTATATAATATTTGATGCAAAATATATGAATAGATTTGAGTTTTAAATATATTTTTTATTGGTATAATTTTTATTAAATATTATATAACACAAATAAAAATATTTAAGGTCAAAGTTAAAAAAAAAGACTTAAAAAGTCAAAACAGGACAATTAATATGGGACGGAGTAAAAAACATACTTGCAATTCTGCTCCTGAATCCCCCAAATTTATAGTTAGGGCCCAACAAATTACAAGTCAATTAATAAAACAATTGTTAAGCCTCAAGCAAATATACACCTAAGTATAAGTCAAAAAATTACCTTTACACATTCTAAGATTGTTGTTCGATGTCTCTGCACAGCTTGATCATCTACTGAAATTGCTTTCATCAACATGTTCAATGCCACGTATCTGCCAAGTGTGTAAACAAAGAGGTTAAAGATTTTCATGTTTGCATAGACTATACAATATTACAACTTAAACAAAGATTGTAACCATGTGCGCAAACTGAATAAAATCTTAGCATAAAAGCATAACTTTAACAGTTAACTATTGGTGCCACAACATGATCTTCATAAGCATAAGCATTAAATTGCAATTCAACATAACTTAGGCGACGTATATATTGCATTAACTCCGAATATCTTAGACCATATAACAGGAAATAGTCACCTGATATTGTTGTCACGGTTAGATAAGAACCGCCCTAAGATATTGATTGCAAGAACACGCAGACCACTATTATCTTCAATGCTCATAATGGTTTCTACGCATTCATAAAGTATTGCATTCCCTGCATTCTTGTTTGACTCAGTTTTTGTTGCCACCTAGACAGAAAATTAAGCAAGACCGTCAATAGACATAATCATTTAATATTCTTCCATTACAGGTGCCAAAACATAGAACTATGCATGCAATACACACTTCATGAATATAGATACAAGACGCAATACCTTTCATTGAGTAATTAACTAGACAAATTGAGTTTAATGCCATGAACTTTTAAAATCTAGACTAGAAATAGAACCTGACCTGAGCAAGAATGTCATTCATAGACTCGCTAGCATCAGCATCTCCATGGCCCAAAACACGCAAAAGACGGAGCAATCTTATATGGAGAAATGGGTCTGCAATCCCTGAAACGTCATATTCAGGAGCATATGGGCTGTTCACAGCATCTTTCAAAACTTTCACCAATCCCTCTGTGCATTTCTAGACCAAATGAAGAAAAAGTAAGAAAAATATATCATCACATGAACCCTTAAATCACACTACAACTACATAATTCCCAGCACAGAATCAAATGTCAAACAGTTCTAAGCACAAATGTATGGTGAAACATATAAACGGAAAAAGAAGAAACAAGTATGCTCATGTCCAAAGAATATTACATGCAAGTGAATTACCTTTCTGAAATATTCAAGAGCCTCTTCATTGAGATTACACAGATCTGTACATAGCTGGATTGCAGTTAAAAGAACTCCATGATGCTTCTCTTTTAGTAAAGTAACAACCGGGTTCACAAAATTTTCTGCAAGGTCAGGGACTTTCTTTACAATCCTTATTGAGCATAATGCTGCCTGTATAATGTAAGAACTGATTTTAGTACAATTTCATAAAGAGTGATACGCGAGAATTAGATAATATACTATCAAGGGATCATGAAATGTATCTCAACTGCACTCTATAGGAACCACAAACGTTTTACACTACAAAAATCTAATGGATTTTTTTTCAAAATAAAAACAAAAACAAAGACCAACCAAAAAAACATGTATGTTGATTGCTGAAAATATAGAAACGGTAGACTCCCTAGGGACCCCGTGAAATGAATTCCTAAATTGTCAAGAACTTACTTTCTTCCGGATATTTGGATCTCGAAATTGCAGTAACTTTTCGACTTCAGGTGCAAGATCACGAGCCATTTCTGCTGAACTTATATTGCCCAAAGCACAAAGAGCTAGTCCCACGATATATTGGTTGGTACGGTTAAGATCTCTGCAGATGACAACAACACCACATTCTTAACGACTAAAAACTCCTCCTTATAGAAAACACAATATATAAGTAAAAAAATAAAGGATTGGCAGGAGCATACTGCTTTAGAGAATTGGTAACAAGCATCAAAACTTCTTGTCGTTCGTCAAGAAGCAGCATAAGTCCAAGATATCCTATTCTCTTTTCTGGGAACCCGGGAGCTGCAATTAACTTAAGGCATTCCATTTGGCCAAAATGTGTGGGATATCCTAGCATGTGAATGAACATGAGCTTTGCCAAGTTACGATGTCTATAATCATTATCATTATCACTAACTGCTGCTCGAATAGATGCACATTCTTTTCTAACAACTGCGCGCTCTTCTGCAGCAGTTTTGCAAGCACGTATTGCCCGAATCATGTCCCTGCAACAATCTTCATTCAGACTCTTAACCAAAAAACACAGATATTATCAACCCTCTTCTTTTTCCAAAATTACACCTAGGGTGTGTTTGTGGAAGAGCGTTTAAGAGCGGTGAGTGTTGAACGTTTTGATTTTTAATGCTCGTTTGGCAAGCAACAAGTAGCTTTATCTAATTTTTCGGAATGCTCCTTTTCCATTGTTAGATGTTTGACTGTTAGTCCTAAGGGTAGTTTAGTAATTTTGGTCTAAAAGATATTTACTAAGAATAATCTAGAAATAAGCTAGATACTTTGGTAGAATAATCTAGAATAAGCTAGATATTAGCTTATAGGAAAATCTAAGATATTTGTATTAGAATCTTCTAGAATAAGCCCTAGTATAAATAAGGGCTTATCCCCTCATTTGTAATTATCTATTTTCGTACACAACACTACTCATCTTGTATCCTTTGATTTGTAATACAAGAAACTTTTGTCTGATCTCCTTTTGTTTTGCTACTGATTATTCTTGATTATTCTCTCCTGATCCTAACAAATTGGTATGAGAGCTAACCGATCGTGTTTGAAGCAAGCTTCTGGTTGATTTTCAAGATTCAATATCTTGATATCATTTTGGATTTGTTCTTCGTTTTGGTGTTTGGTGTTTCTTTGTTCGATCGGGTTTGAAGGTAGGAGAAATCAAGATCAGAATTTGTGTTGTGGAAGATCAGAATTTGTATCGTGGGAGGTTAGAGAACATTAGTAAACTTTAGAAAACCCCTTGTTGGATAAAAATGTCCTCTCAACCATCATCATCGGTTAGTGTTGTTGAGAAGTTCAATGGCAAAAGCAACTTGGTTGTGGCGAGTTAAGGTTCGAGCCTTAATGAAGCAACAAGGTATTTGGGCACCTCTAGCCGGTCCCAAACCGGCTGATATGACCGATGCCAAATTCAACTCACTAGATGAAAAGGCGCATTCTACTATTTTGCTATCTTTATCGGATGAGGTTCTTTACGAGGTTGCGGATGAGGAAACGGCTGCGGGTGTGTGGAAGAAACTAGAAAAGCTTTACATGACCAAGTCGTTGTGAATAAGTTGTTACTGAAGCAACGGTTGTTTTCATTGCGGATGAAAGAGGGCTCGGCATTAAAAGATCATCTTGATGCTTTAAATTCCATCCTGATGGATTTGAAGAATGTTGATGTCACGATTGATGATGAAGATCGCTCTTATTCGCTTGTTTCGTTACCTCCTCATGAGAACTTTGTAAATTCCTTTGTTGTTGGTAAAGAGACTATTACATTGGAAGATGTTCTATCCAGTTTGCATTCACGAGAGCTTCGCCATCAAGCATCAGGAATTTCAGAATCTCAACCTGTTGGCTTGTCAATTACGAGCCAGGATAGGCGGTGCATCGAACGAGAAAGAGGCAAAGGAAAAGGTAGATATAAAGATAGATCGAAGTCGAGATCTCGAGGGTCAAATCCTCGAGATACGTGTTATTATTGCCATAAGGAAGGCCACTGGAAGAACCAATGTCCTAAGCTCAAGGAGAAAGGCCATGTAGCCGCGGTTGCTAAAGATGACTCGGGTTCGGAACGCGAGTTGGTATTGTCGATTCTTGACTATAAAGGTACACCACTTGCTTGGATCATGGATTCTTCTTGTTCTTTTCATATGAGTCCCAATCGGGATTGGTTCGTGACATATGAAGAGTTTGATGGCGGGCATGTCTTTATGGGCAATGATTCACCATGCAAAGTTGTTGGAATCGGAACAATTCAGATTAGAATGCATGATGGAGTTGTTAGAACGCTCACCGATGTTCGTCATGTTCCTGATCTCAAGAAAAATCTGATCTCGCTAGGTGTATTCGACTCGAAAGGTTTCAAATACACTAGTGAGAATGGTGTCCTTCGTGTTTCGAAAGGAGCTTTGGTGGTTATGAAAGCAACTAAAGGTACTTCTTCTCTTTACACTTTACAAGGTGAAACAATCACAAGTTCTGCTTCTGTTTCGTGTACAGAGAAGAGTAATTCAGATTTGACAAAGTTGTGGCATATGCGTCTTGGTCACATGAGTGAAAAAGGCATGGTCATTTTGAGTAAGCGAGGACTCCTTGACAACCACAAAGTTGCGAACTTGGAGTTTTGTGAGCATTGTGTTATGGGAAAACAAAAGCGGGTTAGTTTCTCGAAAGCAACTCGTCAAACAAAAGGTACTCTCGATTATCTTCATGCTGATTGTTGGGGGCCTTCTCGAGTACCTTCTCTCGGTGGTGCTCGGTATTTTCTCTCAATCATTGATGATTTCTCAAGAATGACGTGGGTGTTTATGATGAAACACAAGAGTGAGGCGTTTGAGAAATTCAAGCATTGGAAGATTCTGATTGAAAACCAAACTGGAAGGAAGATTAAGCGTCTTCGTCGATAATGGTTTGGAATTTTGTTCGAGAGAATTTGAAGCCTTTTGTCGAGATGAAGGAATTGCTAGGCATTACACTGTTCGTTACACTCCTCAACAAAACGGGTAAAGCTGAACGAATGAACAGGATAACTGTTAGAAAGAACTCGGTGCTTACTGTTGAATGCCGGATTAGATAGAAGTTTTTGGGTTGAAGCACTTAATACAACTTGCTATCTAGTCAACAGGTCTCCTGCCACCGCTATTGATTGCAAGACTCCAATTGAAGTTTGGACTGGGAAAACTGCAGATTATTCAAAGCTTCGTGTTTTTGGATGCCCCGCGTATTATCATGTTAGTGACGGTAAGTTAAATCCGAGAGCCAATAAAGGCATTTTTATGGGATACGGTGACGGGGTTAAAGGCTATCGAATTTGGTCACCATCGGAAAGAAGAGTCATTCTTAGCCGAGATGTGACATTTGACGAGGATCACTTGTTTCGCTTAAAGCAAGATTCGGTTGAATCGAAGCTTGAAGAAGGTGCTTCCGAAAAGGTGGAGCATGTTGCTAAGCGGTGGACGTGGAGCATGAAGTTCCTGAAGATACGGACCACGATGTTACTCCACTAGATGATCCTCCAAATTCAGCACATTTGGAACATGAGCAATATAGGTCTATAGCCCTTGATAGACCTCGTAGAGATGCAAAAGCTCCTAGTCGTTTTGGCTTTCAGGACTATGCCGCATATGCATTGCAAGTAGCGGAAGAGGTAGAGTCTCTTGAACCGGCTACTTATCAAGAAGCTATTACTTCTAAGGATTACGATATGTGGATGCGGCTATGAGTGAAGAGATTGAATCTCTTCATAAGAACAATACATGGGCATTGGTAAAACTTCCTGAAGGAAGAAAAGTTATTGGTTGTAAGTGGGTTTTCAAGAAGAAACCCAGTTTATGGAGCTCGGACAACATTCGATTCAAGCACGTTTGGTCGCTGAAGGGATTTAGCCAAAAGGAGGGAATCGATTACAATGAGATTTTCTCCCATGGTACGTCATACATCTATTCGTGTGTTACTATCCTTGGTAGCACATCATGACTTGGAGTTGGAACAATTAGATGTAAAAACTGCGTTTCTTCATGGTGACCTTGAAGAAGAAATTTATATAAGCCAACCCGAAGGCTTCGTTGTTCAGGGCAAAGAAGACTATGTTTGTAAGCTCCGAAAATTTCTCTATGGTTTGAAACAATCGAGACAGGTACAAGAGATTTGACAGCTTTATGGTGAAGCATGGTTTTAGTAGAAGTGCTTATGATTGTTGTGTCTATCATAAAAGGGCACCGTCGGGATCACTTATCTACCTACTCTTGTACGTTGATGATATGCTCGTAGCGGCAAAAGATATGGAGGAGATTAAGAAGTTGAAGATCCTTCTCAATACGGAGTTTGATATGAAAGATTTGGGAGCAGCTCGAAAGATTTTGGGCATGGAAATAATTCGAGACAGAAAACATGGTAAGCTTTTCTTATCACAGAAAAGTTACATTGAGAAGATTATTTCTCGTTTTGGCATGAGTTCGGCAAAATCGGTAAATACTCCTTCCTCGGCCAATTTTCGTTTATCCACTGCTTGTGCACCTCAAAGCGAAGCAGAGATAGAGTATATGTCCCGAATACCCTATGCTAGTGTTGTTGGGAGTTTGATGTATGTTATGGTTTGTACGAGGCTGGATATAGCTCACGCAATGAGTGTTGTGTCACGGTATATGGCTCATCCCGAAAAGAGCATTGGAATGCGGTGAAACGCATTTTTCGTTATTTAAAAGGGACATCTGATGTTGGCCTTATTTACGCCGGTGAAGCGGAATATTTGGTTGGGATACTCAGATTCTGACTATCTTTCGATCTTGATGCTAGAAGATCCTTAACAGGCTATGTATTCACTATTGGAAGTTCGGTTGTAAGTTGGAAAGCTACATTACAACCATCAGTCGCTTTATCTACTACCGAAGCGGAGTATATGGCTTTAACGGATGCAACTAAGGAAGGAATTTGGTGAAAGGTCCGATTGAAGATCTTGGTTTCCCTCAAGATCAAGCGATCGTGTTTTGTGATAGCATGAGTGCTATCTGTTTGGCTAAAGATCAAGTTTACCATGGACCAGGACTAAACACATTGATGTTCGTTATCACTTCATTCGTTCCGAAAGAAGAATCAAAGTGAAGAAGATTGGCACCAAAGACAATCCTGCGGATGTGTTTACTAAACTGGTTCCTTTGAGCAAGTTTAGTCCATGCGGATTTGCTCAATATTGATAATTGGAAATATGGCGCTACTTAGGAGCTAAAGTCAAGGTGGAGATTGTTAGATGTTTGACTGTTAGTCCTAAGGGTAGTTTAGTAATTTTGGTCTAAAAGATATTTACTAAGAATAATCTAGAAATAAGCTAGATACTTTGGTAGAATAATCTAGAATAAGCTAGATATTAGCTTATAGGAAAATCTAAGATATTTGTATTAGAATCTTCTAGAATAAGCCCTAGTATAAATAAGGGCTTATCCCCCCATTTGTAATTATCTATTTTCGTACACAACACTACTCATCTTGTATCCTTTGATTTGTAATACAAGAAACTTTTGTCTGATCTCCTTTTGTTTTGCTACTGATTATTCTTGATTATTCTCTCCTGATCCTAACATCCATCGCTCAATGAAGTGAGTAGTAGCTATATTTTTCTATAAAAACGTTTGGTAACGTAGCGGTGGTTGTAATTATAATGTGTAATACAGCTCCTAAATGCTCAACGCTCCGGGTATGTTTGGCACGGAGCGGTGAGGAGCTTTTTGGAGCAATGAGCATTTTAATTTTTAGTAGTCGTTTGGCAAATGAGTTGTGAGCTTTGCTAATTTTTAGGTATGCTCCTTTTCCAATGCTTCTTTAAGAAGTTGTGAGCGGTGAGCTGTGGCTACTGCTCACAGCTCACTGCTACTGCTCACCGCTACTTTTGCCAACGCGTGTTTGGCGTGGAGCATTTTAGAGTATTTAGGAGCGGTGAGCGGTGAGCATTATGCTCGTTTGGCAAGCAACAAGTAGCTTTATCTGTTTTTTCAGAATGCTCATTTGGCAACGCTTCACGAAGTAACATTTAGGAGCGTTGAGCATTTGGGAGTTGTTTTACACATTACGATTACACCTATAGCTACATTACCAAACGTTTTTATAGAAAAAAACCGCTACTGCTCACATCTACTGCTAACTGTTAATGCTATTTTTGCCAAACACACCCACAGCTACTGCTCACTGCTCATTGCTATTGCTTTTGCTTACATCTACTGCTCACTACTCATTGCTACGGCCACACATATTGCAGATCCCCGCATCCTAACGTGCTTAAACATAATCATGAACCAGATAACATTTGGTGAAAAAATTAAGGTGGTATAGCATCACGTCGCCACACTGGTTTATCTAATATTTCTCATCAACTTGTCTATATAATTACATTTCCTTTTAGCGGAAGGTTATTGCGGATAGCGAATTATGTTTCGTAAACAGCAGAAAATGTATCACATTGCTATAGTACAAACTACTTACTGCTAAATTTTAGTTCATCATAATGCACAACTTATTAAACTAACCAGTAGAGCAAAATGAATACAGATCATACGTTGAATTAAATAAAAATTAGGTCAACATTTAGTTGAAATTGAATATAATAGAAATAAGAAGTGACCTTAGACGCGTTCCAGAAGAAAACATATCCATGATTGCTGCAGCGGTCGATCAGATCCACAAATAATAAAGTGTAATGGTGAATCGAGATCTGGTGATCTGTATTATATTTGGGATCTGTGGCTTGTGATTTTGCTAATGATGATTATTATTATTATGAGAATGATGATGATGATGAATTCATTTATTTTATTTTATTTATTTCCCTAAATTATTATTCTTCCACTGAGGCTGGGTGGGAGCGAGTATTGAATGAATGAATGAATGAAAATGTTGTTTCCTCTTTTTTGAAAAGTTGGAGAAAATTATAGAAAACAAAAATAAACCACTTAAATACCTTGTCTCAATTTCTTTATTCATTTTTTTTTTCTCGTCTTTTCTTTACATCAGCTAACTCAAGCAGTAGTGGTAATCATCTAACCAAACAAATAAAAATACATTACTTTATAGTTTATACAAACATATCTCACAATATACCCCACACACAATCATAACCATCAAAAGATGACTCGCACCACCTTTACTTTTCCTTGTTTGCACCTAACCAAGCTCTTTCCCATTCTTTTTTGGCGTCAAATGGGAAGGATGTTATGGGCTTGGCGTGTGAAGAGCACTTTCACGAGTGACCACAATGCATGGTCTCAAGTTATTAAGTAAAGGAAAATGTAAAAGAAAAAGGAAATAAAATGTTAGTTGATAAGTTTTTTTACTAAAAAAAAAACTGATATATTTTTGAAGTTGAGTAAAGAAAAAAAAAAGTAACTATAAATCATGTTTTTTAGTTTGACAAAAAAATAATAATAACTTATTAAAATTACTTGTATGCCTTTAATATTGTTGTCAAATATTTATATTAAAAAAAAAAAAAAAAAAAAAACCTTCATTTTACCTTTCATTTTCTTTTCCCCTTCTTAAAAAAAAAAAAAAAAAATATATATATATATATATATTTTTTTTCATTTCCCTTCAAATTCAAATTATAACTCGAGAACCCATGGTTAGTGTAGTAATATCATAATCATAGGATCGGATAAAAACTGAAAGATGAAAGATCATAAACAGAAATCAAAAGATTAAAAATTTTTGGCGCTAAATTTTTGCAGTCAAATAACTTAAAATTTTATTATTATGTGATACGTAAAAAGGATTAACCTCCTGTCTTAATAGTTCAGAAAACTTGATTTACAAATTTGTAGTATTTTAGTTTGTAGATTTGAACAAAGCAAGATCGGAGAAAATTGATCACGATCCTATGATAAAGATCGGAATTCTATTTACACTTGCAAGATCCTGCATATGATCGATAAATTAATATGTTTTTGCTTTGCAGTATCAAAAACCGTAATTTTTTTTGTAAAGATAGAGATCATAACGACGATTGTTTTATCTATATTTTTGTTGCCCATCACGGTATGTTAGCGCAATGGGCTGGGGCCGGAGCTTGGGCTGGGGCTAGGGCTTTTACTATAAGCCAAAGTTGAAATTTGTATTTTTGTAGACTTGTTTGGCAAATGGGTTGGGGTTGGGGCTTATTATTGCAAAATTACTAAAAATGATATAATTAAATGAGTTTTATGGTATATGTTAGATATTTTTGTAGGTAAATATGTAATTTATGGTTCATAAGTCCCGGGCTAAAGTTTTTAGCCCCTTTTATGGGGCTAAAGTTTTAAGCCCCTTTTAGGGGCTTATGATTTCATAAGCTCGCATGACAAACGAGACTTATTTTGTAAGCCGGCTTATTTTAGAAGCTCAAGCCCCATAAGCCCCTCCCCAAACACACAATGTAACATAGGGATTTTTTTATTTTTTATTTTTTCAAATTAAATGACATGACTTTTGAGTTGGTGCTGTGAGTTGGTTTAGAATGCAACATTATATTACTCCGTATGTGTTATGTTCAATGAGATTTGGATAGTATCGATTCTCTTAACAACTCGTATAGGAGCTAGCTATAATTTGTTGTACCATTTAGTATGGTTGTAACTTGTAACGCGGGTGGGTTCTATCAATTTGACCTCGTTCAACAGTTTTTTCGAATTTTCGACGCCTTATATTGGAAGTCTTCCCAACGTGATTCAGTTAGACAATGTGATTGATGGGTACAAATACAATTCTACAGATATTGAAAATAAAATTTAGAAGCTAGTATATACATTTGAATTATTTTTTTCTGTTGCCAAGTAATTTTAAAATGAAGAACCGTTGTTTACGCTTGTTAGATCCGAGAGGAGCAATATTTATAGATTTCCCAACATACATAGAAAAGCTAAAACTTATTGCATGGACCAATTACATAATGGGATGTGAATTGCAGATTAACCTTTTGTGCACTTGAATATTGGTATGTACCTACTTCATTGTTGATTTGTTGGTCACAAAATCAAACCATCTTTTGGAAATTGAAGTTGACTCATTGGAAAAGTTATCCTAATATTGTGCCCAGCAAATATACATTTAACAATTTATGGAAAACAAGTAAAAGCATATCGTATTAACATTTGGCATAAAAGATTAATTCATAATGGTCTTCTAATATCTTAAGAATTTTATGCTTTTACGGCAGGTTTTTATGAAGAGTGCATTACCTTTAAAAATTAGTGAATACTTTTATTGGTGTTGACCATAAAAGGTAAAAGATGATGTGCAAAATTAGTTCTATACATATGCCCGGCAATGAGCAAAATAAATGCAATAGCTAAATGATGATGAACCATATCAGTCTGCCATAAACTTTGGGTGTCTTTAGTAATGTGCTGAATAGTGATATGATGTTGACGTGAATGTGATGATATGGTACCATAAATACTACTCCGTATTATAATTATCAACATTAAGTTGAAAGTAGTGGTGGAGCCACTCAGTCACTCACCGCAACCTCAACTTTCTCTCTTCTTTCATTTCCACTTACTCTCGCTCACCGTACATCTGTTTTGTTCACCCTCACTCACCTTTCATTAAAATATATACTTTATACAAATATACCTCATTAAATATCTCATACACACTCACAAAACAGATAAAAAAACATTTAGTTTTACATGCGGCTCAGTTTATCAGGTTTAATACATTGGTGAGTAACTCATCATAATACAATATGCAATTTTGACTGTGACTATGAACTCCCGTTTTGAGCCACTCACTAGTGAGTCACTCACCATGGAGCAAACTCACCTCCACTCCCTCTAGCCTAAGTACACTCATACTATTAAAGAGTTTGAGTGATGGTATAGCAGTTTTTACGAAAAAAACTAATACGGAGTATAAGTTTTAGCAATTCAATTGCCTATTTACATCTATTGTAACATTTTCATATACTTTAAGATAAGAGCTTTCCATATTACTACTTTATTCACTTGTATAACCAAGACATGTTTCATATACAGCAAAACAAAATTTCTAAACATTGACTGCTAAACAAAGTCATAGATATTTGACTTTGACTTTGACTTTGGCATCATAGCCATAACTTAACAAATAAATTCAGCAAAATAAACCAACACCAGTTCGTATACCATGCATACATCATACCATATACGTCATACTGACCTGTATGATGTTCATATGCGGGACCTTCATCGTCGCGGCCCCACCTCTACAATTGTTCCTCAAGAATGAATAAAAGTAATTGATCACAAGTTTCTTAAGGAAAAACGAGTCCTTTCTGGCTCTAACATCACCATGTCCAAGTAAATAAGTGAACCCAGATTCTGTAGCTTCTCTAAGTGCCGAAAGCTCATATTCTAAGCTCGG
The DNA here is from genome assembly GCA_910596185.1 of Chrysanthemum makinoi. Taxonomy (NCBI): domain Eukaryota; kingdom Viridiplantae; phylum Streptophyta; class Magnoliopsida; order Asterales; family Asteraceae; genus Chrysanthemum; species Chrysanthemum makinoi. Next base: position 183,012,907 of record OU343219.1, on the reverse strand, counting down.
GTCATCATCAATGGGACCCATGACACTTGATGGCAGTACTGGATCGCTATCAGGTTGTATCAGCGGCACACTAAGTTCGCCAGAGTAGCTTCTTTGACCAACTGATACACTCTCGAAATCTGCATCATTTATATCATTTTCTAGCTCGAGTTCTTGAGCTTCTTTTCTCATGAATTTCTCAAGGCTTTCTACTAGAAGTTGCTCAAAAGCATGGTGATCTTCTTTACGTACGTCTTTGTATCCATATCTTGCTACACATTGGAAGATATGGTAATCTTTTGGGCATACCCTTCTGAAAAGAAAACGTTCATCTTGAGAGACTACTGGGACTGGAACGTACTTTATGCAGACAAAAACAAGTGTAGAGTGGATTGCTGGCAGGTCTAGCAGGAACTGGCCGAGAACTGAGGGTACACCATGGACTAGCTCGTTGTAGAGTAATCCAATTCCTGGGACGCGTACGGTTCCAAGTGTTGACCCCAGGTCGTTCATGAATTCCATCGAGATCTTACCTCTGACTTCACTTTGGTATTTTAACACACTTCCGTAGTTCCAAATGTACATGACACAAAGGAAGAATGATGCAAATGCAAGAGGAAGCCAACCGCCTTCGGTGATTTTGGAGAGAACTGCTGACATGTATAGGAGCTCGATCGATCCAAAAAAGATAAGGAAAGATAATGCTAAAAATACATTTGTTTGCCATATTAGAAGCATAACGAGGGTTACTAATGCCGTGCTAACCATCATCACCCCGACTTCCGCTATGCCTGCACAAAACGCAACTCAATTACAGCAAATTACATATTTTGAACCGGTTTCAGCTATTAACTGTTCTTTCAATAAGTCATAAAAGTGGATTGACAAAGTTGCAGACTGTTTTTAAATCCATGTTCGGTTTAAATACACAGTTGCAACTACTTTTACAACTCAGCAATCTCAGCAATCTCAGCTCAACATCTCCCAATTAGGTGATACTGGAAGTTCATAGAAGTTTTTCATGATTAAGAGTTAATTAGCTGCCTATAATAATATATTCATATACACAGAAACTTGTACCCCCAAATGTGATCAACCGCCGCAAGATTCTTCAATTGTTCTTTATTTTCCATTGTCTTATGAAAACCACCAATACGTCTAGGCAATGATCCATCAACAAATTGTGTGGTATTAATTATAGACAAAACAATGAGAACAGACTGTATCCAAAAGGCATGTCTATTCCATTGAAAACGATAGTTATCAACTAGAATAATCAGAGGGACGCAAGTACAAAAGGTCACTAGGATCATAAAGCCGAGGTGTTTCTATTTCGCTATCTAAAGGAACTTTATAGAAGAAAATGAAGAATCTTGTGGTTTATTGCTTGAATTGATTTATTACTTCCGGGTCCAATCACCTCTACTATATAGGTACCTAACTAACTAATAACCAACAGAAGTTAAGATAAGGTTGTCAAGGTGCTGAGTTGTACAAGTAGCTATGCAACGTGTGTGTATGCCAACAGTTATCAGTCCGAATTATGTTTATATAAAACAGTCATAGAGAAGATCGAGAAGAAACCAAACCGTATGCATTGGCAATGTCTGTTGTGCTCTGAAAGGTGGCTACAACTAGAACACACATGATCATTAGAAACCAATTGATGACGGGAATGTAGATTTGACCCATAAACTTTCTCGACGTGTGAATAACTTTCAACCTCGGAAAGCATCCAAGAGCCATGGATTGCTTAATGCATGAGAATGAAGCAGATATCATGGCTTGACTAGCAATTACAGCTGCAATTGTGGCTACCACAAAAACCGGCCAAAATAGTCCATCTGTTTGTTCACACAAATCTCAGATTTTCAGTCACTTGAACGGAAAAATATGTCTGGTAAAATAACGGATAGAAGTATTTTTACCTGGAATGGAGTCATAGAATATTCTACTTGCAGAATCAGGGTGTTTCATAAGATAAGCAGCCTGACCCATGTAAGCCAATAGAAGGCATGGAAACACCACAAATGAGAAAGCAATCTACACATAAAAATATGACCATTAAATCATAAAAATGAAAGCATTATCACCTACTGATACAGATTACTAATTTGCTTCTAACGGTGGAAATTTTGTCCCATGTATGGTAAACTGGTCGATTTGGGCTATGCTTTGCCTCTAACGGGTCAAACGGATAATAATTTAAAGACTGTTAAACTCAAAACTAGTCAAATACATGGATAGTCGCGCAAATTGTATTGGTTAATCAAAAAACCTCTTTCATTGTTTTATTTCAAAGATTTGATTGTCATCATAATTGCATAATTTCTTTTAATCATATTTAAACATTAACTGTCTGTACCATTCAAGGTAAAAAAGACAAAAGAAGTGTTTTCAGGTTGGACCAATCTGTTCTAATATGTTTATTACGTTAACAAAGACAAACCTGAATGGATGGCACAGAAAAATGGCCTAAATCAGCAAACATTGCTTCCGCTCCTGAAATGAAAAGCTCACATAAATCACATTATAACGGGGAAAAGGGATAGAATTTTATCTTTTAAATGATGTTTTGAAAAAAAGATGATAACTTTACCACAAAATGTAGTCAAATCGACATACCTGTGATGCATAAAACACAACCACCAAGAGACGACCACGCGTTGATGGAATTCTTTTTGAAGAACAAATAAATATAAAATGGATTAATGGCCTTCACGACATATATATCATGTTTAATAAGATTGTATAATCCAATAGCCCCAAGACTAAAGAACCACAAAGCAAGACACGGAGCAAAAGTCAACCCCACTTTACTTGTCCCAAACCTTTGTATGCCAAACAATCCCACAAGAATGACAACAGATACTGTGACTAAAGCACCTGTAAAACACAATGTACCGAGTCAAAAAGTCAACATATATCAACAGAAAAAAGAATCAGTGTCACTTTCTGTTCACATACCTGTACCAAATCCTTGTATTTTACCTTCAAGACCACTCACGGCAGACATGACTGCAATAGCAATCGGTAGAAAGTGATTCTAGTTAGATATGCGTTTTGACATTTGACGTTGTAATAATCCGATAATCAAATGTTTTTGATGGTATCTAAATGATAAATGAATGAAGAGGTGATGCTTACCCGATATAGCTGGGGTCAAAATACCGTCACCAATGATCATAGATGTTCCCATTAGAACGAGTAACAACAAAAGGGTTTTGTAGAATGGATTGTGTTCTAACTTTTCTTTAATACTTAGAGCTCTTTCCAGTTCTGAAGTAGGTAATTTCAGCCTATAACTTGAGATACGTTCATCGGCTTGTTGACGATTTGGTAGAAGATTAATTTTTGCATATCTGCAGATTAATGAATACAGTGCAAAAGTTCCTCCTGCAAGATTAGTTATGTATCAGCAAGAAAATGGTTGATACTTTAACTTTAAATATTCAAACCAAGTTCTTTCTAAATCAGAAATGTCTGCATTTTTTGTTATAGATTTAACTTGCAAAGATCTTTGGGAAGAGTTTGTAAGAAGTTTAAACCAGTCATTATGTTGTTCCTGAAAAGTTCCATAACTAAATGAGTTTTTCTGAAGTACAAAACTAGTCTCTTTGACCTGCGAAGTCAAGTATTGTATGTAACAGTAAATACTGATAAAACATTGACTTTTAAAGGTCCCCCCTAGTTCTTCCAATTTCACAGTAAAATGTAGATTCCTTGATGTTATGTAGCTTTCATACATTTATGGGAAGACACATATAAGTTTAACACTCTCGTCATGTTTCTCTAGAATAGCCAAAGAACTTGTGATATAAGTTCTTAACTCGAAAATTAGTATGTTTGACTTGTAAAATCAACATGTGCATATATTAAAAGAAGAATGAGTATTATGTTTCATGATCCTCACCTTCACCATTGTCGTTTGCTTTTAGCACTATGAAAACATACTTTGCCAATGGCACAAGGGCAATCGTGTATATAATAAGTGATAAAGCCCCCAAGACATCAACATCTGACTCAATTTGAACCTTGGTGAAAACGTCTGTAAACACATACAAAGGACTTGTCCCCATATCTCCATATACAACTCCAAGTGTCTGAAAAGCCAATCCAAGAGTCTGCCATATCGAGACCTCCTGAAATTTTCAAACAATTTAGTCAGTACATATCTAGACATCAATGGCCTTTGAAAGAAGCACTAGTTGCTTAAAAGGGAGCTAACATGGGTCTAATTTTTATTTAGTCAACCAACGTTTTCAGGCCAGCAAGCTAAACACCAGAACTTTGAAAAATATTTATTGAAGGAATTTAGCGGTAACTTTTGAGCATGTTGACTTTTTCTTGATTGCGCTTGAAGGTCGGTTATCTTACATAATTACCGTACACTAATTTGTTTTCGAAGCTTCGACTGTTGTTTCTAGCATAGAGTGAGTTAGTCACCCAAAACAGAAAACAGATCAGTTGGTTTGTGCCACATGCATATTAAGTTTGTTATCAAACTAAAATCAAGCCATTTACTCATTGATGTATCATAAACCAAAATATCTATATTAAAAAACACCAAATGCGACCACATAGATAGATATAAATCCACTAACTCCAATGATCCTAAATTTCACACAGCAAACAAGATTCCATAAAAGAATTGCGTTAACTATTGCGTTAACCTTGTTATGGTGACCATGGGAGCCTGCAACAGCCATAGCTTCAACATCAAAAGAGTCAACTCTCTTAGCCTTTTTAACCAGCCTTCTTCTCATAGATCCATACCCTTCACTTCTATTTTCATCATCATTATCATTAAGCAATGACCATGGTGGTGATTCTGAATCCACTTCACTACCATCCACCCACCTTGAGCTTGAGCTACCACCACCACTCCTCTTTCTTAGTAACCTAGCACTAATACTACTACTAATCTCCTCTATACCATCTTCTTCCATCACTAACTTCAAAAATCACCCTAAGTACTCAATTTTTTTTTAAAACTCGCAAAGTTTCAAATATTTAAACTATGCAAAACCCATGTGTAAAATGACACTAAATTTACTAAAAAACCAAAGAAACAGTTCACTTGTGACTATATAAAGAAAAATCACCAAACTTTGATAATCTTGAAACTATTAACTACAGCCCTTTCTAAGAAATTAACCAACAACCATTTTAACACGATATCGGCAGGTAAGATGTAGACAGTCACACCCGCTAAATTTACTTAAGAGTTATAAGAGTTAAGAGTCAAACAAGCAACCTTATAAAACATGTAACGTTTTATTTATGATCCATATAATACTACTATATTCTAAGTGAAATATCACACAGCTAGCTTTGGTAAGTTGTAACGAGTGATTTAAAAAGGACCAATAATTATGTAAGATAAGTTATTTGAATACCAAGAAAGATACTCTACTGAATTATTTAAATAGAGACAAATAAGTGGGGCAATTTGCTTTGACATGTATTGGAATGTGGGGTGAGGATAACATGTTTTAGTATACGACAATGATTCGTGTTTGGACTCTCCTAGGAAAATGGAATTAAATGCTCATCAACATCGAGTTGCAACGTTTTTATGTAGTGTTACTTTGTGTGACTATCCAACAGGATTGATGCATTAATATTTGAACTTAATATTTGACAACACCCAAACTGCTAAACATACTAATGTGTATGTTTCATGTTTACCGGTTGTGTTTTTATGTAAGTCGTTAATGTGGTTGAGCATGAAAGCTTACTACTAATATCTATTGATTGATTGTCAACGATGGTCGGGGAACTTCTACCGCTCAAGAAAGGAATAAGTTGGTCCGGCATAGCAAGCACAACCTCTGGTCTATATATTGAGATAAAAAATTCCTTGGATAGAAGCTCTTTAACAACATCACTCAGGAGAGAGCAAGTGATAATAGTATCAGGCTTTCGAGCCTAACTGGTTTTTAACTTTTTAAGATGTCTCCCAGAAGTCTAAGGTACTCGGTGCTGAATAACATCAACAGTGCATTCAACTGTAAGGATCTTTTTTCTTTGGTATGCATAAATTACTTCAAGCTCAGAAGTGTTCAATGAGGTTTAAAAAGAGGGTCCCAAGATTCGCATCAATAGAGATAATTAAGTTCATTTTACATTCAATAACCAATGAACAGCAAACAAGTCGTTACTCCAAATAACTTTTCTCTGTGGCTATAAAGAATAAGAGTATCATTTTTCATCATTTCCCCATGAGAAAAACTGCCTGTACAGCTTAATACAGAATTGGCTTTGAAGGAATGAGGATTGTTTTCCTTTCAATGATTTGACTTTGATATATACCTGCTGATCAGATACGAAGTTTCATGACAAAGGAGATGTCATCTGCTCCTCAACGTCATCTTGCAAGAGAGGGGCCACTTCATCATTCAACTTTGAGCTACCTCCTGAGTTAACCGCCACAATCTTTTGCTCTTCGGCTTTTCCCCACATCACAGTATAAAACCCAATTACAACCACGATTGATCCTAACAAACTGCACAAAATTTCCAAGCATTTTTAATAAGTACTAAATTACTAATATGTGATGCCAAGTTGCCAACTAAGTAGCTAACATAAACATAAAAAGCAAACAGCTAAAGGGTATAAGAAAACATTTTCACCTTCCAAGATAGAAGCCATCGCCTAAGAAGATCACACCAATTAAAGTTGAAATGACAATTCCAATTGGATGAAACATAGCAACAAAAAGCGGGCCTCTCCTTCGTACACACCATGCTTGAACCGTGACTTGAAAAGCAGACCCAAAAACTCCCTATATATTTCCATAAAGACGGCACCAATTCTAAATAATAATGATAAAGATAACGATAATTGAAGAATATAAAGATGTTCGTACTACAAAGATTAACCATAACATCGAGCATATTTACTTACCGAGTAGAGGATAGAAAACAATCTCTTCTTAGGCTGTAAACTAAAGCTACTCAGATCATCCTCGACAACCGAAGCAACTATAGCAGACAAGATGGTGCAGACAAAGCAGTACCAGAACATTACAATCATTACTGGAGGATATTTTTTAAGAATATATGCCTGAAAACATTAAGAAGCAAGTATTTAGTGAGATTTTGTTAATTAACACACATACAATTATCAGCTACTGGCTTACCATTTTACCTGTGCTATGATATACCCAGAAGAAAAGACAGCGTCAATTATTAGAAAGATTCCTCCAAGTACCCAGTTTGATGGTTGCACTAAAAGATGCTTTATGATATCTGATTTCAGAGGAGATGATAGGATTGGGGGGCCTTTGTAAAGAGTGACAAGGATAGCCCCTGCAATTGACACTACAGTGCCTATGAATTTAGCTTGTGTAGTTGCACTTCCTAAGTTAATTGCTTCCATCCTAAAAACCACCAATCCAAATCGATATAAACTTGATATTTAGAAATTCACCTCCACACGAGGAAACTGAATTTATTTACAGTTGCAGATACAGTTTAGTACAATAAATTTAAAGAGCAATGAGGGTTTCATTAACTGAAGAGGCATTACCTAAATAAGATGGCAAGTATGAAGGTAAAACCAGGGATGAGGTTAAGCAATGTTGTAGCAAGAGTAGCAGATGAGTATGATATACCAGTATAACCAAACACCTGTGCCAGAAATCTTCAAACATTTATAACCAGTCAGTGTGCCGTTTTCCAAATAAAAAGGTTCATTTTGAGCATATATAGCATATGTTGCACCAATATGAAGTTAATCATGTTCACACAAGCAGTAAGAAAACAAACCAATCATACAGAGCATTTCTTAAGGGCAAATGTCTAAAAGCATTGATAATCAACTATTCTTTAAAAGTGGTGGAACCAGAATTAGAAATGATTGGGCGCCCAAATTTTTTAAAATGTAATATAAGGAAAAGAAAATTTGAACAAAAATTGATATTGGAAGTCAATAAGAAACTAAGGGGATGTTTGTCATAAGCTAATCCAAACACTTAACTGTAGCTTATAAGGTTATTCAACATAGGCCTAAGGGCATGTTTGGCACACAAGATTATGTTTATATCTTGGAAAAATAATCTACTTATAACAGCTTTTAGAAAAATAACCTCCTATAATCTCTTAAAATCAAATGCTACTTCATGTAGCTTATAAAAGTAATCTCTATTATTAGCTCTCGCTCTATCTCCATACTGCTTCATCTTCGGTTCAAGTTCAAGCACTAGTCACTTTTGCCAAACATACCTTAAGCCCAATTAATAAGCTCAAACAAACACACCCTAAGTGAGTAGATGTTATGCCAGTCATACCCTTGTTCTTTTTTCTTTTAGCCTTTGTTTGGCAAGCTGTTGTAAGTTTTCGATAAGATCTTTAATACTATCCTAAGAAAATTCATATTTATTTGAGCAAAATTATAACAATTGATAAGATCAAATAAGTCTGACAGTATGAACCTTCGATTCAAACACTGAAATTCTCGGATAGCCGCGAGACGCCCTATTTCCTGATTTTAAGTTTAATTTTCACCTATGAATAACGAACTAAACAAGAACTAAAAAGACAAATATATCCATAGTTGTGCATTTAGGAAAAATCATGATCGTTTACTAAAAATTAGCATAACCAAGCAAAATTCTATCAGTGTCCGCCCTGTCGATACATAATGCAAGTCTATATATAAGTACAAACTTCGGGTTAGAAAAAATAGATACAGCTAGTCAGCTAGAGATAAGTAGATAACATACCCTAGTAAACCAATAATGAAAAATCCACACATGACAATGAAGCTAAGTTTAGGACGATCAACCGATCTGCAACAAGAACACAACAACCAAATGAGACAAATCTCGAATGATCAAATATTAACAAGAATCAATAAGAATTACAATTACCTATGAAATATAAGTGACAAAGGAAGAAGGATAAGTGAAGCAAGAGCATTAGAGTAGAAAATAAATGAGTAATTTGACATGCCATCTGCTATAGCTGATTTACTGACTATCATTAGCAACACTTGTGCCACCTGTGCTGACACCATTCCTATGTATTCCTTCATCTTTCTTACTTACTATCGGTCCACGGTGTGTATCTTTGATGTCCACCAATTGAAATGGCGCATTTTATTTCTAGCCGCCAACAGGGGCAAATGTGTCCAATAAAACTGTCTTTTTAGTTTTGTTTTGTTTTTTATTGGTCTATCCATTCGGGGGGGGGGGGGGGGGGGGGGGGGGGGGGGGGGGGGGGGTGAAAATCTTATTCTGGTTAATAGGGGGGGGGATGGGGTAAAGCGTATTACCCGGTCGGGTTAATCGAGGTGAAAATCTTATTCTGGTTAATAGGGGTTGACCCGATTAACCTGAGTGCTAAATAAGGTTACTCATATTCGGTTAGATCTTGCCCGGCTAGACCCGAACCTGACTAACCCAAGATTTTAACATGGTCGGATTTAGGTTTTTTAGACAAACGAATAGACCCGAACCCAATTAACACCCCTACTCATAAGAGGGTCATAATGAGAAGTGGTCACCACTACTGTGATCTAGTGGTCGGCTCGTGGTTAAGGAGTCCGTGCTTCTGAAGCTGGCCAAAACACTAAAATGGTTAATGGTAGATAAGGACCATCACGAGATAAAAATGATAAAAAAAAAAAAGCGGTAGGATATTATGTTGATGTGACACTGAGGTACCAACAATATAGAGTAGTAGTCGCATTAACTACATTTATGATAGTCACTTGACTATTGTGTACCTATGTTGTGACATTATTGTTATATCAGTTTTCGTCATTCATTGTTGCCTTCCTTTACTGGGATCAAAAAGCCAACCCGACCCGAACCTGAACCCAATTAAGCTTATTCGGGTTGGGTTATTCGGGTCAATAATTTTATTCGGGTTGTTCGGGTCGACCCGAATAACCCGAATGCTAAATGGAGTCATGTATCAGGTTGAATATATTTGCCTTACTCGGGTTCGGGTTGACTCGAATAAGCATTTTTTTTTTTATCTTTTATATAATTTTTTAAATTTATCTATGTAAACTTGTAGAATTAGCCAGTTTTTTAATCATTTTACTAATATCCGGATTGACCAAAACCCAAATAGGCCTGACCTGAGTGAACTCATCCCGAATTAACCCGAACCCAAGTAACCCGACATCTAAATAAGGTCAGGTTTGGGTATGATATTTTTAGTCTCAACCTGACTTGACCAGACCCCGACCAACCCGACCCGATTAACACCCCTACGCTTAACTACTTTTTCTACATTTATTTCTTTTAATAGAATAATTTTTGCCATTTTGCCTCTGCATATAGCCTAATACAAGCCTAGATTCACAGGAAATTGACTTGCAAATACATCGTTGTCAAGCAACCAGTTTGTCATTATAACGAGTGTGGAAACCCGCGCGATGCAGCGGGATTGCTTTTGTAGACATGAATTTGGAACTGATAAATGACCGGAAAATTTGTTTGTCTATTTATTTGGTTAGTCCTTGAAGGACCTACGTTGCAAAGACAATTCAAACGTTAGGGACTATTTTTCGTGGCTACAAAGGACTTACTTTGCAAGGACACTTAAACCTTAGGGACTATTTTTGCCAAATTGCTATAGATAGCAATTAATGCTACAAACTTTATTTGGTTAGTCCTTGAAGGACCTACTTTGCAAATACAATTCAAACCTTAGGGACTATTTTAGTAGCTACAAAGGACTTAGGTGATGTTTCTTTTTTTCGTCTAGTTGGATATGGTTTCTGAGTGGACAATGTGCATATCTGGTAAAAGATTGAGATGAATAATAGTTGTTTCTTTTTTCCCTAAACTTTTGAGATCAAATGACCAATTTAACCTTCTTCCCCAAATATTGAAAACACCCATATCTATCCACATATAATCAATTTAAAATCTGAAACCATATCCAACTAGACGAAAAAAATTACATATCAATCATTAAGCTTTCGAAAGTTTAATTTCTCTTCACTAGTAAAAAATTGGTCTTTATGCTTTCTTAAACAATTAAAAGCAATTGTGATTACACCACTTTCTTTCTTAAACTGAAAACAAATTCGAAAGATGTTGTATTCAGTTTCATGAAAATGTCATTCCATTCTCTTGTTCGATAACGATATTGTCTCGTGCGAGAAGGTCTTGGTCGACGCAAGAAGGAGGCGACGATGTGGGGCTGTGATGTGGTAAAAAATTGATGTTGAGCCAACAAGGTAGTGATGAACTGATGATTTTGGAGAGGTGATATAAAATCAAGAGCAGGTTGTGAGTTGTTTGATTGTAAAAAAGGGGAGTAGGTGGTTTTGATTGAAAAGAGGGAAGGAAAATAAAAGGTTATATTCGTCTAATATTAATAATATTATTATGTTGTTGTGTCTGAATTGGGAGAAGCTACTTTTTTATCTCCTCCACAACTAGAGCCTAATCTAGAATAAGTCAAAAAAGAAACATACAAAATTTCCACTTGAGTTTAGATCTGTTATCAAAGGGCCCATTAAGTTAAAAAGAAACAGCACCTTACTTTGTAACGACACTTAAACCTTAGAGACTATTTTTGACAAATTGCTATAGATAGCAATTAATGCTACAGGACTTACTTTGCAACGAAACTTAAACCTTAGGGACTATTTTTGCCAATATGCTATAGATAGTAATTAATGCTAAAGGACTTACTTTGCAACGACACTTAAACCTTAGGGACTATTTTTGCCAAATTGCTATAGATAGCAATTAATGCTACAAACTTGCGTCTTGCTCTATAGTATATATAGATAATATATACATCGAGGTTGACGTGTTTTTGGCAGAATTAGAACTCTAAGTGAGCTAGCTAGTGAACGGATAATTTTTGGACTATAACATAATTGGAAAAAGATGAGAAAAAGTAGTATTCAGAACCATAACTCGATTATAAGGGCCCGTTTGATATATGGGTTTTGATTAGGGTTGGAATTTAATAAAGGTAAATCCAATGTTTGTTTACAAAGAAGGGATTTAATTGAGAGTAAATCCTAATGGGGCAACATGTTTTTAAAGAAAGGGGGCCAGGTAGGTTTTCATATTCAAGTGGTTCCCACTAATTTTTCATAACCCCATTAAATATAAAATATATATTAAATTATACAAATTGATTATTTTTTAGTAAAATACATAATATTTTATTTCTTTTAATCTTATTTCTCTCTCTTACATCAAATTTTAGGGCTGAGCGTCGGTCCCGAACCGAACCGAACCGAAAAAACCGAAAACCATTAAAAACCTAAACCGAAACCGAACCGAATATGGTCGGGTCGGTTCGGTTTAATGTCGGGTCCGTCGGTTCGGTTCGGTTTACGTGTGTTTGTGCATGTTTTTGTCGGTTTTGGGTCGGACCGAACCGAACCGAACCGAAACCGAAAATCATAAAAAACCAAAACCGAAACCGAACCGAAAGGTTTTCGGTTCGGTTCGGTTTTTGTCGGTCCGGTTCGATTTTGTCGGTCCGGTTCGGTTTTGAACCTTCCATGCTCAGCCCTATCAAATTTATATCCAAATCCTAATCCTAATCCAAATCCTAATCCTAGTCCATTAGGCTTTTTACTATGACTTTTGATATTTGTAAATTATACGATATCCTAAATATGATTTAAAACGATGTATTTTTTTGTCTTTTTGGATTGTTAGTTGATAGTCCATTAGGCTTTCTACTATGACTTTTGATATTTGTAAATTATACAATATCCTAAATATGATTTAAAACGATGTCTTTTTTTGTTGTTTTGGACGTGGGTTGCTTTTTGGCTCATTTTTTGTTTATCCGGTCCGGTTGAGATTAAGTGAAGTAAAAAAACAATAAAAAAAATAATTACAAAATACACCTTGAACTATGAACTATACAACAGCTTATGAAAAGTACTCTGAATTTTTTTTATTATTTACGACTTTTTTATATAACAAATTTTATTTATCGAATATCTAACAAATATCTAGCAATTTCTCTAATAAAAAAATATACCGCCGGAAAAACGTCTAGATACCGAACCAAACGAGTCCAATATTAATATACTTTTGACATACATACGATTTTATAAAAATGTTGAAGTTTTATATATAATTTTTAGAGTAAACTGCAAAATACATCCCTGTGATTTACAGTTTCTGAGACCTTACATCCCTGTCATAAACTATTGGCTAGTTACATCCTTCGTTAGCCAAACGTTAGCCATTATACATCCCTGGTCACTAACTCCGTTATTTTCTTCGTTAACTGCTATAGAGGAGGACTGTTTTGGTCTTTTTACACATATAAGGGATGTATTTTGCAGTTTACTCTTTTATATATAAGAGGGATGTATTTTGCAAAATACTTTTATACTTTACTTTTTTTTAATTTTCATTATTATTATTATTATTATTATTATTATTATTATTATTATTATTATTATTATTATTATTATTATTATTATTATTATTATTATTATTATTATTATTCACTCATATTTTATTTTCTAACGTTTTCATTCGTTTTCGTCCGTTTTTTATACGTTTTCGTCTGTTTTTTCGTTTCCTCCATTTTTTTTTCTCGTTTTAGTCCCATTTTTTCCGTTTTTGTACGTTTTCTTACGTTTTTATCCGTTTTCAACAGTTTTTATATGCTTTCATATGTTTTTCTTGTTTTCGCCCGTTTTTTTTTTCGTTTTCTTGTGTTCTGTACGTTTTTTTCCGTTTTTCCTGTTTTCTTATATTTTTATACGTTTTTTTTTTTTGTTTTTCTACTATTTCAACATAATTGAAAAAAAATTTCAAAAAGAAAAAAATTTTGAAAAAATTTGAAAAAAGATTTCCAAAAAAAAATTGGAATTTTTCGGAAATTAGAAAAAAAAAATTTGAAAAAAAAAATTGAAAAAAAAAATTTCCGAAAAAAATTTTGAAGAAAAAAATTTCAAATTTTCTTTTTTCTTAATACTTTTTTTTTCAAAAAAAAAGAAATTGGAATTTTTTTTTCTAAATTGTTTTTTTCGAAATTCTTTTTACAAAAAAAAAATTATTTACGAAAAAAAAATTAGAATTTTTTTTTTCAAATTTTTTTCGGAATTTTTTTTTTCCAATTATTTTTTTCAAAATTTGTTTGGAATTTTTTTTTCAAATTTGCGAAAAAATTTCAAATTTTTTCAATTTCTTTTTTTTGATTTTTTTTTTAAATTTTGAAATTGTACAAAACCAAACAAAAACGTAAGAAAACAGACAAAATGTAAGAAAAACGGACAAAAATGTAAAAAAAACAAACAAAAACGGATGAAAAAAAATTTTCAAAATTTTTTCGTCAATATTTTTTTTTTTGTAAAAAGAATTTCGAAAAAACAATTTAGAAAAAAAAATCCAATTTCTTTTTTTTTGAAAAAAAAGTATTAACGGAAAAGAAAATTTAGAAATTTTTTTTTTCAATTTTTTTTTCGGAAATTTTTTTTTCCAATTTTTTTTTCAAAGTTTTTTTGGAATTTTTTTTTCAAATTTCCGAAAAATTTCCAATTTTAATTTGGAAATCTTTTTTTCAAAATTTTTTTCTTTTTGAAAAACATATGAAAGCATATAAAAATTGATGAAAATGAATAAAAACGTAAGAAAGCGTACAAAAACGAGCAAAAACGGAAAAAATGGGACTAAAACGGGAAAAAAATGGAGGAAACGAAAAAACAGACGAAAACTAAAAAAAAACGGACGAAAACGAATGAAAACATTAGAAAATAAAATACGAGTGAATAATAATAATATAATAATAATAATATAATAATAATAATAATAATAATGAAAATTAAAAAAAAGTAAAGTATAAAAGTATTTTGCAAAATACATCCCTCTTATATATAAAAGAGTAAACTGCAAAATACATCCCTTATATGTGTAAAAATACCAAAACGACTCCTCTATAGCAGTTAACGAAGAAAATAACGGAGTTAGTGACCAGGGATGTATAATGGCCAACGTTTGGCTAACGAAGGATATAACTAGCCAATAGTTTATGACAGGGATGTAAGGTCTCAGAAACTGTAAACCACGAGGATGTATTTTGCAGTTTACTCTAATTTTTATTTAAAAAAAATATATAAATTAACCTTCAAGTTTAAATCCTTCTTATATAACAAACTTTATTTAACAAATATTTAGCGATTTCTTTAATAAAAATATATTGACGGAAAGGCCTTCGCATTACGAACAAAACAAGCTCAATATTGATATACTTTTAACTAACGAGTAAAATTGTTGGATATCTTTTGAAGTGTCATATGCAAACACAATTTTCTTACTTTTGCATAATCACTCGATAGAAAACAACAATTATTAATTTTTTAATGCCACAATTACGGCGTCAAAACACGAAACCAACACTGAAAGCACACATACTAAAACCTAAAAATAAACAAAGAACCTTACTAAACCAATGACACTATAAACATACTGAAACCATGTTATCAACCTGACCCTTTTACTTTATCATTTTTTCATACATAAGAAAATCAGTTCGAAACAATCGCATCCGAAAAAAAAAAGTACATGACCCTACAAAATCGTCCAAAACTTATTGTCCTGCCGTGAAGCGCGGATTGCTTCCACCTCATTGTAATCGATAAGTAGTTAATACACACTTACACAGACATACATACATACATGCATAGACATGCAAAAACAGACATACACTCTATTAGTTGATGGATATGGCCCAAGTCCGATTGAGGGTTTGGGTTCATTAAGATTTCATTATATATTTGCCTCTATATATATTGTATCAATAAAACGTATCACTTACGGGGTTTTATCATCATCTAACATGGTATCGAAGAGGGTCTTATCCTCAGACCTAGGTGGCTAATTTGAGCTGCCTCCTTTATGTCACCCGTCAAAACCTAGCTGCCATTATTTATCCATTTTTCCAAAAAAATAAAAATAAATAAATAAATAAAATAAAATAATTTTGTTTTGGTTTTATTTTTATATCTTTGCTTTTGCTATTGCTGCATGATGAATATTAATCTTTGCTTGCTGTCGGATATGGTCATTAAAATTAATTATTTGCTTCAACGCTTTTGCTATGCTATCGCTTTGTTTTGCTTTTGGTGCTGCTGATAAAGATTTGTATCCGCTAGCTGTCGAACATCTTCATCAACAAAACTTTGTTGCTTTAGTGTGTATTTAATTTTCTCATTCAATCCGAACTTCACGATTTCGCCTCTCTGATTGCCCGAGTCCCTTTCATTATGTTGATATAAAACGTAAAGTCGGTTTGTTTACCTTTTCTGATTGGCTGAGGTTACAGTAATTTGTGTCGATAGTTGTTATTGGGTGAGCCACGCCAACGGGGAAGGGGTTGATCATTGCTCAAGCCGAAGCTATTAATTTCTATTGTAAAGAAAAATTAAAACCTCATCCACTGAATACGGTTTGCTTAGCAGCAATGGGTGGGAGACCATGTTTTAGTGAACCTACTCGCGATCTTGAGGAGATCTCGTCTGCCTAGCTTGAAACGTTTGTCATACACCGGTATGATCATGCATATACCCATTCGTCGTGTTATGCGTTATTTTCACCGTAGCGATCTTCCAAAAAGAAGGCTAGCCGTTGCGTTCCCGAGTTTTATTTTTGAAAGAAGAGAAAAGAAGTGGGTAGAAAATAAAATAAATTCGTGTTCCTGAGTTTTTTTTAGGACAAAAGAGAAAAAGAAGAGGAGAGTAATTTTTGCTAAACTTCTCTCCAAAACTTATCTCAGATTGCCCCAGTCCCTTTCATTATGTATCAATAAAACGTAAAGTCGGTTTGTTTACCTTTTCGGATTGGCCGAGGTTACGATAATTTGTGTCGATAGTTGTTATTGGGTGAGCCACGCCAACGGGGGTAAGGGGTTGATCATAGCTCAAGCCGAAGCTATTAATTTCTATTATAAAGAAAAATTAAAACCTCATCCACTGAATACGGTTTGCTTAGCAGCAATGGGTGGGAGACCATGTTTTAGTGAACCTACTCACGATCTTGAGGAGATCTCGCCTGCCTAGCTTGAAACGTTTGTCATACACCGGTATGATCATGCATATACCCATATGTCGTGTTATGCGTTATTTTCACCGTAGCGATCTTCCAAAAAGAAGGCTAGCCGCTGCGTTCCTGAGTTTTATTTTTGAAAGAAGAGAAAAGAAGCGGGTAGAAAACAAAATAAATTCGTGTTCCTGAGTTTTTTTTATGACATAAGAGAAAAGAAGAGGAGAGTAATTTTGGCCAAACTTCTCTCAGATTTCCCCAGTCCCTTTCATTATGTATCAATAAAACGTAAAGTCGGTTTGTTTACCTTTTTGGATTGGCCGAGGTTACAGTAATTTGTGTCGACAATTGTTATTGGGTGAGCCACGCCAACGGGGGGAAGGGGTTGATCATAGCTCAAGCCAAAGCTATTAATTTCTATTGTAAAGAAAAATTAAAACCTCATCCACTGAATACGGTTTGCTTAACAACAATGGGTGGGAGACCATGCTGTTATTGGGTAAAAGATAAGTATGCTTAATGTACTTTCAACTAGAACTCATTATGCTTAGTGTACTTCTAGTATTGTCATTATACACGTTAGAAATTGTATGTTAAGTGTAATTTGGTCATTTTACACATAATCATCTTTCATATACATATTTCCAGATTTTAATAGTTTTTGTTATAAATGTTATGTGCTTTGTTCGTTTGTTCGCATTCGTTCGCCTTGTATGTGTTTTGTTCGTTCGGTCGCATTCGTTCGTTCGTTCCCACCTGAATTCATTCGCATGCTTTCTGCTAAATGCACATAGTGTTTAACAAAGTTCATTCGTGAATTTAATTCGTTCATTCGTTCGTGTATCTTTGTTCGTGAATCTTCGTTTGTGAAACTGTGAGCAGGCCAAATCATAGTGCCAAGACATGACACAACTTTTGAATAACAAGGATGATAAATGATCACTTATAGCTTCTTCTGTAATCAAGTAACTGAGTTTGTTTTAATTTAGAGCACAAGGTATGCAAGGACCCAATAACACGTTATTGGTATGCCACCTCAGCCCCACATCATACACCTCCCAATAACACACCAATAACTAATAACACACAACTGACATCACCTGTAGGTACCACAAAATATACCACCCACTCACAATAAAAAAACACACACACAAAAGGTGCATTTGGCTTGAGCTAGTGGAGTGGCTCAAAACACAAAATAATGCATCTGGCACAAGTTTGGCATGTTGGCCGGTAAGGTTGGCACACCAATGGCTCCAATGGCTCCAATGGCTCACCAATGGCACCCCATACCTTATGCTCTTAGATGTGAATGAATCATCATCTGCTGGTGGATTATGTAACGAAATATTGGGTCTAGTAGATTGTGATGATATGTGATGAGTGTCTAAATACTCATCATTTTTGTACAATCTAAACTGCAAAATCATCTGAAAACACTCAGAAATGCATTAAAATGATGAAAATATCACAAATCAGTGTTTTATGTGTTTTAAATGCAAAAATATCAAAATCAGATGAAAAATGTGTCAAGTTTGCAAAATTGGCGCTTTTAGTCCCCAAGTTTCAAAAGTTGTCAAATCTAGTCCCCGAATTCAAAAATCAAGAATTTTATCATTCAAGGTCCCCAAATATTCTAAGTTGTCAAAATGATCCTTGAATGAGTTTTTGGTCAAGTGTCAAGTTCGATCCTCAAAGTTCGGTGAAATTGCATTTTTGGTCCTTGTATATCTATCAAACCAAACGGATCCCTTTTTAATATATCAAACCCAATCCAAGTCCACAACCAGCCGGCCCAAATGCATTATCCAAGCCCAACCCAAGCATCCACCTTGGCCTCTTGACCCTTGAGCCCCAGTTCACAATACATTTTGGCCCCTGCCATAACCATTTTGGACCCCCGTCTATTATTAATACCCAACGGTCAACAAAAGTCAAACGACTATTATACCGCCGTTCACTGTTCATCCTCCTCACAAACACTGAATCCCAAAACCAGTAATGGTTTTTCCACTTTTTCAACATTCCCCCACCTTACCTTGTCCCCTCCACCTTCACTTACACCCAAAGACCTTTAATTGTTTCAAACCACCCCATTAATATCAAAAACCTGCTAGAGACTTTTTGGCGCCAAAACTGCCATGTGTCGAATATGATGATTTGGATGATTTCAATGGTCAAGATGAAGTGGGATTGTTTCAGAGGTCATCAAAGAGTCTCAAAAGTCTATAAAGGAGGGGAGAGAAGCAATGTATCGATATATCTAGTGTAATTTCTATTTTTCTTAGTCGTTTTTATCATTTTAAGTTTTTCAGTGTAATTTCAAGCTTCAAAGTACTTTGTTTAAGCATTTCAGTGTATTGTTAAACCTTTTCAATTATCAATTTCAAGTCCCAAGTCTTATTTCAGTTTATGCAAAATTTTCAAATTTCAAAAATTTCATGAGTATTCGAATGTTGTTGTTAGATGTTATTATGGACTAATATAGCTCATGTAAGCTCCTAGATAGCTTTTAAAAGCTATTAGATATAATAAAATTCAGTTTAGCATTAAAAAGGAAAAATCACCAAAAATACCAAATAAATAGTTGGAAATTCAAAAATCTCATGGAAATGGTGTTCACAATTTGGAGCGAGGGTGAATTTTGGATGGCCTTGGGTTAGTGGCTTAGTGGTAAGCCTATAGGAGTGATCTTGGCCTTTGGTTCTCAGTTTTCAGTTGGATAGCCATTTGTAAGCACTTTGATCCATTTTGGCATTTTTGCATACAAGTGTTCATTAGCTTGAAATTTCGGTTCTTTATGTTCATTAGTTATAGTTAAGTGTATTTAAGAATTAAAATCAGTTGGTTGTTCTTTTAAAATTGTAGTTTATAAAAATTTCATTTTGACAGTTAAATTAGCTTAAGTCTAGATTCTTGATTTTATGTTGCTATTGTTGTTTTTTTATGTTTGTTTAGTCCTAATATATGATAATATAAGTTTGTGAATCAAGTTCATGGTCTAAATCTTTGTTAAGTTTTGAAAATCATCAAAACATTCCTTTGAAAAGGTGTTTGGATTAGCTTGTTATTCGTATAAAGAATGTTTGTGTTATTGTTTTTTGCTGGTTGCATGTCTCATTGGGTCTAATTAGTTCATCTAAACAAGAAAAACCAATGCTCTTTTGGTTAAAAGTCAAAATACCTTTTGATCCTATCTTGTGTGTTCACTGTTGGATTTTAAGGATTCATGGTCATGATTTTGTGTTTATAAGTTGATAAGATTGCTCAAATCAGCCTTAACACACCTTAATACAACTTATTCAGTCCACAGGATCAAATCAAAGTTCACTTAAGTCAAACTTAGTGAATTTTTATAAAAGTCAAATTTTCATTTTGATCGTTTTTGAATTAAATAGATATTTTTAGTGTGAGTTTAATATTGAGTTTTAGCTTAAAATCTTTTGGGGTACTTAAGTTTAGTTGCTAAACTTAATTAGAAAAATACTAGTTTTCCTTTAATCAGCTTTTTAAGTGCTTATTTTCTTATTTCTTTTGGACCCTTGTTCTGAAATGGTGCCCTGTGCACAGTGAGTGGTACCATCTTGATAAGCTCACAAGTAGCTTATTAGTTGGCCTCAGCTTGTGATCCTTGGTTCTTTGGAAAGCCAACCTAGCCATCTTGAGGTCTCAAGTTTGGTTTTTCATTTTGAAGCTTGTTTGGTAGGGCTGCAATAAGCCTAATCCTTGTCCCATTTCTGTCTTAGAAAGCATAAAGCCAAGTGCTTATTTTTCTTTTTAGTAGCTTATTAGTGTTTGTAATTGTTCTTTCTAGCTTCATTTCTGTTTATCTAGCTTGTTTGAATCTTATTCCACCTTTGTTTCCAATCTGTAAGCTTGTTTGAGCTTATTACATCAAATAAGCTCTTTAGCCCAATTTGTTGGGATAATAAGCTCTCAAATAGCTTATTTTTTATTTGTAAAATTTTTGTCTTCGTAAAAGTAGCTTATAATCAGTAGTTAAGTAGTTTTCAAAAAGAAAAACCAGAAAAACATCAATTTAAATATAGTGATAGCGTTTATTTAATAGTTTTTAGCTTTTTGATTTTTCTTTTTATATTATTATTAAGCAACTCTAGTTTTTATATTTTTCTTAGTTTTCTGTCACCTTAAGTTATTTTTAGAAAAAGTTTCATAATTTTCCTAATCTGTTTAGTATTTATTATAATTTTAAATAGTTAAAAGTATTAAATAATTAGTAATAAATAATTAAAAAGCATAAAAATATCTTTTCAGTTTTAAAATTAGTTTTATCATATTTTAGATTTTTCCAAGTTCAAATTTCATTTTTCCAGGTTTATTTTATATTTTCTTGAATTTAAGTGTATTTTAAATAGTAATTAATTAGTAATAAATATATAAAAAGTGTAAAAAATATATTTATAGTTTTAAAATTAGTTTTATAATATTTTAGATTTTTCTCAATCATAATTTTATTTTTCTAGCCTTATTTTGTATTTTCTTCTATTTTAGGTTATTTTCAAATAGTTAAAATAGTTTTTAATTAATAATAATTAAATAAATAGTTATAAAAATAATTTTCCTTTTCTAATAATTTTCTTTTATTTTTAGGATTCTAAAAATGTCATTTTCATATTTTTAGGTCTTTTATTTCTTAGATCTCATTTTTAATTTTGTACGTTTACGTAGTTTTTAAACGTACGTATTTACGACTGTTGTTTCTGATTGTTGTGCTTTCCAATTCTGTGTCCAAATATCTTTCCATTCAATCAGTAGTGTAATTTCCAACCCAAATCCCATCGATCACTATCCTTAGTGATCATTCTATCATCTGAATAAGTTTTGATACACCATTGAGTCTCCGTGGGACTTAACGACCCGGGAATTCATTATATTCTCCCGATCTTCATTGCATTGGTTTCTGAGCAGTTTTAAGTTTATTACGGTTAGCCATTCACAAGTGGCTAGCTTGTGTGATAAAGCTTGATTGTTTTCAAGACCAATCAAATTTTGGCGCCGGGAGGTTTTAGCGTGTGTTAAACCTTTTCGATCCATTCTTGCACATACACCATCATTTGTAAAAGTTTTTGTAAAGATATAAAATTTCAAAAGTTCATTAGCACTTTTCCTAAAGTGTTAACAACACCCAAAAAATATAAAACAACAAAACAATCGTAACGTTTTCTATCTTGTATTTTCTTTGAGGTGATTCTTAAAGAAATACGACTTGGTTAAACGAATCGATACCAAAAATATTGTCCAAAAGTTTTTA
This sequence comes from Chrysanthemum makinoi, assembly GCA_910596185.1. Taxonomy (NCBI): domain Eukaryota; kingdom Viridiplantae; phylum Streptophyta; class Magnoliopsida; order Asterales; family Asteraceae; genus Chrysanthemum; species Chrysanthemum makinoi. Next base: position 182,990,660 of record OU343219.1, on the reverse strand, counting down.
AACCCATCAAAGACAAATCTATACCTACGTCTTTTTAGTGGTACTTAATTAATACATAAAAATCAACCACCGCAAATCAAGGCAAGTACACCTACTAAGCTGGGGTGTGACCATAATAAGTTCCGAACAACTGATTTAAAACTTGCCTTTGTGTCCTTGTGATTTGGTGTACCTTTTTCAAAGAAGCCATTTCATTTGAGATTATTGGTTAAGTTCACTTGTCATTTTGCCTCACATTTGTTTTGAAAATTGATTTTTATACTTAGTGCATGCGCACTCGTTCTTCCAGCTTCTACAAGTCCACTTTCGAACTTGGAAATATTCCTCGAGGCGTAGGGGCGTTCGCTCCTTCACCGGATCGAGGAACGTCTACCACCACCACCACCGTCGTAATGGCGTAAGATAAGCCCATGAATGAGCTTCTCCAAGCACCCATCGAGGGTTACGGCGATGCCATTGTTGTCCCACCATCGTGGTCGATACCTTTGAGCTCAAAACCGGGTTGCTTAATCTAGTAACCCAAAGCCAATTCTATGGTTTTGAGCGGGATGATCCTCATGCACACATTCGATGGTTTAACAAGATTGCATCTACCATCAAGTACAAGAATGTCCCATATGAAGCCATCAAGCTTCTTCTGTTTCCATTTTCTCTAGAGGGACAAGCCCGGAATTGGCTTGAGAAACAACCCCTCGTTCCATTGAGACATGGGAGGATCTAGTTACCAAGTTTGTTAACGAATTCTATCCTCCATCCCGAACCACAAGTCTTAAGAATGAGATAATGAAATTTTCTCAGAGATTTGATGAATCATTCGGGGAGGCATGGGATCGTTACAAAGAATTGCTTCGTAAGTGTCCGCATCATGGTTTTACCGAGTTAATGCAAATGGATACTTTCTACAATGGTCCGAGACAAGTGACCAAGACTCTTTGAATGCCTCCGCGGGAGGTAATTTCCTTAGCAAGACCACAAAAGAAGCCTTGCAAATCATTGAAAACAAGTCCCAGGTCCGTTCTTTCTGCACAAAGACATATCGGACTCGTCTAATCTTTGGACCTTCTACTTCATCTTCCGTGAGTACATCTAGCACCGATGCTAAGATTGACAAACTCACAGATATTGTTCGGGCTTTGGTTCTTGCTAACCAAAAGAAAGTCACCTTCACACAGACACCATCACATGGTGAAGTGAAGAAAGTCGAGAGTTGTGTTACTTGTGGTGGCCCTCATGCATACTACAACTGTACTGCCACCGATGGTAGTCCGTTTGAAGCCAATGCTCTAGCCGGTAGTTCACATCAAGGAGGTAATCTATACCGTCCTCAAAATGAACCACACTACGGTGCTAACACTAATCAGGCACCACCCGGTTTTAACCAGAATCATAACATGCAAAACCGAATCGAACCAACCTAGAATGAACCAAGGTTATCAAAACCAAGGTAATTTCTATTCCGGACCAAATCAAGGTTTCCAACATCAAGGAAACCTTAATCAAAATAATTTCAATCGAGGGAATCAATTTCATGGGAATATGAATCCTAATCAAGGAAATTTTCAAAATCAAGGCCCTAATCCTAACATTAGAGGCCAGAATTTTCCTAATCCACCTCCGCCATTGTTCCAACTGGACCATCATCCGATGAGCTATTGAAACAATTCATGAAGTCCCAAGATGAAATGAACAGGTTGTTGGTCGGTCCGATTTGATCTAAAGAAGTCTTTAAATGATCAACCCGGGCTCAGAAAACTTCCGAAGCAACACGATCGCTAACCCGAAGGGCGATGCTAAGGCGATCACAACCAGAAGTGGTGTTTCATATGATGGACCCGCTATTCCTACTACCTCTTCTTCTTCTCTCCCGAAGGTAGTGGAAAGTGAACCTAAGACACACAATGGACCTTCGACTCCAATGCCTCCTCCACTAGGAGAAATGAGTCAAGTTACCAAGGATACAACGGACAAGGTGCATTATTCAAGCCCACGAAGTACCGCACACGCCCCACCTTCGGTAGTCCAACCTCAAGTTGTCTAGAAACCCAAATCAAATCCAGGAGTTGTTTTTGAACCTCCTGTAGCTCTGTTGAAAACCGAAATCCAAATCTTCTATTCCTTACCCATCACGTTTGAATGAGCAAAAGCTCGCGAAAGCGGTCATCAAATGGACAAATTTTTCCAAATTTTCCAAGAGTTACATTTTGACATAAGCTTATGATGCTATCATGCCTTGATGCCCAAGTTTGCATCAACTCTCAAACACATGTTAAGCAATAAGGAAAAGCTGTTTGAAATGGCTAAAACTCCTCCTAACGAGAACTGCTCACAGTTATCCCGAAAAAGCTTCCCTAAAGCTTGGAGATCCCGGGAAATTTCTCTCACCTTGTGTATTTCCGGGAATGGTTGAATGCTTTGCCTTAGCAGATCTTGGTGCAAGCATCAATCGATGCCTTATTCAAGATATGGAAGAAACTTTCTCTTCCGGAACTCACTCCTACATGCATGACTCTCGAGCTTGCAGATCGTTCCATATCCCGTCCTCTTGGCATTGCCGATGACGTATTTGTGAAAGTAGGAAAGTTCCATTTCCCAGCTGACTTTGTGGTTGTTGATTTCGATGCCGATCATCGGGTTCCTCTCATTGTTGGTCGAGGATTCACGAGAACGGGCGTGCTCTCATTGATGTATTTGAGCAAGAAATCACATTACGTGTTGGTAATGAAGCCGTCACCTTTAACCTTGATCAAACTTCGAGGTACTCCGCAAACTATGATTCCGAAGTGGTTAACCGAATAGATATCATTAATGTTGCTTCTGAAGAGTACTCTCAAGAAGTTCTTGGTTATTCTCATAATTCCGTGAGTGGGGATCCCACCACATCTTCTCAACCTATCATAGCCAATTCTACTCCTTCTATCACTCCTTTTGAGGGAAGAGACTTCATCTTGGAAGAGATTGAAGCATACTTGGCTAGTGATTCTGTTCCATGGGAAATTGATCACGCTCCAATTGACATTGAGGGGACATACTTCTTATTGAGAAGTTGCTTAATGATGATCCATCATCAAACCCTCACACTAGTGATTCATTCCGATAAGATTAATCAAAATGAGATTAATCTGGAAGGAGATATTCTTCTAAAGAAGTTGTTAAATCAGGACACTTCTCCTCCTCTCCCTCCCGTCAAGCTTCATAACAAGGAAGTCAAGTCAGTTGAGAAAATTGAAGAATTTCCTGAGGTTGAGCTTAAGGACTTACCTCCTCATCTCGAGTATGCATTTCTTGAGGGCGATGATAAATAACCCATCATTATTGCTAGAGATTTGAGTGAAGATGAAAAGACTGCTCTCATAAAGGTCTTGAAGTCACACAAGCAAGCAATTGCTTGGAAACTCTCCGACATTAAGGGTATCAACCCTGAATTTTGTACTCACAAAATCTTGATGGCGGATGACTTCAAGCCAGCTCAACATCGAGAAGGGTGAATCCAAAAATCCATGATGTTATCAAACAGGAGGTTATCAAACTTCTTGACGCAGGATTGATTTACCCAATCTCAGATAGTCCTTGGGTTAGCCCAATTCACTGTGTTCCTAAAAAGGGTGGCATTACTGTTGTCACAAATGAAGAAAACGAGCTAATTCCAACTCGATTGGTTACGGGATGGCGTGTGTGTATTGACTATCGTAAGTTGAATGACACCACTCGTAAAGACCATTTTCCTCTACCCTTTATGGACCAAATGCTTGAGAGATTAGCAGGGAACGAGTACTATTGTTTCCTTGATGGTTTCTCGGGATATTTTCAGATCCCCATTGATCCACGGGATCAAGAGAAAACAACATTCACCGCCCATACGGAACTTTTGCCTACAAACGTATGCCTTTTGGCTTATGTAATGCTCCCCGCACGCGTTCCAACGATGTATGATGGCCATTTTCCACGACATGATCGGGAAACAATGGAGGTGTTTATGGATGACTTCTCGGTCATTGGGGACTCGTTTCAAACATGTCTCTCCCATTTAGATAAAATGCTAAAACGGTGTGAAGACACCAATCTTTGTCTAAATTGGGAGAAGAGCCACTTTATGGTCAAAGAAGGCATAGTCCTTGGCCATAAGATTTCCAAAAATGGGATTGAGGTAGATAGAGCAAAAGTCGATGTTATTGCTAAATTGCCTCATCCTACTACCGTCAAAGGTATTAGGAGTTTTTTAGGTCATGCCGATTTCTATCGTAGATTCATACAAGATTTTTCCAAAATCGCCCGGCCTATGACCCATCTTCTTGAAAAAGATGCTCCTTTTATCTTCTCACCGAGTGCATCAAAGCTTTTGAAACATTGAAGAAAAGCTATCTGAAGCACCCATTCTCGCTCCGGGACTTACCTTTTGAGCTCATGTGCGATGCAAGTGATTTTGCTATCGGTGCAGTCTTAGGGCAACGTAGAGCTAAGCATTTTCAGCCTATCCACTACGCAAGTAAGACTATGACCGAAGCTCAAACTCATTACACTACCACGTAGAAAAGAATTATTAGCCGTGGTGTATGCATTTGAGAAGTTTTGGCCGTACTTAATCTTGACCAAATGTGTGGTGTATACGGATCACTCGGCTATCAAATATCTCTTTGCAAAACAAGATGCAAAGCCGAGATTGCTCCGTTGGATTCTCCTCCTGCAAGAATTTGATATCATTATACGTGATAAAAAGGAGCGAGAATCTAGTCACGATCATTTGTCCAGATTAGAAAACCCTCACCAAGATGTTTTCGAGAAAAAGGAAATAAATGAAACATTTCCTCTCGAGACACTTAATGCGGTTTCTTTTCGTGGAAATTCTACCACCCAAATGTTTGCCGACTTCGCAAATTACCATGCGGGTAACTTCATAGTGAAAGGGATGTCGACCGCCAGAAGAACAAATTCTTCAAAGATGTTAAACATTATTTCCGGACGACCCCTTCTTATTCAAAATCTGTGCGGATCAAGTCATCCGAAGGTGTGTTTATGGACATGAAGCTATTGACATTCTCACGACTTGCCATCTTTGGACCCACCGGGGCCATCATAGTCCAAACTACACCGCCAAAAAGGTGTTTGATTCCGGGTTTTATTGGCCCACAATCTATAAGGATGCCCACGATTTTGTCAAAGCCTGTGACGCTTGTCAACGTCATGGAAATATCTCTCAAAGAAATGAAATGCCGCAAAACGCCATTCAAGTATGTGAGATATTTGACATCTGGGGCATTGACTTTATGTGGCCATTTCCATCTTCTAGAGGAAACAAGTACATACTCGTGGCTGTTGACTATCTGTCAAAATGGGTTGAAGCGAAAGCTTTACCTACCAATGATGCCCGAGTAGTTGTGAAATTTTTGAAATCTCTTTTTGCCAGGTTTGGAACTCCACGAGCTATAATTAGTGATCGTGAGTGCGCATTTTGCAATGACCAATTTGATCGTGTCATGCAAAAGTATGGTGTTACCACCGTCTCTATCGCATACCATCCCCAAACAAGTGGGCAAGTGGAAGTTTCCAACCGTGGTATTAAAAGAATTCTTGAAAGGACGAGGGCGAAAATCGTGCATCCCGGTCGGATAAACGGATGACGCACTCGGGCCTTTCGTACAGCTTACAAAACACCCATCGGGTGTACTCCATACAAGCTAGTGTACGGAAAGGCATGTCATTTGCCGATTGAGCTAGAGCACAAGGCATACTGGGCCTTGAAACATGCAAACTTCGATATTCAGACATCCGGTGATCACAGAAAAGTTCAAATGAATGAATTAAATGAACTTCATGATCAAGCGTACGAGAACTCTTTGATCTACAAACAAAAGACAAAGAAGATTCATGACTCTAAAATCAAGAACCGCGTTTTCAACGTTGGTGATCGAGTCCTTCTTTTCAATTCAAAATTGAAGATTTTCTCGGGAAAGCTCAAGTCCCGTTGAAGTGCGGTCCATTTACTATCACTAAGGTTTATCCTTATGGTACCATTGAGTTATCTCAACCCGATGGTCCTAATTTTAAAGTGAATGGTCATCGATTAAAGCACTACTTTGGAGAGGACATTCCATACATGGTTGTCCCGGATCTACAAACTTTCCCCATGAACCAATGAATGCGGGGATCGAGTCAAGCTAGTGACTCGGTAATCAAAAACATTAGCACACATCATATGGGTTTTCACCCATATTTCGCTTCTTTCTCGTTCTACCACCCTAGTGTGGGGAGTTCCCGTTGTATATAAGTTTAAAAAAAAAAACTTTCAAAATAAAGGCCGTAGTATTTCCCTTCTACGTTCTTTGTTTCGGCATAACCGCCGGTACTTTGAATATTGAGGGCAATATTCATTTCTAAGTGTGGGGGGAATTCTCACGAATTTTATCATGTAATTATTCCACCCAATTCCTCCGTTTTTGGCCAAAATTTTTTTTTGGAGTAAGTGTTTTCACTTACAAATTTGGTTATCAATCGCCATGTCTAAAAAACAAAAGGATTGGCTAATCCAGGAGCAAACGGCTCTTGGTAAAGATATCTCAAATCCGTTGACGGCTTGCAATTTGCCCAAAATTGTATGGTATTCAACTCACCATATCCTTAAAAGTGAAGAGTTGGCTAGCCCGCAAGGTTATGGCTTGTGGTAAAGGCAGTGGAAAAACCATAATTGGTAATCAGCTCACCAAAGATAATAATTTATCTAAGAGTTGACTAGTCCAGAGCAAACGGCCACGGTAAAGACAAATCAAATCCGTTCGACTATGATTTGCTCAAAATCATTTGGTTATCGTTGTACCAAGGTTCTTACTTGAATCTAAACAATTGGCTACTCGAGTAATGGCTTTTGGTAAAGAGTTTTTAAAATCCATTAAAGTTCTAAAACATTGCTAGGGACTAGCAATATCTTAGTGTGGGGATTGATGAGTGTCTAAATACTCATCATTTTTGTACAATCTAAATGCGAAAATCATCCGAAAACACTTTCGAAATGCATTAAAATGATGAAAATATCACAAATCAGTGTTTTATGTGTTTTAAATGCAAAAATATCAAAATCAGATGAAAAATGATTCAAGTTTGCAAAATTGGCAGTTTTAGTCCCCAAGTTTCAAAAGTTGTCAAATCTAGTCCCTGGAATTCAAAAATCAAGAATTTTATCATTCAAGGTCCCTGAAATATTCTAAGTTGTCAAAAATGATCCTTGAATGAGTTTTTGGTCAAGTGTCAAGTTCAAATCCTCAAAGTTCTATGAAATTGCATTTTGGTCCTTGATATCTATCAAACCAAACGGATCCCTTTTTAATATATCAAACCCAATCCAAGTCCACAACCAGCCGGCCCAAATGCATTATCCAAGCCCAACCCAAGCATCCACCTTGGCCTCTTGACCCTTGAGCCCCAGTTCACAATACATTTTGCCCCGACATAACCATTTTGGACCCCCGTCTATTATTAATACCCAACGGTCAACAAAAGTCAAACGGCTATTATACCGCCGTTCACTGTTCATCCTCCTCACAAACACTGAATCCCAAAACCAGTAATGGTTTTTCCACTTTTCCAACATTCCCCCACCTTACCTTGTCCCCTCCACCTTCACTAACACCCAAAGACCTTTAATTGTTTCAAACCACCCCATTAATATCAAAAACCTGCTAGAGACTTTTTGGCGCCAAAACTGCCATGTGTCGAATATGATGAGTTGGATGATTTCAATGGTCAAGATGAAGTGGGATTGTTTCAGAGGTCATCAAAGAGTCTCAAAAGTCTATAAAGGAGGGGAGAGAAGCAATGTATCGATATATCTAGTGTAATTTCTATTTTTCTTAGTCGTTTTTATCATTTTAAGTTTTTCAGTGTAATTTCAAGCTTCAAAGTACTTTGTTTAAGCATTTCAGTGTATTGTTAAACCTTTTCAATTATCAATTTCAAGTCCCAAGTCTTATTTCAGTTTATGCAAAATTTTCAAATTTCAAAAATTTCATGAGTATTCGAATGTTGTTGTTAGATGTTATTATGGACTAATATAGCTCATGTAAGCTCCTAGATAGCTTTTAAAAGCTATTAGATATAATAAAATTCATTTAGCATTAAAAGGAAAAATCACCAAAAATACCAAATAAATAGTTGGAAATTCAAAAATCTCATGGAAATGGTGTTCACAAACTGAATCGTGGTGAATTTTGGATGGCCTTGGGTTAGTGGCTTAGTGGTAAGCCTATAGGAGTGGTCTTGGCCTTTGGTTCTCGGGCCATTGGATAGCCATTTGTAAGCACTTTGATCCATTTTGGCATTTTTTGTACAAGTGTTCATTAGCTTGAAATTCTGGTTCTTTATGTTCATTAGTTATAGTTAAGTGTATTTAAGAATTAAAATCAGTTGGTTGTTCTTTTAAAATTGTAGTTTATAAAAATTTCATTTTGACAGTTAAATTAGCTTAAGTCTAGATTCTTGATTTTATGTTGCTATTGTTGTTGTTTTATGTTTGTTTAGTCCTAATATATGATAATATAAGTTTGTGAATCAAGTTCATGGTCCAAATCTTTGTTAAGCTTTGAAAATCATCAATACAAATCCTTTGAAGAGGTGTTTGGATTAGCTTGTTATTCTGTGCTAAAGAATGTTTGTGTTATTGTTTTTGCTGGTTGCATGTCTCATTAGGTCTAATTAGTTCATCTAAACAAGAAAAACCAGTGCTCTTTTGGTTAAAAGTCAAAATACCTTTTGATCCTATCTTGTGTGTTCACTGTTGGATTTTAAGGATTCATGGTCATGATTTTGTGTTTATAAGTTGATAAGATTGCTCAAATCAGCCTTAACACACCTTAATACAACTTATTCAGTCCACAGGATCAAATCAAAGTTCACTTAAGTCAAACTTAGTGAATTTTTATAAAAGTCAAATTTTCATTTTGGTCGTTTTTGAATTAAATAGATAATTTTAGTGTGAGTTTAATATTGAGTTTTAGCTTAAAATCTTTTGGGGTACTTAAGTTTAGTTGCTAAACTTAATTAGAAAAATACTAGTTTTCCTTTAATCCTTTTAAGTGCTTATTTTCTTATTTCTTTTGGACCCTTGTTCAAATGGTGCCCTGCGCTGCAGTGAGTGAGTACCATCTTGATAAGCTCACAAGTAGCTTATTAGTTGGCCTCAGCTTGTGATCCTTGGTTCTTTGGAAAGCCAACCTAGCCATCTTGAGGTCTCAAGTTTGGGTTTTCATTTTGAAGCTTGTTTGGTAGGGCTGCAATAAGCCTAATCCTTGTCCCATTTCTGTCTTAGAAAGCATAAAGCCAAGTGCTTATTTTTCTTTTTAGTAGCTTATTAGTGTTTGTAATTGTTCTTTCTAGCTTCATTTCTGTTTATCTAGCTTGTTTGAATCTTATTCCACCTTTGTTTCCAATCAGAGCTTGTTTGAGCTTATTACATCAAATAAGCTCTTTAGCCCACTGTTGGGATAATAAGCTCTCAAATAGCTTATTTTTTATTTGTAAAATTTTTGTCTTCGTAAAAGTAGCTTATAATCAGTAGTTAAGTAGTTTTCAAAAGAAAACCGGAAAACATCAATTTAAATATAGTGATAGCGTTTATTTAATAGTTTTTAGCTTTTTGATTTTTCTTTTTATATTATTATTAAGCAACTCTAGTTTTTATATTTTTCTTAGTTTTCTGTCACCTTAAGTTATTTTTAGAAAAAGTTTCATAATTTTCCTAATCTGTTTAGTATTTATTAGAATTTTAAATAGTTAAAAGTATTAAATAGATAGTAATAAATAATTAAAAAGCATAAAAAAATATCTTTTCAGTTTTAAAATTAGTTTTATCATATTTTAGATTTTTCCAAGTTCAAATTTCATTTTTCCAGGTTTATTTTATATTTTCTTGAATTTAAGTGTATTTTAAATAGTAATTAATTAGTAATAAATATATAAAAAGTGTAAAAAATATATTTATAGTTTTAAAATTAGTTTTATAATATTTTAGATTTTTCTCAATCATAATTTTATTTTTCTAGCCTTATTTTGTATTTTCTTCTATTTTAGGTTATTTTCAAATAGTTAAAATAGTTTTTAATTAATAATAATTAAATAAATAGTTATAAAAATAATTTTCCTTTTCTAATAATTTTCTTTTATTTTTAGGATTCTAAAATTGTCATTTTCATATTTTTAGGTCTTTTATTTCTTAGATCTCATTTTTAATTTTGTACGTGTACGTAGTTTTTAAACGTCATCGTATTTACGACGTTGTTTCGATTGTTGTGCTTTCCACGTGTCCAAATATCTTTCCATTCAATCAGTAGTGTAATTTCCAACCCAAATCCTTACTGATCACTATCCTTAGTGATCATTCTATCATCTGAATAAGTTTTGATACACCATTGAGTCTTCGTGGGACTTAACGACCCGGGAATTCATTATATTCTCCTGATCTTCATTGCATTGGTTTCTGAGCAGTTTTAAGTTTATTACGGTTAGCCATTCACAAGTGGCTAGCTTGTGTGATATAGCTTGACTGTTTTCAGCACCAATCAATATGTTTGATTACAATGCGGGTTTAACAAAGTGAATTTCGTTTGTCATTAGCTAAACAACGTGGGTTTGAAAACGTGCAGTGGGTGTGGTGGTGATAAGTGGTGGTCGGCAAAAAGTGGTGGTGGTGGTTTTGGTTGTCGGAAATGGTGAAGTGTTGGCAAGTGAAAATGGCAAAGAATGGATAGGGAAGAAGACAAGGGTATTTGAGTCTTTTCATGTGAAAGGGGTGGACACGGGTATGCATAATGATATGTTGATCGTAAACTACGTTAAGCATAATGACAATATTGAGAGTAGGTGAAGCATAATGAGATCTCGTGGGAACTACATTAAGCATGCAGTAAAACCTCTATAAAATAATACTCGATAAATTAATAACCTCGATAAAATTAATAATTTGACCAGTCCCAACTTGGGACCAGTACAAATTTGGACTCCAATCGATAAAATAATAAAATAATAATTTTTTTAAAACCCCAGTGTATATATATTAGTCCCAACGAAACTATAAATTAATAATTACTGAAAATTCCATATATATGTATATATATGTGTGTGTGTGTGAGTGAGAGAGAGATACACTTCAAAATTCTAAAATTGTTTAGTAAAAAATAAATTCATAGTCACTTGTTTTTTTGTTGAACTTCAAATATATATTTGGTTTATCTTAAAATCTTCTTATTGCACTAAAGAGTCGGTGCGTTGTTTTCTCGTATTGCAACAAAAAATGTTAATTTTATTTTAATAAAGTGTGAATGTGAATTAATAAAATGTTAATTGACTTTGTTTTTCAAATTTATTTTTCGTCTCTAATGAGTATATATTGTAACTAGCTAGTATATTAGACTTGAAAATTTAATGTACATACGTAAAACCTCTGTAAATTAATAAATTATTAATTTATCGATATAATAATATCTCGCTAAATTAATAAAATGTCTCGGTCCCGACAATATGTATTTAGCTTTTACCATTGATGTTATCAACTTCGGTTTACAGGGGCCAAGAAACAAGCCATATCTTCAGGATTATTTCCTTGCTGCTGCCGATAATAATGGCAACTGTCGCTATCTTTACACTCCATCTGGATCACGTGTCTCTCTCAGTAAAAAACTTGAAAGCTCTCCAATCATGCCTCGTGTTGGAGAAGATGCTTTAGCAGCACTTGCCTGCCTTTCAATGCAAGAGAAGAGAAAACCGCGGGAGTACATGCCTATCAGAGAAGATGAAGATGCTGAAGACGTTGAGCCACTTGGAATGAAGAAGGATTATCAGTTAGCTAATTCCAAAGTACGTGCTACAAAAGATACACCCTTGCTCCCAAAAGTACGAGGCTCTCGAATTTGCTGCAAATGTTGACCCACATGGAATCGGAGCATCAATTAGCTGGTTCCAAAGAGCCAAAAACGATTTACCCTGGCTCCAGAATGACATTTATTAAAAAGGAAGGACATAACTATACTGGCTATTTGTTGTTTGCGGTTTTCTTGGCACATATAGTTGGTTACTAGCTGTTATTTGAATGTTACTTTTCCACTGACTAATGGGAATAAGTATGATCATAATCACCATGTAATTGCAACCTCTTGGGTGGATATCTTGGGATTGTGAGGGAAAGTCCAGAAATGGCATGGGAATACTGTTGGAATTCTAAGTTAATAACAGTCAAATAACTACTGCTTCTAGATTGCTGTCATCACTAGTGACCCATTATACCTAACTTGTTAGGTTTGCATAAAAGCAGTAATATTGCTCTTAAAATATAGGCTAGTGGTACTTTCTTTTCAAGTATTTATATGTAATCTTTTTCATTGTAATATATCAGTAAATTGGCTTCTCTTCTGTCCTTTAATTGGTATCCGAGCAAGGTTCAACAAGGGAGGTGTAGTTCATTTTAAAGCCTCTTAAAAGCAGCATCAGTTTCTTGATCAGGTTTGTTCAAACGAGAGACTAACCGGTGGTGCGTGATAAACATACGGGAAGACATCAAAGCAGGTGGCTTTGATTCGGTTTGTTTTGCGGGTGTGACGGAAGACGGTAAAGGTGGGTGTGACCTTTGTCTTGTCAACCGTGGAAGAGTGCTCTCGAACAAGCTTGATCAAAGAGGTTGGGGTACATCCAAAAGGAAGACTAGAAAGGCGATGGCACTAGCTAGAGAGGAGGTCCGATGGCGTATCAAGTCCCCTGCTCTAACCCCAATAAATTATCCGGTGTGGCGGTCAAAGTGAAATCCATTATGGATTCTCACGGCATATGGGAGACGGTCGATGTAAGGGTGTTAGAAGAAGTGGATCAAAGAAGAAGAAACAAGCACTTGCTTTCTTGTTTCAAGCTATACCGGAAGATATGGTGTTGCAAATGGCGAGTTACACAGATCCAAAACAAGTGTGGGATGGTTTGAAGACACGGTATTTGGGTGTGGATCGGGTGAGGACGGCTCGGGTTGCAACCTTGAAGAGGGAGCTTGAAGGTTTGCGCATGAAGGAGGATGAAACGATTGATAATTTTGTGACAAAATTATCGGGTTTGGCCTCAAAAGCAAGGAGTCTTGGATATGAGATTGAAGAAGGTGATTTGGTAAAAAGGTTGTTAGATTCGATGCCTAAGTCGTTTCTTCAAATCGTGGCGTCAATTGAACAATGTTTTGAGTTGGATTCAATGTTATTTGATGAAGCCGTTGGTAGATTGAAGGCATACGAGGAGCGTATAAAAGGAACGGTAGCGGAGGACGTTCAAGGTAGTTTATTGTTGGCTAGTGGAGAAAATTCGAACGTTTGTAAGCATTGTGGCTATGGAGGTTCAAATCAGGATGGCTTTGGACGTGGCCGAGAAGAGGTCGGGTCCGGGAAAAGTCGGGTGGGGAACGCTTCCAACGGATAAAAGTCACGTTAAATGTTTCAAGTGTGGTGAATTTGGTCATTATAACAATGAGTGTCCTAAGTGGGAAAAGCAAGAGGCAAATCTAATTGAAGATGAATCGGCCAGTATTTTAATGGAAGACTTTGGATGTGACCGGTGAAAGTCGGCTATCCGGAAAGGTCTTAAACGTTGATGTGAATGAGGAAATAAACATCTCTGAAGAACTTAGAGATTCTGGGGTGATTGTTGGAATTCTAAGTTAATAATCAAATAACTAATGCTTCTAGATTGTCATTATCACTAGTGACCCATTATACCTAACTTGTTAGGTTTGTTAGGTTTGCATAAAAGCAGTAATATTGCTCTTAAAATATAGGCTAGCGGTACTTTCTTTTCAAGTATTTATATGTAATCTTTTTCATTGTAATATATCAGTAAATTGGCTTCTCTTCTGTCCTTTAAATACCACTGGGATTGCAACCTCTTGGGCAGACATCATACACGAAACACTTAACCGTAACTTCACAAGTATAACTATTTGCCACTTTAAATTTCCGACGCTATGCGCGGATACTGACTTAACATTGGCTTTTTGATCCGGTTAAATGTAGAATTTGAAAATTGCTACAGTTAAGATTTTATAGCGAAGTACCAGCATGTGACTGTCAAATTTGGGTCCCTAGCACGAGGTTACCCGCACGCAGGTCTTGATTTTGTCCGTATTAACTTGTGCCGTCTCCGGTCCTTCGCTACATTATTACTTTTGCTTGGTCTGGCTAATTTTGAGAAAGTTATGATTCTGCAGCTTACTATTTGGGATGCAAGTGCTCATGTTTATATTATGGGAGATGATTTGTACACATTTGTGTTTGATTTGCACACTCCAATGTATAACTTTATAAAGCAAAATTTATAAACCGTATGTACTGCTTTATCGCACGCGATGGAGTGTGCCAAAAAGGAAAATTGTACAAATCATTTCCCTTATATTATGTATCCTAGTTTGGTTTGCTTTGTCTTAGGTTGACTTTGTGTCTATTGTCAAGTTCTGTTGTTTTGTCTTGTTATGTTTCTTTTTTGGTTCCATTATTGTTAAGTATATTGTTAAGGCAGTGGATGTCTTTGTAATTGGTTTGTTTGGTTTGGAATAAATTGTCTTTCCAAAAAAAAAATAAATAAATAAATAAAATAAAATTTCCCATCTAAAAGATATATAGAAACTATTGAAAAATGATAATTAAAAAATTAAATAATTATAATATTCAAGTCCACATGTGTAAGTCACCTTGAGATACTACTAGCAGGCTGTACCTAACACCTCTTTGAATCTCAAGAGTACCAACTAACCCAAAAACCTTTGAATGGACAAACTTGCCCCTTTGGGCTGCTATACATGAAGGGGTAGGTAGGTACTAATTCCAGAAGTCAACAGCAAAGATACAAAGCAGTAAATTTTGTGGAGCTAGTGAGTAAGAAAGATGATGGAATACGTGGGCATGGTTGGAACACAGGTGGCACAAGTGCTGCTGATGGTGTACAGCAAGCAAGCCATTGCAGATGGCATGTCAAGCTACTCCTTCATCTTCTACTCCAATGCTCTTGCTTCACTTATCCTTTTTCCTCTTTCTTTTATCATCCACAGGTATATTTTTTACCAATGTTTATTATTAGCATTTAATCTCATTCTATGGATTGGTGTATATTTGCTTAGTATATGATTGGGAGTGTCTAAATACACCAAAATAATTACATAATCATTGACTTGTTACCTCAAAAACCCATTAAATGATTAGCCCAGTCATTGATTTCTAACTTTGCATTTATTTAGACCATCTTTATTTTCTTTTTTCTTTTTTTCTCTTCCCTTTTTTTTGTTTGTTTGTTTTTGTTATAACTAAATCATCATTTCTAATCTTTATAGTTCTTGTTTTCTTATTTATTTACCTTATTCTATACGGATAAGTTGTTTACCAAAAAAGTATAAATTAATGTTTTTATTTTCAACAGAAGTAAAAACAACAAAACGATTTTACCATTTGACAATTAATTAATTTATTCTTTTCCTTTTAATTATTTTCATTGATTAAGGGTAATATAATAAACTAACAATTCCAACTGGTAGTAAACAATTGGTCTAGTGGTATAAAGAGTAACACAAAATAAATATTACCTTTTATTTATTTTTTTCATCTAATTTTACTACGTTTTATTTTATTTTTTTGGTACGAGATCATTATTTGCCCTCCATTGGTTGATTATTATTTTAATATAAGCTTCTTATGAAATTATAATTGAAAACATTAGACATGCAATAGAAATAAATTGTGGATAAAATTAACATGTAGAAGTAAAAAAATACTACAAGCAATGACTAAAAGGAAAGAAAAAAAAAATATTTATCATGAGTTGCAGCTTTAGGCTTTGACTATTAAGAGTCTCACTTAATTAATTTATTGCTGCAAAATTCGAGAAAAGGCAAATACGGAGTAACACAACTACCAACGTTTAGATTTTTTTTTGTATATAGTAGAACCCATATGATTAGCATGTTGATTGAGGTGGCCTTATGTCATAACCTAAAAGAGGCCCACTAAACACAAAAGAAAATCTTGTAACAAGTGCGCAAAACATCAAAACAACGATACTAAAATGAAATTTTCCCTAAAGACGGCCCTGATGATTAGGCGATGAGAGATTGGTTTTGCTTAGTGCTGAATCTATAGGTGAAATTCACATGCATATCGTTCCACCGAAACATCAAATATATATTCAAAACTATTATAGAAGTTCTTCTAGCTGTTAAAGATATTTGGAATCAACTTATCCCCTTATTAAAGCTGTTTCACATCAACACCTTTTACCTTTATAATATGGTTTGCCAAACACCCCATAACAAGCTTATTGATACAACATTAAGCTTATAAGCACATTTGTGAAAAAAAGAAATAAGATGTTAACTGTTAAATTAATGTTCAGAAAACTACCTATGAGGAGCCCAGATTCTGTAATTAGAGGGTCCAGTGACCCCTGCTCACTATGCCCGCTATATTTTAGTAATTGTAATCTCTATATAAGATGTAATGAATGAAATACAAACCCTGCATAATTTCATTCATCTTTATGTTTTTGTTGCAGATCGCCAAATCCTCCTCCACTTAACTTCAGGGTGATATGTGGATTTTTCATTATGGGCCTTCTAGGGTATGTAATCTACAACGATATGTTTTAGCTAGAAATTTGTTGATATTCTTTCTTTATTATTTCTGTTTGTTTATTGACTGGTTTTTATAATTTGAAGTTTCTTGGCACAAATATTTGGTTATACTGGTGTCTCTTTATCGTCTGCAACTCTTGGAACCACATTGCTAAATCTCATTCCAGGTTGTACATTCGTACTCGCCATCATTTGTAGGTAATTATAAATCTCTTTATGCTAACACTGTCGACTTCGCTTCAGTTATATGTGTGCAACATCGAGTCTAAATCAATTTAAATTGGTGGTCTTAGGATGGAAGCAGCCGACTTTAGAAGCAAAACCACACTGGCAAAATCCATCGGCACTGTAGTGTCAATTGCAGGGGCTATCATCATGACCCTTTACACAGGCCCCGCAATTCTGCCTTCTACTCTAGAATCAGAAATCACTAACAATCTTCTTGCGCAACCATCAAACTGGGTACTTGGAGGTATCCTTTTATCAGTTGACGCCGTATTTGCTTCTATGTATATCATTTCACAGGTAAAATAGTACTTTGTAGTCATTTGTGTATTGACGTATTCTTGCTAACAACTTGTTTGTTGATGTTTTCAGGCATTTGTCCTTAAGAAATACCCTGCAGTGGTGACTGTAATGTTCGCTTACTGCTTCATCTGCACCATTTTATCAGGTATAGCTTCTTTCATCATGGAAGCTGACCTGAGCGGTTTTAACTTACAGCCTAAAAATAGGCTGTTTTCTGTCCTCTACTCGGTAAGTAGATATTATCAGTTACACTGACGGTTTAAAATTTTGTTACTTATTTAAACTGTTGTTTAGTATTAGTAGCTATTTTTGGTGATATATAGGGGATTTTTGGGTATGCTTTTCAAGTCACGGTACAATCATGGTGTGTACGAAAACGAGGTCCCCTTTTTGTTGCCATGTTTCATCCAGTGGGAATCATAATTTCTAATATTATTGGAGTCATCTTTTTAGGCGATGGTTTCTATTTTGGAAGGTAAAGTTGTTTTAACCAACTTAGTATTGTTTGTTTTTTGCCTCTTATGGTTACGTTATTTGACATCCGCACTTTACACATTTTGTATATCTAAATGGTCATGGTACACATAAGTATTCTAAGACTCCGGATAATTTATGCAGTTTGTTGGGATCAGTTGTTGTGGTGGCTGGGTTTTATACTGTGATGTGGGGAAAAGCCAAAGAACAAAAGGTCGATGTGGTTAACTTAAGTGTGAGCTCAAACTTGGACGATAAAGTGGCTCCTCTCTTGCAAGATGTAGAGGAGCAAAATAACCGGATTGCCTGACTCAATACATTAATGTGGATTGGTGGGAACCTGCTAAACGAGTTAGAAAATGGGACTTGCTTCAAACATCACTCAGTCCGGGAGTCGATCAATAGTTTCTGTCAAATCTACAAGTTTAGTTTTTATTTTAGATTTATGTGTTCATTCCATATTTACTTCACCTTTAAATGCATATCACGTGAAATCATTGAATGTATGTAAGTCGCGTCTTTATCTTAAGAAATAGTTTTCTGTTCCTTTTGGTTGGACTTAGATTCTTTTTTTTTTTTTTGGTAAAACATACCAAAAATTAGTTGTCCTCCTGTTTATAATGACCTCCTTATGTAATATTAAGACAATTGAAATTTAGTAAGTAATAAATATGTTCATTTGTTTATATCTTATGTATTTTTTATTGTAGTTGTTAAAAATGTGTTGTATATGCATTGGGTAAAAAAAAGTGAATTGAAGCAAGTATATAAGATATTGAGATTAATATTATTCATAAGTAGAGTTCAACTTAGGTAAATCAAAGATCTACATGCAGGGTATGCATAAGATTATATATGCATTTTATTTAAAGCACACAAAAGTCGACCCAAAAACACGCATCAAGGACTTGAAACTTATGCTTTAAGGAGATACTCGTCGATCTCCTTGAAATTCTTGGCAGCAAAGTCACGGATCATCTCAGGATCAGGAACCTGTTCACTTGCTTTCTCGAACTCACAAAGCCATTTCACAAGGCTACCTTCTCCCTGAGGGATCACCTCAAGAGTAGCCTTGAAATTCTTGTAGTATTGCATCATGTCTCCACCAATCACACTATATGCAACTTTCTTCTTTGCGTCATCAAGTTCTTCAATCTTTTCTTTCGAAGATTTCACAATCGGCGACCCTTTGTATGTTTAAACAATTTGTTAGATATCAGTAAAGTTATAAATTGCAGTGTTGGGTCGTGTTTTACAACCAAACACTGCATTAAATGCAATTTGCACCTGGAGTGCTTATGCATGCATGCACATATAATCCTGCATATTAATCAATTGACTGTCTAAATATACACTTTAACTTATTTTTGTAAAGTTAACCAAGTTGCATTACATTACCTTCAGCAAAGTTAACCATGCGGACGGATCCAACGCTATGTCCATCACCTTCAAGAACATCAACATTCTTATAAAGATCAGAGCAAACTTTAGGAAAAACATTGGCAGAGTCCATGATACTTTGCCAGAACTTATCAGCACCAGATTTCACCTTCACTTCAACATCAAGCTTGCCTATAGTTGTCATTGTCAAAAGTCAAATAAAATTGAAAAAACTAGAATGTTAAGGTGAATGTAAAGTGTAGTAAAGGTATGCAGAATGACAATGATATAGAGTTCTTATATAGTACCAACATGAGTTTAATGTTTTGTGAGGGGGGTAGTTGGCAATTGCATTAAGTATGGGGGTTATTTATGAGGCTTATTTTTAGTTGAGATATGTTCATACTATTAGCTTATTAAGAGGTTTAAGTTAAAGGTTTAAAGATGATGAGGGGGGTAGTTGGTAAATGCATTAAGTAAAGGATGGGGTCATTCATGAAGCATTTGTCAATTTTGTGGTTGACTGCTTTAATGACGGCCTGTGGTGTCGGGACTCGAACATGTGACTTATTAAATGACCGCTACAGAGTAATTCCTATCCAAACATAGAAGTTATGATATCGCACCGAGATACGAGGGAAATTGGATGTAGACAATTATACATTTATCGGAATTCAGGTTATCCAAAAAGGTAGTCTCTCATAGATTATTTGACTTGAAATGTCGAGTTGGAAACTCAGATAACCGAGAAAAAAAAAAAAAAAAAAAAAAAACATATACCAGGTTATTTTTGAAAAGAAATTAAAGGGACTTTTTGACCCGTTCCGGGACCATTTCTACGAGAGTGTGACCGGTGCCATCGTAAAAGGAAATCGCTTGACGAAGGGCACAAATTTTCATGTACTTCTATTAAATATATGTCAATCATGAGAGGCCTAATTTATGTTCGTACCAATTAAACGTACCAAGTTTCATGTTTTTGTTGATGGGCCTATTTGTGGTCATATGACATTAGTGCATGGTCACCAAAATTTATGAGACGACCTTAATTTAAGTCAAATGTTGGACGAATAAATTGGAAATGTATTTCATCATCAGTTTCTGAAAAATCTTGTAGCTAGAGGTGAAAAACTGATGGATCAAACTAGAGCTATAAGCCTATACATTCCTTTGAATGCTAGCCTCGCTTTATAAAGAGCCTAGAATTTGCGGGTAACATGAAATTAGGGCTGAGCGAAAAAACCGAAAACCAAAACCGAACCGAAAGCAACCGAACCGAATTTGCTAAAACCGAACCGAACCGAACTACTAATTCGGTTCTCGGGTTGGATATGGGTTTGGCAGTTTGAACCGAAAACCGAATTTATATAAATATACATTTTTTTATATATATTTATATTTTTTTATATATTAAAATATATATATAAATATTATTAATATGTTATCTTAATATAAAAAAAATACTTTTTATGCTTGAAATATATTTTTTTGCCAAATATCGATATAATTATTAATTTTTTTAAAATAAATTGTGAAATTTGGGTTATTCGGGTCAACCTAAAACCGAACCGAACTAAAATTCAACCGAACCGAATTCGAATTCGGTTCGGTTCGGTCTTCGGGTTGACCCAAAATATTTTTTAACCGAACTAACCGAAAAACCCGATAACTGAACCGATCAACACCGACAAAACAATAATCCATAGGCTTCTGGAGAAGAAAAAAAAACAGATATGTGATGGGCTAGTGTCATTGTTTTGAAAAAACAATGGGCTATGGGCTTGAACGGATGTTTATAGTCACACTCAAGTGACTCAACTGGTGTACTTAACTCTTAACGGGTCAGGTAACATGATATTTAACATGATTCGTTTAGTTCTGGAAAAATTTCTTTACTTTTCAGTTTTGTTTTCTTCTAGAAAAATAGAGATTTTTGTCTCTAAAAGTGCACTGAAATCTTCGAAACATGTTTGAATGATATTATTTATAGAAATTTTTTTAAGAAAATATTCGATTTTAATGCATTGTTTGTTTTCCGGGCTTATCTTTATATAGACTATAAGGTTGTTTGATACAACGTATGATTTTACCATTCAATGACTCAAATATTTTGTATGGACGTAGGTTTACTTAATATCAGACTATTTGATAAGTGATGTTTGTCTAGCATTGTGCACTTAAAATTGCTGTAAGATACTAAAAGCAGCTACATGTTGCAGATTATGAAGGATTAGAACAAATATGGAGGCTCATCACTAGTGAAGAGTACATTTGAAGAGTTGCTATACGTAAACAATAGTGTGAGTGATGAGGTATGTCCTCCTCCGGATACAGGAGACAATCACAATTAACTCCAAATATTTCTAAGACATAACCACCCTACTCAGGAGGCAATGTCTACTTAGGAGGCAATGTCTACTCTGAAGGCAATGCCTACTCAAGAGAAGGTGTCTGCTCAGGAGGTAGAACGTTATCTCCATCAGAACTAGTACACTGACAACTGACACACATTGTACGATAGCGCATGCGTCTGGTCCACAAATAGCATGAAGACAACATTGACCCCGAAGACCAAGCCTGATGCTCGTCAGCGCCTTATGTGCTTCCCCTAGAAGACAACTTAGCTTCCACAAGAAATATGTCGTGGAGCTAATCTCAGGTAGTATAAAAGGAATGGTTCACACACATGAACATGGATCCTTTTTACACACACACACACTCCGATACAGACTTTTCTCCCCCTTACCCTACTTTACTTATCACTTATACCAAGTACTTACTCTAACGCCGGAGCTTGGTCTCGGACTAAAAACCCGAGGCGAGCTAACGATGTTCTCTCTTATTTCAGCCTACAAGAAGAAGGAGCTGCCGCGGAGTCTCTTGAAGCTTAGGGTTGAAAAACATCCACGAACTTTTGTTCAAACATTGGCGCCATCCGTGGGACCCTTATACCAATCTATCAGAGCTTTAAGCAAAGTACGGTGGTATGGGAAGTCCTCATCCGGAGGAAGGTGAGAACCTGGACACTGGTGTCATAGGGACTGGGAGAACTCCTCCGGGAGGACACTCTGCTCCCTCCGGATCAGCTCAGGAAGGGCCTTCTCCAGCATATGTAAAAGAAAACATTGATGTGTTAAGAACCAAGATTAAGGAACTTGATAACAAGGGGAAGGAGAAGGCAACCCCTCGCAAGCTCTCGTGCGGAGGGTCAATAAGTTCTGAGTCGAAGAGTTCACAAAGGAGTCCGTCGGTGGAGGAAACCAGGGGATACTCCTCCGATGGGTCATCCAAGTCTGGAAGGAGCAGGTCACGATTCGCTAGAAGGCACCGGAAGAGTGCCTGCAAGAAAGGGGCTTCTTCTAAGTCTCGTTGCTCATATAGGTCAGAGGGACGAGGCAGATCCAGGGCCAAGAGGGCCAAGTCGAAGTCTCTTCCGGCAAGAGCCTCTAGGAGGAAGTCAAGTTCAAAATCGGTCACGATACTATATGCAGTACAGCTCGGAGGATCTGAGCACGCCTACAACAAGCCTAAGCCTCGCGTTCACCTCTCGGATTACGCTTTAGGTATCATCGGAGGCAGCTCCACCAAACATTCGGTGTCTGAAGGAAACAAGGATCCGGATGATCACCTCGCATCTTCTCTCTGCTGGCGGCAAGAGAGGGTATATGCGGTGTGGTGCAAGGTGTTTCGTCAGACTTTGGGTGGCTCAATGAGGAGTTGGTTTGATAGCCTAGACCCAAAAAGTGTTGATGGGTTTGAGGAATTGAGCCGCAAGTTTCGGAAGTTCTGCAAACAAAAGAGGTACGATAAAGATCCGATAGAGATCCATGGGATCAAGAGAAAGCAAAACGAAGGACTTCAAGCGTTTGTGGATCGTTTTAAGGCAGAAAGCTCACACATCAAGGGAGTACCCCCGATAATCAGGATATCCGCGTTCATGCATGGTCACGGTCACCCAGAGTTAGCCAAGAAGCTTAATGACAAAATCCCTAAGGCAGTTGATGAGATGTGGGAAAGAGTCAGAGCCTTCATCAGAGGTGAGACTGCAGCAGATACCACCAAAGTCATTAAGGTTCCACATTGGGAGAAGAGGCCCGATAGGGAGGCATGGTCTGGCAGTCCAAGCGGGTCTAGAAATAAAAACGAGAAGAGGTCAAGGTCGAACGGGAACTTGTGCCCCGTATGCGAGAAGAATGGTTTTACCCTCTAACCAAGACTCGAAGGAGATACGCCATGGACAAACGTAACCTCGCCTCCTCCATTGGTCGGTACTCCAGAAAGCAAGAATATGCATAAGTTCTGTGACTATCACCAGGATAGGGGCCACAACACTAATGACTGCTACCAGCTAAAGAAGCAGATTGAGAAAGCAGTAGCGTCTGGGAAGCTAGCTCACTTAGTGAAATACATCCGACAAGGAAACCCAAAAAATAAAGGAGTTGCTAAAGGAAAGGCTAAAGTCATTAGCATGGTAAGATCTCAGGGGTACCGGAAAACACCATATGAGGGAGTGGAGCACTGGATGGATAATGAGATAACATTCCCCTCTGTCCTCCGATATCAGTTGGTAGATACTCCCATCATAGTTGAAGCCATGATTGAAGGTTTCCAGGTGAGAAGAGTTTATATAGATGGGGGCAGTTCATCTGAGATCATGTATGAGCATTACTTTCGAAACTTTGATTATCGAATAAGGTCAAGGTTAAAGGAGTCCAGGATACCGTTGGTGGGATTCTCCGAAGAAGTTAGCTACCCACTAGGAGTCATCGATTTGGAAGTCACCATGGGAGAGTATGGCAGGACCCGAACCGTGCTGATGGAGTTTGCGGTCGTGGATAGTCCGTCTCCGTATAAAGTTATACTCGGAAGAACGGGGATGATTCATTCCATGATGAGGTTCCCCACCTCTGGGGGAGTAGCCACAATCATAACTAGCAAAGAGACATTAATGGAATGCAGGCAGATTGAAGAGGCACAATGATTCAGTCGGAATGCTCGAGCATCTAGTTCGAGTCAGCGACAGACAATGTCAGGAATAGCAGGTCCCGAGAGCTCATCGGTTCCAGCGGCAACACAACCTCACGATGAGGAGCTCCACCCGCGGAGATCGGGGAAAGAACCAAGGTACGCTAGACAATGACGGGGAGACTCCATTCACGAGACCTGGTAAGGGGCAGTCGCTCCCAGATAACACTAAGGAAATGGCATCGAAACCAGAAGAGAAGGTAGTGGTGAATGATAACTATCCCGAGCAGCTCGTGACCATCGGAGGAAACTTGTCCAAATAATGTAAGAGAGCTTTGATACAGACCCTCAGGAGGAATGCAGACGTATTTGCATGGACTGCATCAGACATGACTGGCATCCCCCGAGCCACAACAGAGCACCGCCTAGACACTTACCCGCATGTCGAGCCAAAGGTGCAAAAGATACGTAGTCTAACTCCAGACAGGAGAAAAGTGGTGATAGACGAAGTCAATGAATGGCTCAAGGCTGGGATTGTGAAACGAGTGCAGTAACCCACTTGAGTCTCCAACCCGGTGCTGGTAAAGAAGGTAGATGGGAGATGGAGAATGTGCATAGATTTCAAAGATCTTAACAAGGTTTGCCCCAAAGACCTTTATCCCCTCCCGGAGATCGACTGGAAGATAGAGTCTCTCATAGGATTCAAGTACAAGTGATTTCTAGACGCGTACAAAGGCTATCACCAGATCCAGATGGCCAAGAAAGATGAGGAGAAGAATGCCTTTCATACGGAGGAAGGAGTCTTTTGTTATACGAAAATGCCTTTTGGTCTAAAGAACGCTGGAGCAACATACCAGAGGCTTGTGGACTCCACATTCAAGGATCAGATCGGGGTAAACTTGGAAGCTTATGTCGATGATATGGTGATTAAAAGTCGCACAGAGCAGGATATTATCAAGGATGTGGAAGAAACTTTTGGTACTCTTCGGAAGATTAACATGAAACTCAACCCGAAGAAGTGCTCGTTCGGAATGGAAGAGGGGAAGTTATTGGGGTATGTAGTTACTTCCGAAGGAATCAGAGCTAACCCCGAGAAGACAAAGGCAGTCATGGATATGCCTTCTCCCAAGAACCTCAAACAGATGCAGAGCCTAAGTGGGAAGTTAGCAAAGACTCAATCGTTTCTTATCCAAATCTGCAGAGAGGTCACTACCCTTCTTAGATACATTAAAGAAATGCACCAACAAGAAATATTTCAAGTGGACAGAGCCTGCTGAATCAACATTTCTGGAAATGAAAAGACTTGTGTCTGAGCTGCCAACCCTTACTACTCCGATGAAAGGTGAAACCTTAATGATGTACTTATCTGCCGTGGGCGAGGCGGTAGTGCAGTGCTTCTTACGGAGAGGAATGGGAGACAAATGCCCATACACTATGTCAGCAGATCATTACAGGGAACGGAAGCAAACTATGCTCCGATGGAGAAGCTCACCCTTGCACTTGTTCATGCAGCTAGAAGGTTGAGGAGATACTTCCAAGCTCATCCGATCAAAATCATTACGCATGCACCTATCAAGCGGTATTAAACGATCAAGCATCTGGAAGGCTAGCAAAGTGGGCAGTAAAACTAGGAGCGTATGATATAACATATGTCCCAAGGGTCTCAGTGAAAGGCCAAGTCTTAGCAGATTTCTTGGCGGACACTGTGGCAGAGTTACAGGATCCTCCAGTTGAAATAGCTCCAATGGTGGAAGATATCCCAGAGTCGTCAAGGGCAACGGAAGACTTGACTCTAGGACCTAGGGCTTGGAAGTTGTATATCGATGGTGCATCGAACGATAATGGCTCGGGAGCTGGGCTCATCCTCATTGCTCCAGATAATGTGGAATACTCCTATGCACTTCGCTTGAATTTCTCTAACTCAAATAACGACGCTGAGTATGAAGCTTTGCTAGCTGGGTTAAGGATAGCCAAAGAAATGCAGGTAAAAGACATACATGCTTTTGTAGACTCCAAGCTAGTAGCGAGTCAAGTGGAAGGGTCATATGAAGCCAAAGGTGAAAAGATGAAAAAGTACCTAGAGAAGGTCATCGAGCTAGCTGGGTCATTTAATAGGTTCCGGATCAGTCACATCCCCAGGGTTCAGAACAAGAAGGCTGATGCTCTGAGCAAGTTAGCGACTGTTCAGTTTGATCACTTGTCTAAGGAAGTCCTGGTAGAGGTGTTAAATGAGCGCTCTGTCGAAGCAAGGGAGGTCAAAATGGTAGTGGAAGAGGAATGGCCTACTTGGATGACTCCCATCTGTGACTACTTAGAGAAGAGAACTCTACCGGAAGACCCCGTGGAAGCCAGAACTCTTAGGGAAAAAATTAGAAATTACACCTTGGAAGGTGGAGTCCTATATAAAAAGTGTTACCTAGTACCACTAATGAGGTGCATAGGACCTCTCCAAGCCAATTACGTTATCAGGGAAGTTCACATGGGCTCCTGCAGAATGCATGATGGACCAAGGCGGGTGGTAGCTAAAATCATGAACTTAAGATACTATTGGCCTACAATGCACCGAGACACGAGAGAAGTGATCGATAAATGTGATAGTTGTCAAGCTCACGCGTCAATACCAAAACTTCCCAAGGCCGACATGATCTCAGTAACGTCAAGCTGGCCGTTCATGAAGTGGGGAATGGACATTGTGGGACCTTTCCTAGAGGGCCCAGGAAGGGTCAAATTTTTAATTATGGCAATTGATTATTTCACAAAGTGGATGGAGGCAAAGCCATTGGCTACTATCAGCAACTGCAGCGTGTAGTAAACTTTGCATTTGATAACATCGTGCATGTTTGGAATTCCATTTTATCATCATCGATAATGGAACCCCAGAATGATCCCTTCAAGTCATGGGCTGAAAAACTCAAGATTGAGTTAATCTCTACTTCAGTGTATCATCCTCAGGGCAACGGAGCAGTTGAAAGAGCAAACAGAAGTCTCCTAGATGGAATAAAAACTCGATTGAAGAAAGGAGGATCAGCCTGGATGGAGGAAGTGCCGAATGTGTTATGGGCACACAGGACAATGAAAAAGACTAGTAATGGCGAGACACCATTCAGTCTGACCTATGGCACTGAAGTAGTTATCCCAGCAGAGATAGGTATGCCCACTCACCGAACCTCTAGATTGAACCAGGAGACCAATGACAGAGAACTCCGATTGAACCATGACTTGCTGGAAGAAAGAAGGGAGATAGCAGCTATAAAGGAAGCCAAACACAAGCAACAGGTAGAAAGGTACTACAACAAAAGGGTGCGTCACGTGCAATTCAAAGTAGGGGAATTCGTCCTTAGAAAGAATGAAGCTTCAAAGGCAGAAAGCACTAGCAAGCTCGGTCCAAAATGGGAGGGAACATACAGGGTGACCCAAGCATTTCAGAGTCGTGCCTACAAGCTAAGCGACATGAATGGACGAGAGATACCTAGAACTTGGCATGCATGTAACCTCCGAAAGTGCTATATGTAAGGCATCGGAGCACCTTCATTATTATTATGTATTCCCTCCGGATAAGCAATTTTCAAAGTATAAGACTTACTTCGGAGGTGACTCTAGATATTATTAATATATTGTTTCTATCGGCATGATATGAATGAAACAAAATTTTCCAACAATTTTACAAGTCATATAGTTAAAATTGTTCATCATAGTGTAACTATGATACGACGGACGGCTCGCTACCTCCGTGTGAATAGGGTAACTCCTACTAATGTGTTCCCCATGGTGAAATCGATACCATTGGTGGTTAGGCTGAGCAACCTTTGCTAATTGACTCCGCAACAGAAAGGTCGGGAGCAAACACCTCCTCCTTTCGCGCGTAACAATTGCTCTCCGGTAAGTAGCTACACCGGATAGAGAAGTGAGCATGAGGACGACGATCCAAACGCCACATCCAAAAAAGACAACACAAAAAATATTGATCTAAGTGTAAGGCTTAAACATTAGTACAAGGAATTAGTCAAGTATATGAGAACCACGCTATGGTTCGATGTGTGCATGATAAAACCTGTTCAAGTGTGTAATAACCAAGCGAGAAATCAAAGTTGTCACATAGTGTTTATGAAGAGTACATATATAATGTGCATAAATACACCACAAGATAAGCAAACACACAACCAAGGTAACGAATAACACAAAATAGTCATAAATTATACATGTCTGATACATGAACAAAATCCCAACTACATGGGCAAAATCATCAGTAGTCACTAGTCACTGCTACTGGAAATGTTACAGACATTAGTAAAGTCATAAATCATACATGTCTGATACATGAACAAAATGCCAACTACATGGGCAAAATCATCAGTAGTCACTAGTCCCTGCTACTGGAAATGTTACAGACATTCGTAAAGTCATAAGTCATACATGGCTGAAACATAAATAAAATGTCAAATACATAAACAGAGTAAATCATATACAAGCCGAAACCAAGTCAAACGGCTGAACCAGTAATAGAAGAGGTCTTCTTTTTCTTCAAGTGCTCTGGAGTAGACGTATATCCAAAGGTCTTGGTGGTAGAAGTAACAACTGATGGAACACCTGAGGGAGTCACGACAGCGGGAGGTATCTGACCAGAAGAAGTCACCATGTCAGGCTCTAGCTGTGTAATATCCGACAAAGAATCCCCAAAGATGCTGATACACTTTATGAAAAAATGGAAATGGCTTCTCCGGTAGTGCATGCACAACATCATCAAGTAGCTTCTGTGCGTCGGGAACAAAGTGAGAAAGTTTATGCGAAATTTGTGAGAACTCTTCATCGGTGCGATAGATGCGCAAACCACCCTCAAAACCAGCACTGACAGCCAAAGACGTCGCACCTGAAAGAACCTGGTGAAATTCCCCACTACCTAGAAACCTCCGAACAAGTACCTCAAAGTCGCCCTAAAAAAAGGAAGTAATAGAACCTCTGGTCTTCTCAATAAGCCTATCACGATCAACAATGGTGTCCCTACACCTGTGTAAGTCACCCCTAAGCTCCCTCATCTCAGGCTCATAAGCCTCCAACTTAGACTTAGTCTCAACAAGCTCAGCCTCAACCAAAACTTTCTCTTTCTTCACAACATCTCTCTCTGCTTTGTACTTTTTGCTTTTCATGCTCTTGTGATCATACTTCTCAAGTTTCTTAGTTAACTTAGCCACCTCTTTGTTGGAACTAACCGTATACTGGGACTGTTTCTTTAAGTCTGTTCTCTGCATGTTAATGAGATTTTTCTGCTGCTGACAGCGTGCTAGAAGACTCTTAACTTCATCGGACCCAGAAGCATGGCGGGCGGTCAACTCGGTACCATGGGAAAGCAGAAGACATGTCAGAACACTCATCCGGTCAGAAAGCTGATCATCAGTAAGATCTCCCACTCGAAGAGCCTCAGCTGGTGTAATCACTCGCTGAGCAACGTCACGACAAGCTTGGGTATCCTTAAAAATTTCTTTCTTCAAAACCCCAGGGCACGGTGCATGAACATCCTCCCACTCGTCTCTCGTGTACCTAGGAATCTGGCGGGTTGAACTATCATCATAAGGATAAGGCATATAGTAGGGGCCAACAAAGGAGGTATGGATGGAGGAACTCAGCCTCCAACCCAGCCCCAGTAGTTTCTCCCTCTCGAGGCTCATATCTAAACTCAGAACGCAAGTCACCATAGTCAGACTCATCGCTCTAGTTAGCTTGAGGTCTAACATCATCTACGATATCATCGTGAACCTGCTCACCTGCCTCAACAGCGGGATGAATATCCCCAGCAGTACCTATACACATGTATGATAATAAGAGTGAGACAAAGAATCCATGATTCAAAAATTGTATATATATATATATATATATATATATATATATATATATATATATATATATATACTAGTTTTCAAGCCCGCCCATTTTTATAATTATTTGTTTGTTGTTTTTTGTTAACTAAAATACATTTTTTAAAATTGTCAAACAATATTATAAAACAATTGTTTCTTTTTTTTTTGGTTACAATTATAAATAATTGTATGGTTTGTGTAGATGGTTAATAACACAACATATATAATATTTACAACATTATGAATTTTATGTATGTATGTAAAGTTTTAGATAATGAAAATGTATTAAAGTGATATAACAGTTAACTTAAATTCTAAACAAAGCTTCTTTGTAAACAACGATTCGTATATTTGTTTGGAACATAATAAAAACTTTGATAGTACACACAAAACAATAGTGATTAATGCATCAAATATAATAACGTGGATAATGGATATATCCTCTACATATAAATTGTGAGAGTTGTAGCAGGTACTCCATATAAGTGTCTGGATATGTCAAATAATATTTTTATAAAATTTAATTGTTATTTGATGAATTGAAGTTTAATTTTATTTGTATGACAACATATAGAGATTCAACACCAAATACATAGAGACCGAAAGAAAAGAATAGTATGATATCATACAGAGAATCGCTATTTGTTGTAACCTAGATCTGAAATCACGTGACGTGGTGAAAGTTTATCAAAAAGCTCTACTTATTTGGTAGCATGTCGTGTTGTTTCACCAGAAGATGGTCAATTCAGCGCACAAGCGAGATAAGGCCGTATTCAGCATAGAAGAGCTACAACATATACAAAGGATTAATTGAAACCAGATCAAGATAAGTGAAACAAAGAAAATAACAATTAATGCCGAATGTTAGACGCTAGAATTTACTTTTAACAATGTATATCTATAAATGGTGCTAATATTTTGTGTACTTACTTGCCAATGAAACATATACATCGATTGAACAGCTTCCATGTTTTTCAAATCGATTGATTTTGCACGTATCCAAAGTATTAATGCCATCGTAAGATGACTAATGACCTATACCAAGAAAAAGAATGACAAAATTAATCACCAAATCGTCTACTCATTGTGTGTATTAATTGAAACATATATTACTAAAGTATCGACATTAATATTGATAATTGAAAATTGACTTCTAGATTTATATATTGTCGCTGTTATATAAAGTTCTGTATCAATTTTAGGTGTATAGAATCATGATTACCGTTACGTATTTGCTCCAAGTGATGGACGAAGTTGCTCCGGCAAAAGCTGCAGCATCATAAGCGATTTCAAGAATCCAAATACAAATCCAGAACATCTGCAAAAGTATAAGTCATATGTAATCATACAATCTCCATGTAGAAAAATATAAATTCGTGTCTTGTCAATTTATTTATAGCAAAGCTATTCCAATTTTTGTTTTTTTATTTACATGTTAGTACTGTATAGAATCATGAAGGGGTTTCCTATTAGATTACTTAGCACATGATATTCAAAATAACACGCCACAAGAGAGGCACTTGCAATCCATATATCTGTGTAAAGATGACATGGGTTGCGTTTTAACCTCAAATGAGTAAAACCAAATATTTGTAGGTTACTTAGGTTGAAAGTTGAAAGTCTCCCAAAGTCTAATCTTAAAAAGTTCCGAGAAACAAAGAATAATAATCGTTTGCTTGATAGAAAGCTAAACCTCGATAGTAAGGACTAAAAAATCCCATCTCATCTGACCCGTTCACTTCAATATCGTCAGTGTCCAGTGGCTTTAAATAGTAAAGAAACATGTTCAAAATCATCTTCATAATCTATGTCCAAATATGTTGCTATGTTTGTTACATGTGCAGGTTTATTATCAGGGACTCTTTATGCACATTTCCTATTCTTTGATGTGAAGAGATATTAAGTCTTGCTGCTTATGGAGCTTTAGAGAAAGTTGAAGGGGGCTTATTGTATTTCCATTTCTATAAAAGAGATAACCCTGGCTAGGGTTTCACTCACTCACTCATACGCAGTCTTCTTCTTGACTGCTATATCACTCTCTCACAAAAACATATATGTTATGATCTGTTGATCCACTTTTGTATTAGTTCTTTGATCATTTGATCTTGTTTAAGTCCTGCAACAGTTTGATTGTTATTGTTCAAACTGTGCCGACTATTGTACCCTTGATTCTTGAATAAAGTGAACTTGTTGCTCTGTTTATCTGTTTGATACCATCGCACATGGTATCAGAGCTATAGGCTACTGATTATCTTCAAACCCTGATCTCTAGGGTTTTTCTATATTGGGGGTTTTTTACCCTGATATCTCCGGTGGTTCGTATTTGTGATTCTGGGAACGTTTGTGGTAATTGGATTGATTTCTCTGATTCTATCGGTGCTCAATTGAAACAATTAGGGTTTGTTCCAAAACCCTAACTTGTCTCTGATTTGGGGGTTTTTCTCTTGGAGTGCTGGGATTGGTGTTTCTGGTCCTATTAGTGCTAAATCAACATAAATTAGGGTTTATTCCAAAACCCTAATTGATTTCTGATTTGGGGGTTCTGTTCTTGGAGTGCTCTCTGGTTCTAATTGATCATAATCATCCCTAGACTAAGTGAATCTAGGGTGATTGTGTTTGGTCTTCACTTCTTCCGCTGCACAAAGCACTGTAAGTACTTCTCCCTCTCTTGTTTAACAGCATTCAAGTTGTGTGGGTGCAAACGGGTAGGTTAACTCCTTGATTTGCCACCTCTGAGTGGTGTGAATACCTTCACAGCTCCTACCCCAGTCCACAAGCTTGGTGCTTGTTGAACCATGGGTGTGACTTCTGTATTTTTCTTACATTTATTCTCTTCTAGTTGATGGTGGATAGGACTAGTTAGGTTGGAAGTTGATTTGGGATTATTGCTCTTGTTGACTGTGATTGCTGTTCTGTCTTTCTCTTTATTTGTCTGTTTCTGTACTATCACCATGGTTGAGAGTGATGATGAACATGCTAATAATGAATCTTTGATTAACTCTTCTGAATTAAAACTTACATTTGGTGATACCCTCTACCTGCATCCTAGTAACACCAGTGGTAATCCTATTATATCTGTGAAACTAACTGGCTCAGAAAATTATAAAATATAGAGCATTGCTATGACATTTGCATTAAGAAATCATAATAAGCTTGGTTTTGTTGATGGAACCTGTTTAAAAGATGTCTCTAATGCTAGTCTTGCTAATCAATGGGACATGTGTGACTCTGTTGTCCTTACTTGGATTCTAAATTCTTTAAGTCCTGAACTGTTTGCTGGTGCTATATACTCCAAAACTGCTTATGAAATGTGGAATGACTTAAAAGAAACCTATGACAAAGTTGATGGATCTGTTGTCTTTAATATACATAAAAACATCAACTCTTTGGGTCAAAATGGGTCTTCTCTTGCTGATTACTATAATAATCTTAATTCATTATGGAAACAATTTGACTCCATGATCAGTCTTCCCACATGTACCTGTGATGCTGGAAAACACTTTGAAAAACATAACCAGCTAATCAAGTTAATGCAGTTTTTAATGGGTCTTGATGACACTTATGTGCCCATCAGAAGCAACATTTTAACCAGGGATCCTCTACCATCTGTCAAAATGCTTTTCTAGTGTGCCAGGGGAAGAATCCACAGAACTTCTCTTATGGTACTGGATCCATTAAACCAAATGTGCGCTTTTGCTTCAAAATTCTTTGATAACAAAAAAAGGGAAACAACAATTACAAAAGCTCAAATCCCACATCCTGGGAATAATACTTCGTAACTTGTTCTAACAATAGAGGACCCAATATGAATTTGAAGTGCTCTAACTGCGACAAACCCTGTCACACCATTGATAGATGTTATGATATTGTTGGTTATCCTGCTGGATATGGAAAAAGGAACTTTAACTCTAACTTTAAACCAACAAGTAACAATGCTTCATCTTCTTCTACTGATGCCAATCTTGAATGTAGAACTAGCAACTCTCCTGTTTCTTTGTCTAATGATCAGATGGTCAGATTAATGAGTCTTCTCAATGATAGCCCTGTCAATTCCAATATGGCAGGTAAATGTTTTTCAGGAACCTTTTTTAATGGAAGTGTCAAATTCAACCTAAAGTTTGACAAACACTTTAATGGAAACACAAATTTTTTAAAAGGAAAAATCAGTCTTGGTTGGATTGTTGACTCTGGAGCAAATCAACACATGACCCTATCTTCAAAACCTCTAATCAATACTATTGATATTTCAAAACTTGGTCTTACTGTTGGACACCCAAATGGTACTCAAGCACTTATCACTGAGATTGGTGACATGAAAATTAACAACAATATTACCTTGCATGATGTCTTAGTTGTGCCTGAGTACACTGTCAGTCTGCTATCTGTTCACAAACTTGCTATAGATAGCAAATTATCTGTTATTTTTGATGAATCTAAATGTTATATACAGACTTTGCAACAAAAAGGAATGTGGGGATTGGTAATCAATCTAATGGCCTGTACTTGTTTGATGTTGACACTAATTGTAAGATTGTCTCTAATAATTGCATTGTTTCTAGAAACCTCTGGCACCAAAGACTTGGTCATCCCTCTGATCAAGTCTTACAAGTTCTTAAACCCAACCTTAACCTTGATAAACCAACTGACCCTAATCATCTCTGTGATACTTGCAACAAGGCTAAACAAACCAGGGAACCTTTTCCCTTAAGTGAACATAAGTCTACTAAAATTGGTCAACTTGTCCACCTAGATGTCTGGGGTCTTTATAAAATCACTAGCAGAGATGGCTACAAATACTTTTTAACTATTGTTGATGATTACTCAAGGGCTGTC
Source organism: Chrysanthemum makinoi (assembly GCA_910596185.1). NCBI lineage: Eukaryota > Viridiplantae > Streptophyta > Magnoliopsida > Asterales > Asteraceae > Chrysanthemum > Chrysanthemum makinoi. The sequence continues at coordinate 182,956,010 of OU343219.1, read as the reverse complement.
TGGGTTTATATGCTTAAAACCAAAGGAGATGTCTATGATTCCATTGTCAATTTCTCTAAAATGTTGTCAAATCAATTTGAAAGTAATATAAAAGTTTTTAGAAGTGACAATGGTACTGAATTTGTCAACAACAAAATGCAACAATTTTTTCATAACAAAGGTATTCTACATCAAACCTCTTGTGTCTACACACCTCAACAAAATGGAATTGCAGAAAGGAAACATAGACATCTTCTCAATGTTGCTAGATCTCTTATGTTTTTAGGGGAATTACCTCTTTACTTGTGGCCTGAATGTGTTCTCACCGCTGCTTACCTTATCACAGTTACCTTCTTCGTGTTGTCCTGGAAAATCCCCTTTCTCTTGTGTATGGGCATGACCCTACACTCTCTCATATTAGGGTTTTTGGTTGTCTTTGCTATGCTACTATCCTAAATAATTCGACAAATTTGACAATAGCAGATCTGAAAAAGTGTATTTATTGGCTACTCAAATGAAAAAAAGGGTTACAAACTTCTAAGCCTAGAAACAAAACATGTTTTCTTCTCAAGAGATGTCAACTTTTATGAAACTGTTTTCCCTTTCAAAATGAAAAACAATCTTCAAAAACAAGTCTTTGAAACTGGTGTGTCAAAAGATTTAAATCACAATTTTTTGATAATCGATAACCCCAAAAGACCCAATGATGAAGGGAGAGTGTCTTCCAATGATGATGGGACTGAGTTGAATCCTCTCAATAAGGATGGTAACTCAGATGCTTCATCCATGGAAGAAAATACACACCCTGAGGGCACTGTTTCTCCTGAAACAAACTCCAATAACATCAACTCGATGTTAACTCCGATTCGACTCAACCGAGTCAACTCCTCGAACAAGGAAACTTGCCACCATCACTACAAGAAGGTCAACCGCACTCTAGATTGCCTAAAAATCTTAATGACTTTATCATTGAAGGCAAAGTTAAATATGGTATAGAAAAAGTTGTTAATTATTCTAATCTTGATTCTGAAAATTACTGCTTTACCTCCAACTTAAATAAGAGTGTTGAACCTTTCGCTATGAGGAAGCCATCCTTGACCCTAACTGGGTTGATGCCATGAATGCTGAAATTGAGGCTTTGAATACTAACAAGTCTTGGATTATAACCACCTTACCTGCTAATAGAAAACCCATTGGATACAAATGGATTTGGAAAATCAAGTACAAATCCAATGGTGAAGTGGATAGATATAAATCCAGGCTTGTTGCCAAGGGCTTTAACCAAAGGGAAGGGATTGACTATAATGAAACTTTTTCTCCTGTTGTAAAAATGTCCACTGTTAGAATTCTTATTGCCTTAGCTGTTAAGAATAAATGGCCTCTTTTTCAACTAGATGTTAATAATGCCTTTCTTTATGGTGAACTTGATGAGGACATATACATGACTATTCCAAAAGGCTTTTCTGATGAAAACAACAAAAACATGGTCTGCAAACTTTCTAAATCTTTGTATGGTCTTAAGCAAGCTCCCAGAAAATGGAATGAAAAGCTTGTTAGTGTTCTCAAAGAACATGGATTTGTTCAGTCTGTGAGTGATCATTCTCTATTTACAAAAAACAAAAATAACAAGTTTATTGCTTTACTTGTCTATGTTGATGATATTGTTCTTACTGGCAACTGTGTTGAGGAAATTGAACACTTCAAAGTCTTTCTTAAAACTAAATTTAACATAAAAGACTTGGGTACTCTCAAATTCTTTCTTGGTATTGAGGTGATAAAACTGAATGACATCTGTCTCTCCCAGAGAAAATACTGTCTTGAAGTTTTAAAAGAATTTGGACTCCTTGGATGTAAGCCTGTGTCTACACCCATGGAACCAAACTCTGTTCTTCCTTTCTTACCAACCCAAGATGACCCATTGCTTGATAACATAACAGGGTACCAAAAATTACTTGGAAAACTGATTTATCTTACTCACACCGGACGACATATCATACTCTGTTCATTGTCTAGCACAACATATGCATACTCCCTTAAAGTCTCATTTGGATTCTGCTTTGAATATGCTTAGATACTTAAAAGGTGCCCCTGGTAAAGGTCTTAGGTATGATCATAGCAGCCTTAATAATGTTCTTGAAGGGTACAGTGATGCTGATTGGGCAAAATGCATTAAAACCAGGAAATCTGTTACAGGATACTGTGTTTTCTTTAACAATTGTTTGATTTCATGGAAAAGCAAAAAACAAAACACTCTCTCAAAATCTTCTACAAGGTCAGGCAGAATACAGTCCATATGCTCGCACCTGTGAAATTATTTGGGTTCAAAAATTCCTAAAGGATCTAAATGTTGATCTTAACCTTCCTGTTAAACTGTCTACGTGATAACAAATCTGCTTTACAGCTTGCTGTCAACCCTGTTTTCCATGAGAGATCCAAACATTTTGAAATAGATGTCCATTTCATCGAGAGAAAATTGCAAAGGTGTCTTGAGTGCCATCAAAATTGGCTCCTCAAACCAAATTGCGCATATTCTAACCAAACATCTTCCTGTGTACCAACACAAATTTCTTTGTGAAAAACTGAGACTATTTGACATATTTGGAAAACAGATTAAGGGGGAATGTTCAAAATCATCTGCATAATCTATGTCCAAATATGTTGCTATGTTTGTTACATGTGCGTGTTTATTATCGGGACTCTTTATGCACATTTCCTATTCTTTGATGTGAAGAGATATTAAGTCTTGTGCTATGGAGCTTTAGAGAAAGTTGAAGGGGGCTTATTGTATTTCCATTTCTATAAAAGAGATAACCCTGGCTAGGGTTTCACTCACTCACTCATACGCAGTCTTCTTCTTGACTGCTATATCACTCTCTCACAAAAACATATATGTTATGATCTGTTGATCCACTTTTGTATTAGTTCTTTGATCATTTGATCTTGTTTAAGTCCTACAACAGTTTGATTGTTATTGTTCAAACTGTGCCGACTATTGTACCTTTGATTCTTGAATAAAGTGAACTTGTTGCTCTGTTTATCTGTTTGATACCATCGCACAAAACATTGTACCTATTTGCGCAGTCTTGGGACATATTCCCTATTGGATTCCTCTTCAGCCTTTTTAGTTTTCTTTCAAGCTGAAAAAAATTATCAATCAATGTTTGGTTTCTTTCTTTTAGGCAGCTAATATGACATGATCCATTACAATACTTAAAAATTCAATCAAACAAAAGAAAAAGAATTTTAAGGAGTACCTGTAGCCATGGGCCGACAACCACCGAATCCGAATAAACTAAAAGAATAAATGCATCAAGAACATATTCAGTCAAAAGTTGTTGCATCTTAAAATAATGTAGACATAATAACAGAATAGTAGATAAATAGAAACTGACTTCTCTTTGGAGCTTGATTGACAGTATCTCTGATTTTGTGCCAAGTTTAGAGAATGCGTTCCCAAGAGCATCTCCTTCACAAGCACCAAGGTGTTTGATTGCCTTGCCAAACTCTGATATAGATTTCCCCAACTAGGTGACAATAATTAGACTATTAATAAGTTCCAAGACATACTTATTCAACTTTGCTGAAGCAAGAATGTCTGCTCACAACCAGCTAACATTTTTACCAAATAAAAAGTCTGATTCAACGTTATGCTAAATTACTGGATAACACACTTTTATTGTGCGGATAATTGACGAAAGGAAATGATAAAAGATGAAAATGGTATTCATATTACCTAATCCATCACCAGCATTGTACAATTATCAAGTTTGCAAAAAATAATTTCGTTAGATCAACAATTCTTGCAGGAGTGCCAAAAAGAAAATGTACATGTTGATATAGCCAGATAATATCATCCTTCGAACCTGTTCCTCCAGTGGTGACCTTCACTTGAACGTGTATAGCAACCAGATGCTTAGCTCAATATGAGTATTGTTCCTGTAGACCAACTAAAAATTCGGGCTCTTAACAAAGTTGATGTTGTCAAGCTGATATTCAATACAACCATGTATCAACTTTGTACATGAATAATGAAGAATACTTCACACTCTATTGATTTTGACCATGCACGGTAAAAAGGAAATATGAATTATTTAGCCATTTATCAAATAAGAAAGCAATGCAGAATTTTTTTATTAAATGAAGAAAATAAGTATCGTTTGACACCTACCTTCCACTTCATTATCTGATCAAGAATACCAGGCTCATAGACAGCCATTACATCCTCAATGCTACACCCTTCTTCCAGCTTCTTTAAGACTACATGGATAGCCTGCTCAATTCCGAATCATCATCACTCCCATTGCCACTATTATGCATATCATGTAATCGTGAATCATTTGATACATTACCACCATTATTATACTTTCCAACACTTCATAGGCCCTTGTTTCTTCTCGCTGCAAGATATATAGGATGTCAGTTACATAAACATATTGCACTATGACTTTTATAGTCAAATTCACTACAAAAGTTTATATTTGATATGATCACCATAAACAAATAGAATATTATTGTGCTGTTCCAATATTTTTTTATAACAAATTAAAATTTTCATAAGAAAATCAAAACTTGTTGATATCAAACATATTTCGGCTCTTAATATGTGTTTATTCAATCACAAAGTCTTCTTCTAGTGGACGCTGCCTACAAAATATGTCATCAAAGTGTATTATGTTGCCTAGTGTTTGTTGTTCCATTTTTATTCTATGGTGTAATCCTACCCTAACTCTGTCCTACAACTTGATCTCTTGTTATAAACATATGTGCTATAAACTCCAGTTCATGAACTTCTTAACCTCATCGTACAGAACCAAGACCGCAACAGCTCCTGTACTCCTAAACATATTTGAAAGGGCCCCTGGATAAAACAACATAAACACTTCAGTTGTGTTGATTGTTTTCCAGCAATCCAATTTGTTTCTATACATATGTCGGTCAGTTCCTGACCACATCATCATTTGTCTTCTTACAGTATCCATTGGGTACAATAAAATCCCAGCAGACGTTGTCACAGCCTGAGCTACAATCTAGCATTTCCATAATGCTACTAATAGAGTGTCTTCTTTTCTTGTATCAAACCCGCCAAAATAGAGTCCTCGGTGAACTACCATACCTTTGAGGATGCTGGGATGCCTTTGTAGAACCCACATAAGACATCTTTGACCCATACTGTAGTAAGGAAGTGACGAATGCCTTCAAATTGACGGGATTCTTTTCTTCCAAGATCGACGGCTACTCCAGTATGTGTGATGTCTAGTGGGTAGATGATAACTAATGTAGTGCATCCGGCTGCAGCCCCGGTAATGAAGTTAGCCGATGGACCGGGTAAAAAAGTAGGTTGTTGACTGCGTATGTAAGATGCTTCTATATAGATCCTGTGAGATGCGGATATCATTAATGAAACATACTGTTCCAAAGAAAGAAACAGTAATGGAACAATATAACACATCATTTTACACTGACAAAGTCAAAACATGTAATATTTGGCCAAGGCTAAAATGGGTTGATTCGGGTTAGCCCATCCGTTTTCGACACGTTTGTCTTGTTTCCTTTTTAGCTTAGTTATTTAATTTAACTGTTTGACCTGTTAGGAATGAAGCATACTCGAATATAATTTGTAAGTAAATATGGACAAATTTCCACATCTAACTTTACAAATATTTGTTTGTGCTATAAAGGTTCTCAGTATGCTTCTACAGTTGAACAACTATTTTACTTCAAGGAGACCAAAAAATACATAATAAGTGTACAAAAACTGTCTTATATAAAGGGACATATATATGCTATTAAATACAATCAACAATTATACCCATGAACTACATCCGAAACTCACACAAATTTAAAACTTTGCGTTCTTCAACTAAAAGGCAGCAAAATCTGTTATTCCTTCATCATCTATTCCTTATGTTCAATTTTTATTTCTTATAATACCTTTAACATATGACATAAATTCTAACACTCCTATTATTTCTTATAATACCTTCAACATATGAGCCTTTTACATGAATGTGACATCATAATCCTAAAAATTACCACCTTAGAGATCAATAGGGATAGCAATGAAATGATATGATGAAAATAATGCTTTCACCTTAATCAAGACCTTCCAAATCCAGAAGTTGCCACCGATCTTTTGCGGGTATCTACACTTTCAGGCGTAATGAGTCCAACTGTGTCCTTGTATTGGTGTTCCAATGATATAATACTTTTGCGAGTCTTGTGTAGTTGCTTGAGTTTGAGCTTATTGTAATACCGGTAAGTGTACTATCGAGGGAGCGTCGTGATAAAACACTCATTTTCTCTATATCAAGGGAGCGTCGTGATAAAACTCGTCGTCTTTAGGAAGCCTAAGTATTTGAGCAGCTTCTGCAACGACTAATCAAACCTCAAGCGCTTCATATACCTATAAAAACAGAAACACACAAAAAAAATTAAATTCGTAATGACCAAGATATCCATACCAAAGCAAAGATATGGAAGGCTAGAAAATGTGTTTCCTGAAAGTGCTAAACTCTGTAAACATACCAAATTTCCAACTTCCTTGGGTACATGCGACATATTGCAATTTTTCATGCTTAAATCACGTAGGTTTGTTACTCCTGTAATTTCCATGAGACTTTCAGATGCAAGTTTGACGCAGCCATCCAACATAAGTTCTCTCAGAAATTGTAACTCAGATATGTTAGAAGGAAGATTCACTAAGCTTATACAATTATTTGCTATAACATATTTAATTTTTGGTGCAAGCTTTGAAATTGACTCTAAGTTGGCACACCCAGATAATTCTATCGTGCTCAATTCATTGAAATCGACTGTAAGCTAGACATTTTAGTTCCCCAATTTCACCTGAAGCCCTTGGTGGATTTTCCAGTGGGACCGCTTTTGGTGGTGCACCAATGGCTCGCCTAACAATTTACAAAGTCTGCTGGCCCATACCAGGAAAAGGTAAAGAAGATGGGAATACGTGTCTTTTTGAAGACATGTTAGCCGCTTTCGATGATGACATACGTGATGGTGTTCATATAATTAGCATTTCTTTGAACAGTTCTCTGTTTAAAACCTACCACACATGCAAGAAAAAAACATATATGTAAAGCTACAGACATAATACCTCAATCCGATGCCTTTTTATGGTATTAGTTGTAGTGCATTCCAACTCTGAAGCCTCCAAACAATTTAAATGCATAAAGCTCTCGTTAGCACTCCAACGTTTCATTTTCCTCGTTCCAGTTGTTCCATCTTGGGTTACAAAAGCACTTTCTTGAAGATAATCTTTTATTATAGCAACCAGGTCCTCATCGACTGCAATGCTATCCATCATATTTATAGCTGAACCATCTTGGGTTACAACAGCACTTTCTTGAAGATGATCTATTGCCATGGAAACCAAGTCCTCATCAACTTCAACTTTAGATACATTACTTGGTGCGGTCCCTGCAATGCTATCCATCATATTGATAGCTGTCCAAGTGGAAATTTAGTCAAGTAAGTAGAGCTCTTGAAAAAGTTATACATGTGAGATACATGACATAAAATCAAATTTTCAAGGATTGGAAAGGCTGAAGTTGGATTTTTTTTGGTGTTCTAACGCACGGGGCATCGAAGGCATGATCATAGCTGATGGTGTGATGGCACGGTTCATTAGCCTTATGCAGCTCTAAAAGCTAAGGAGTATCTTGATAAGCCTGCAATACACGAGACAATGATGAAGGTATTTAAATTATATCTTATATTCCTATGCAAGCAATTTAAAATAAGTTCAGTAATTTAGGAAATTTGTATTACCCATGAAAAAACACAAGCAAAATTATATTTTGCATCATAACTTATCTAATGGAGTCTATCAAAGCATATTAACTATACTTACAGGTGTAGTCATCCTTGCTTCTCCATTGTGAGCATTCCCATTTTCTGGAGTTCTATGTAAATTCATCAAAAAGGATATTAGGATTTAAGAATGTCACTACATGAGCAACATGAATAACTAAGCTTCAATTTATAACTTTTTCTCTAGTACCGGAATAATCATTCTTCTCGGTCTTGATTTTTCCGGTAGGTGACATGCCAAGTCCATTTCCTTTTCTTACATGAAAAACTATGTCAAATCGATTTACAATAGAAAATAAAAACTATAAAAAATTTCAATATATTTATACATTAGATGTGTGTATACATGTTTATACATAGATACTAACTATAATTTAGACATGTCTCGTGACATCATAATCCAAATTAAACAGAGATGAGCAACTTACTTCAGGTACCTTGATGCTACAGTGAGGTTATTGATGAATTCACTTGAACACAATATTCTACCGACTGATTATTTAAGCACAAATCCAAACACACACTAAAAACATAGAAAAAGCAAATAAATGAAAGACGTATAGATATACCTTAACAATTTTGTATATATCAGATCCGCCAGAAGCATTTCCTCATTTAGCAATTCTCCCACCTGATTTGGAACTTCTGCTTTGATTTCCACCCATTTGCTTCTGCTTAGTGAAAGTGTCTTGCAGCTTCAAGAAATTGTCCTCTCTAAACTGTTCATTCTCATCAACCACAAGATACAATCCTGATCCACCGATAGGAAACACATAATGTTGCAGAGGTGTGGGTCTGAAATCGTGTACACAACGTGACAAGGCTGTTTATGTAAGTTGCAAAACCATTCTGCAAACTCGGTAGCATTCGGCATAGCGGCAAAAAGAAACACCATCTTAATAGCCAAAAGAGCGATATGATTCTACCATATTAAAAGACAACAACAAAGACAACTCACTTGGAAAAATTACCATACTAAAGCCTTGTAGCATTCCTTAACCGAATTCAATAGCATGAAAAAAGGCTTGTTTCCTTTGATATCCAACACACCTACATAAGAGTTAACACCATAAATAGAAGCCCTAAGAATGATTATCAATAGCATGATCAATTTAAACAGCTTGTTAAGCAAATAATGAACAAAATAAAAAAAAAATGGTTGATCCGAATGATATTATTTAAACTACAGTAACAATACGTAAATGCACGACAAGGGGAGAATAGTATTTTGTATGCAGCTTCAAGGTCATTTATGTTACATGCAATTGTAATATATAAGAACTTTCTTATAATAGTTCACAGTATACTCGAGAAGAGTTATCGTAATTATTGTAAAATTAAACATTCTGAAAAAATTACAGTAAGATACTACAAAATCAAGATTAGGAAACTAAAGAAGATGTATACATTGGTATGCTTTTTCGGGTGTGTCGTACCACCATTTGATTCTCCCCGTGAGCAGATTCACATAGTACAATCTGTGTGTATGCGTGAGCATCATAAACATGTTCGCTTCTCTCCTTTCTTTTCTGTAACTGAATATATAAACAAATTGACAAATAAACAAATCACAACATGTTTCACTAAACAAACAAATAACACGAAACATACTTACTTATCATGTCTAACATACTTACTTATCATATGTCTGTTTAACAGCATCCTCCATTTGAACCACATCCTTCATGGCGTATGTGTAAGAACTATAATATTAATTGAACAGTGACGTGTGTAGGGCTTGGTTATAATAATACATGCACATCAACAGTAACGCAAAAACAAACCAAATCAAGAGCTCAACTGATATCACAGACCAACCAAAGAGCAGGAGAAAACAAACCAAATCAACCTGTAACAGAAGCAGCACAAAAAAACCAAATAAAAGTGTCAGACAAAAAAAAATGGTTGAACCGAATTTTATTAGGGTTCTGAATTAAGAAAAAATATTAAGGAAAATATATGTATAATAAGTTTTAAAAAGATAATTACTTAATATAATTTTTGTAGATAAATTCTATATAGTATAGGATTCCAATAAAATTATAGCCATTTATATATTATAATATGCAACATAATTATCAAAATAACTTGTTGCCTTAGTGGTAAACACACAAGTTATTAATACTACTCTTACAAACGACCCAAGTTCGAATCTCACCATGGTCATTTTTTATAAAAATCGAATTTCACAAAAAAAATATTAAAAATTTATATAATTTATACATTAAATCCGAAAATTATATACTATTGCTTAGGTGGATTAATAAATTGCTTAGTTGGACAAAAAATGCTTATGTGGCATGAAAAACAATTACTGGGCATTGAGGTGGCATTGAGGTGGCTGATGAGTGTCTAAATACTCATCATTTTTATTCCATCTGCAGAAAAAATATTTAGACTGTATTTTATGCAATAATTGTCAAAATCTAGTCCCTGGTTATTCAAAACATGTAATTTTTCATAAAAGGCCCTCAGGGATTTTCAAGTTATCAAAATTAGCCTTATAAAATTCAATTTTGCAAAATGGCAACTTTAGTCCCTGAAATTTCAAAGATTGACAGAAATTACCCCAGGACATTTTAATTTGAAAATTATTATTTTTGGTCCTTGGGAAAATTAAACTTGTCATATTAGGTCCTTTTGATAAATTTTGGAAAAGTGCAGTTTCAGTCCCTCTAGTTTTGTGGAATGGCAAGTGTGGTCCTTGTATTAATACTACAAACCAAACCAGCCCAATGTTTAACCCTGACCCAATAACAACCCACACCCACCCACCCAGCCATATAACCCACACCCTCTCCTCTTTTCCCTCCCAAATCATCCCCCTTTTCTCTGCTTCCCATAAACCCTAAACCTTTTTCACCTTTCTCTGCTACCCAAATCTCACCATCCCAAAACACTCAACCTGCCTTTCACCCTCTTTACCCAGTCAACCCAGTCACTCCCCACTACTATTTCCCTGTCTCTTTCAAGCTTTGGAAGCTACAAAAAGGTGTCACAAGAAACCATTGCCATGGTGGCAATCCACACCTCTACAAATGATGAATCAAAGGCTGTGGTTCCCCAAGTTTTTTTTCTCAAGAATCAATGGACGGCTTGGATTGGATCAAGAAAGCACAAATTTGGTTTATGCCTATTTCATCTCACAAAAGAAGCACACAAAGGAAGAAAGAAGTACCCAAAGCTTTGAGTATAAATATTAGCTTGTAGCCATGATTATAAGGCACCCTAGTTTAGTTTTAAATTTAGTTTCTTTCTTTTAAAACCCTAGTTTTAATTATTCAGTTTCTTTTTCTTAATTGTAGTATTATCTTTTATTAATGAAAAAAAACTGTTTTTAATTTTCTGTCTTATTAATGCTTATTGATAAATTGCTATTACTAGTGTTTTAGTTGTACCTTTTAACAAGTCATAGTCCTTATTCAAAAGCTTTCATAAAATCTTTCGAAGTTTCAGTCTTTGAAAATCTAGTTTTAACTTTTAAGTGAATTCACCCAATAAGGGAGTGTTTGGTTTAAGCTATGTTTGGGTGTTAAAACTATTTTTACCCATTTTGACCTTTATGGTCAAATTAATTTAAGGTTTTAAAGTAGGTTTTACAGGTTTGAAACTGGTTTCTCTTGTTTTTCAAAGTTTGGCTAAGTAAAAATTTGTTTCTGTCTTCACTGGAATTGCACAGGAACAGCAGCTTATGTTTCTGTTCAAGTGCTAATTTAATAGCTTATTTGATGTTTTAAGTTGACAAATTTGGTTTTTATTAAGTCCTTGCATTCCCCACTCAGTCTAGTTTCAGTCGTAAGCACTAGTTTCACCTCTAGCATAAGCGAAATCCCTCTTGAAGTCTTTCATTTGGCTGTTTTACTTGTTCTGTCCCAGCTCAAAATGGCCAAGTGTAGCTGATAACAGCTTAATTTTAAGCTGTTAAAAGCTCTTTCTTGCCTCCAATTAGTTTTTTTTTGCATCCCCACTATGCTAACTTTAATTTTGTAGCTTGACTTTGCCTTGGAAGCTAAACTCTCAGCTTAAAAATAAGCTCTGAACAGCTCACCTAGGCTGTTTTGGGACTGCAGTCTTAGCTTACACAGGCAACCTTTTTTTTTACCTTCATTCTTTAGCTAATTAGTAGATAACTTCAGCTTAATTAGGGATGTTAGAGGCTTATTAGATAGAATAGGTTAGATTAGTTTATCTATTGCTTATTTAATCACTGTTAGCTCATTAGTGCTTATCATAGGAGTTTATTGCTTGTTGTCCATTTTCCATGTTTTAGCTTAGGATCTCCCTAGCTTAGTTCACCATTTCCACTGCTTATTCCCTGTAGTTGCTAGCTTATTTACTCTAGTTTTATTTATCTTTGTTTTGGCTCAGCTTGTTTGTTCATGTTTCCAATATCAAACTGCTGTTGATTTATTTGGTGCTCAAAACGTGAATAAGGTGTGTTTGGTTGAGGTCTGCTCAAAACAGCAGCTTGTGTGCTGTCCAAAACAAATTACTTTTCTTTCTTTTAAGTTCCTTAATTAAATTTAGCTTAGTAGATTTGCATTCATCAGTTTGTAGCTTTATAGAAGCTTGTTGTAGTGTTTTTTCTAGTCCACTTGATTGCCACTTTCCCAAACAGTCCCTTATTTCTTTTTGGTTATGTTTGTGTTCCATTCTCGCTAACGTTCGCTTTTAAGCTTATGAGAGTTTAAGAGTTGTTAAAAGTCTTACTTTAGTCCTAATATTAGTTTCCAAAAGAAAAGTTAAAAAATAAGTGGCAAAGAATTGACAAGCTGGATTCGAACTTAAGACCTCACGCATTACCCACCACACCCAACACTCCCAACCATCTCTGCCCTTGGGACTTTTCTCACAAGATTTACACAAACTATCATCTTAAATACTTTCACTCGTCAACATAAGCACTTGTGGCTTAATTGCAGCTTATTTTCCAAAACAAGATAGTGTTTTTTTTTTTTTTTTTCTTAGATCCAGCATATCTTAAAATACTTTTTGTAATTTTTCCACATTTTTCCCAATTAGTTTAATATTTTTAATCATTTAATTAGTGTTTAATAGTTTTTAATTCGTAGTAATTAATTTAAAAGTCAAAAATACCCGCTTTTCCTAAATTTATTTTAGTCATGTAGAATGTAGGAAAATTAGTTTCACATCCTTAGGCCTTAAATTGCATTATTTTCACTTTTGGAGCTCGGGATTAGCCCGGGGTTTCACACTTTTGCATTTTAGAACCCTAGGATGTAGGTTAGCGTCGTTTTATTTTTTCTTAGGTTTAGTAGTAGTTTATTTAGCGTTTACATTTTTTTTACTTGCTTTACTTTTATTCCCGTTCTTAATTTTGTAGAAATACGTAATCAAAAATCCAAAAATTCGTTTAACCAATTCAAGTCCTAATCAAGAAACTCAACGACACCGTCAATTTCACACCTCGTTGGGACACGACCCCGGAAATCACTTTTCCGGTATCACTTTTATCACACCCGTGAGATTTGATACGTTGACCTTTTCCTAAAGGGTTAATTTGTCGAATTTTACGGTTATTTTGATATACGTTGATATTGTGTTTGTTTTCACCACTCACTTTACCACGAATCAAATTTTACGCCGCCGCCGGAGGTGTGGTTATGACAATATCGTGATTTTTGCGATTAGTGACTTGAAGAACCTTCCTCGTGAAGTTACCCTTTTTGAAAAATACAAAAAAATACTCCTCTCATTCCTCTTATCCGTATGATTCTATTTCTCTTACCCTCTCGTACCGTTTGATTCTACTCTTCTTTAACCTCAAAACCGTTTAATTCTATCTCTTTAACCCTCTATATGTTTAATTCTAATTACGACGATCATCTTCGTGTATGGAAAAGATCAACATCATTGTCACAAGTGCGTGTGAGCGGTGTGGAAGGCCTAGTTCGCTTTAATTTTGCGGTTTGTGCGAATTATCCATCAAAAAGTCTTTTCAAAGTTATTTCAACCACCCGCCACAACCCGAAATACGTTCTAATGTTGACGAACCCGTTCAAACGCCGGAATTACCTCAAGCACCCACCGAGGGTTACGAGGACGATTTCTTTGAATTTAGAGCCCGTAATCTAATCGAGCAAATTCAAGCCTTGAAAAAAGGTCAAGAATTAGAATTGATTACGATGAACCTATTCAAACACCGAGACCATAACGAAGTGGTGGAACTTGCTAGCTCTAAGAGCACACCACTTGTCCCAACTCCGAATCTTCTGAACGCTTTCACCGACGATTTCTTTAGGGCCGAAATGACATGATTCAAAACTTCTTAATTGAACTTCCATGATTCAACTCGGGAAATACCGCTTATGTGATGTTGTTGAACCCTCAATTCCTATTCCCGAGCCCGAAATATTTTCATTTGATCAAAGTTATTGCTACGGTTGTGGAGACTTGTTACCACAAGGTTTTCGTTGTTACAAATGTATATGCGAGTGGTGTGGAAACTATCTTGTCAATGGATGTTGTTCGATTTGTGCCGAGAATTCATTCGCTTATGATTCTAACCCAAACTCTTTCAATTATCCTCAAAACAATTTCAACTACCCTCCACAAAATTTATATGAACCGTAACCGTATTTTCATCATTTCAATGATCAAACATCGTTTCAAAATTTCTCTCCCCAATACCCTCATTGTGCTAAGTGCGGGGGTCCTCATGATGATTATCAATGTCAATCGTGGAATCAAAATTACTTTGGACCCGATCCTTGTTATAACACTTCCGCTTTGACAATGTCCAACCCCCACAACTTTCCGTCATCGATCAATATCCTTGTATCCTTGAAGAACTTTCCGAGGAACAAGCAGCTCACAATGAAAGATTTCTAGTCGAGGAGCAGCACCAAAAGCTTCTCCTATTTAACGAGGCTTGCCGTCTCGATGACGAGGATGAGGAGGATTGGGAGATGATAAAGGACAAGGTGCATACCTCAAGCCCACAAAGTACCGCACATGTCCACTCTCCGACCTTATCTACCGTAGAACCTTCGGATAACCTTTTAATGGGGGACGAAAATCTTAGCACTATTCTGGAAACGGAACCGTCTTGTGTTGAGAACCTTGTCCCAACCCCAAGTGAGTCCGAGGTTATCTCCGGTAATATGTTTGATGAGCCTCTTGATGATGATTCTTCTCTTGACATCCCAAACGATCATGTCGAGATGTTCTCCGATTCTGACAACGATTGTACTTCGTTTGACGATTCTTTATCCTATGGAGACATCGATTATGTCGAGGAGTTACCTTCTGAGCTAGTTAGCTTAGAGGAAGTGAGATTCCGGTGATCCGAAATTGAGGACGAGATACTCCGTAAAAAATTGTTCAATGTAAATCTCCTCGTTTCTAAGATCGAATCATTATGTGCTAAACCAGCTTCATCTCCTACCCCCGTTGTGGATAGTGACTATATCTTGGAAAAGCCCGAACCATTTTCTGAACTTGAGGCGTTGTCCAATGATTCTTCCGAATTTGAAGTATTCCGCTTTGATGACTATCGTACTAAAAAGGAGAGTAGTGGCATTCCCACTTTTCATCTTTCTCTTCCCGAGTATGAGTCGCCCACATTTGAATTGCTTCCTCCTTCTGAAAGGAGTAGACCTTTTCATGAGGAGTTCGCCGGTGAACTCGCCACGCCAATCCTCTTCCTCCGAGAATTGAGGATGAGCTTTTTGAGCAAAATGCTCCACACCTTCTTTCATCCATGAGTAACTCATCTACCCTTAAGGATTTTACCGTGGTTGATACTTGCGTCTCATTCCTCTCCGAGGACAAAGTTTTCAAACCCGGTATCTTACCTTTTAATGGAGTTCACTCTCGGATATTTCTTAAGTCAAACACGGATGTTGTGACTTCTCTTGCGATGGAAAAGATTTTTGAACATTCCGTTAATGTTCCTCAATCTAATCTTTTGCCCACCTATCCCACCCGTTGTCAAGTAATTGACACTTTGCCTTCTCCTCCCATTTCTTCTCCATGTCTTAACTCCTACGAGAGTGAAGATACCATCTTTGACCCCGACATTTCTCATTCTCTTGAGCCGGAAATATATCTCATCGGTGTGGAACTTTCACGCGTTTCAAATGTTTGTCCAACCATTTGAATGAAAGTCCGATGGAGATCTTCTCTTCCACTTGCTCCCCCATGGACCAATGAATTCGGGGTCGAGTCAAGCTAGCGACTCGAGAAACAAAAACAAGAGCACACTATATGGGTTTTCACCCGTATTTCTGACTTCTTTCTACTTTCTACCACCCTAGTGTGGGGGAGTTGCCCCCGCTTTGTACATAAGTTTTCTTCAAAAAAAAAATCAAATAATGGCCGTAGTATTTCCTTTTACGTTCTATGTTTCGGCATAACCGCCGGTACTTTGAATATTGAGGGCAATATTCATTTCTAGTGTGGGGGGGAATTCTCACGAATTTTATCATGTAATTTTACCATCTTATTCCCCCATTTTTGGCCAAATTTTTTATGGTTATCATCCGCCATGTCTAATAAACAAAAGGATTGGCTAATCCAAGAGCAAACGGCTCTTGGTAAAGATATCTCAAATCCGTTGACGGCTTGCAATTTGCCCAAAATTGTATGGTGTTCAACTCACCATATCTTTAATTAGTGAAGAGTTGGCTAGCCGCAAGTTTATGGCTTGTGGTAAAGGCAGTTGGAAAACCATAATTGGTAATCGACTCACCAAAGAGATTTTATCTAAGAGTTGGCTAGTCCAGAAGCAAACGGCTTCTGGTAAAGACAAATCAAATCCGTTGGAAGCAGGTGATTTGCTCAAAATCATATGGTTATCATGTACCAAGGTTCTTACTTGAACTGAAACATTTGGCTACTCCTGAAGTAATGGCTTTTGGTAAAGAGATTCAAAACCATTAAGTTTTCTCAAAAGATTGCTAGGGACTAGCAATAGTTTAGTGTGGGGGATTGATGAGTGTCTAAATACTCATCATTTTTATTTCATCTCTGCAACCGCAAAAATCAAAAACACTTTGAAAAGTCTCAAAAAGACAAAAAAAAATATTTAGACTGTATTTTATGCAATAATTGTCAAAATCTAGTCCCTGGTTATTCAAAAAATGTAATTTTTCATAAAAGGCCCTCAGGGATTTTCAAGTTATCAAAATTAGCCTTATAAAATTCAATTTTGCAAAATGGCAACTTTAGTCCCTGAAATTTCAAAGATTGACAGAAATTACCCCAGGACATTTTTAATTTGAAAATTATTATTTTTGGTCCTTGGGAAAATTAAACTTGTCATATTAGGTCCTTTTGATAAATTTTGGAAAAGTGCAGTTTCAGTCCCTCTAGTTTTGTGGAATGGCAAGTGTGGTCCTTGTATTAATACTACAAACCAAACCAGCCCAATGTTTAACCCTGACCCAATAACAACCCACGACCCAACCCAGCCATATAACCCACACCCTCTCCTCTTTTCCCTCCCAAATCATCCCCCTTTTCTCTGCTTCCCATAAACCCTAAACCTTTTTCACCTTTCTCTGCTACCCAAATCTCACCATCCCAAAACACTCAACCTGCCTTTCACCCTCTTTACCCAGTCAACCCAGTCACTCCCCACTACTATTTCCCTGTCTCTTTCAAGCTTTGGAAGCTACAAAAAGGTGTCACAAGAAACCATTGCCATGGTGGCAATCCACACCTCTACAAATGATGAATCAAAGGCTGTGGTTCCCCAAGTTTTTTTCTCAAGAATCAATGGACGGCTTGGATTGGATTAAGAAAGCACAAATTTGGTTTATGCCTATTTCATCTCACAAAAGAAGCACACAAAGGAAGAAAGAAGTACCCAAAGCTTTGAGTATAAATATTAGCTTGTAGCCATGATTATAAGGCATCCTAGTTTAGTTTTAAATTTAGTTTTCTTTTAATACCCTAGTTTTAGTTTTTCATTCTTTTTCTTAATTGTAGTATTATCTTTTATTAATGAAAAAACTGCTTTTAATTTTCTGTCTTATTAATGCTTATTGATAAATTGCTATTACTAGTGTTTTAGTTGTACCTTTTAACAAGTCATAGTCCTTATTCAAAAGCTTTCATAAAATCTTTCAAGTTTCAAGTCTTTGAAAATCTAGTTTTAACTTTTAAGTGAATTCACCCAATAAGGGAGTGTTTGGTTTAAGCTATGTTTGGGTGTTAAAACTATTTTTACCCATTTTGACCTTTATGGTCAAATTAATTTAAGGTTTTAAAGTAGGTTTTACAGGTTTGAAACTGGTTTCTCTTGTTTTTCAAAGTTTGGCTAAGTAAAATTTGTTTCTCGTTTCATGGAATTGCACAGGAACAAAGCAGCTTATGTTTCGTTCAAGTGCTAATTTAATAGCTTATTTGATGTTTTAAGTTGACAAATTTGGTTTTTATTAAGTCCTTGCATTCCCCACTCTAGTTTCAGCCGTAAGCACTAGTTTCACCTCTAGCATAAGCGAAATCCCTCTTGAAGTCTTTCATTTGGTCGCTTTTACTTGTTCTCGTCTCCACTCAAAATGGCCAAGTGTAATGATACCACTTAATTTAAGCTGTTAAAAGCTCTTTCTTGCCTCCAATTAGTTTTTTTTTGCATCCCCACTATGCTAACTTTAATTTTGTAGCTTGACTTTGCCTTGGAAGCTAAACTCTCAGCTTAAAAATAAGCTCCGAACAGCTCACCTAGGCTGTTTTGGGACTGCAGTCTTAGCTTACACAGGTAACCTTTTTTTTACCTTCATTCTTTAGCTAATTAGTAGATAACTTCAGCTTAATTAGGGATGTTAGAGGCTTATTAGATAGAATAGGTTAGATTAGTTTATCTATTGCTTATTTAATCACTGTTAGCTCATTAGTGCTTATCATAGGAGTTTATTGCTTGTTGTCCATTTTCCATGTTTTAGCTTAGGATCTCCCTAGCTTAGTTCACCATTTCCACTGCTATTCCCCTCGTAGTTGCTAGCTTATTTACTCTAGTTTTATTTATCTTTGTTTTGGCTCAGCTTGTTTGTTCATGTTTCCAATATCAAACTGCTGTTGGTTTATTTGGTGCTCAAAACGTGAATAAGGTGTGTTTGGTTGAGGTCTGCTCAAAACAGCAGCTTGTGTGCTGTCCAAAACAAATTACTTTTCTTTCTTTTAAGTTCCTTAATTAAATTTAGCTTAGTAGATTTGCATTCATCAGTTTGTAGCTTTATAGAAGCTTGTTGTAGTGTTTTTTCTAGTCCACTTGATTGCCACTTTCCCAAACAGTCCCTTATTTCTTTTTGGTTATGTTTGCTGTTCCATTCTGCTAACAGATTCGTTTTTAAGCTTATGAGAGTTTAAGAGTTGTTAAAAGTCTTACTTTAGTCCTAATATTAGTTTCCAAAAGAAAAAGTTAAAAAAAATAAGTGGCAAAGAATTGACAGAAGCTGGATTCGAACTTAAGACCTGCTGTCTGCTGCACACGACCACACACCCAACACTCCCAACCATCTGCGCCCTTGGGACTTTTCTCACAAGATTTACACAAACTATCATCTTAAATACTTTCACTCAGTTTTTCAACATAAGCACTTGTGGCTTAATTCAGGCTTATTTTCCAAAACAAGATAGTGTTTTTTTTTATTTTTCTTAGATCCAGCATATCTTAAAATACTTTTTGTAATTTTTCCACATTTTTCATAATTAGTTTAATATTTTTAATCATTTAATTAGTGTTTAATAGTTTTTAATTCGTAGTAATTATTTTAAAAGTCAAAAAATACCCGGCTTTTTCCTAAATTTATTTTTAGTCATGTAGAATGTAGGAAAATTAGTTTCACATCCTTAGGCCTTAAATTGCATTATTTTCACTTTTGGAGCTCGGGATTAGCCCGGGGTTTCACACTTTTGCATTTTAGAACCCTAGGATGTAGGTTAGCGTCGTTTTATTTTTTCTTAGGTTTAGTAGTAGTTTATTTAGCGTTTACATTTTTTTTACTTGCTTTACTTTTATTCCCGTTCTTAATTTTGTAGAAATACGTAATCAAAAATCCAAAAATTCGTTTAACCAATTCAAGTCCTAATCAAGAAACTCAACGACACCGTCAATTTCACACCTCGTTGGGACACGACCCGGGAAATCACTTTTCCGGTATCACTTTTATCACACCCGTGAGATTTGATACGTTGACCTTTTTCCTAAAGGGTTAATTTGTCGAATTTTACGGTTATTTTGATATACGTTGATATTGTGTTTGTTTTCACCACTCACTTTACACGAATCAAATTTTGGCGCCGCTGCCGGGGAGGTGTGTTGCGACAATATCGTGATTTTTGCGATTAGTGACTTGAAGAACCTTCCTCGTGAAGTTACCGTTTTTGAAAAATACAAAAAATACTCCTCTCATTCCTCTTATCCGTATGATTCTATTTCTCTTACCCTCTCGTACCGTTTGATTCTACTCTTCTTTAACCTCAAAACCGTTTAATTCTATCTCTTTAACCCTCTATATGTTTAATTCTAATTACGACGATCATCTTCGTGTATGGAAAAGATCAACATCATTGTCACAAGTGCGTGTGTGTGTGGAAGGCCTAGTTCGCGAATTTTGCGGTTTTGGTAATTATCCATCAAAAGTCTTTTCAAAGTTATTTCGACCACCCGCCACAACCCGAAATATGTTCTAATGTTGACGAACCCGCTCAAACGCTTCGGAATTACCTCAAGCACCCACCGAGGGTTACGAGGACGATTTCTTTGAATTTAGAGCCCGTAATCTAATCGAGCAAATTCAAGACGATGAAAAAAGGTCAAGAATTAGAATTGATTACGATGAACCTATTCAAACACCGGAGACCATAACGGAAGTGGTGGAACTTGCTAGCTCTAAGAGCACACTACTTGTCCCAACTCCGAATCTTCGTAACGCTTCACCGACGCATTTCTTTAGGGCCGAAATGACATGATTCAAAACTTCTTAATTGAACTTCGTCATGATTCAACTTCGAGAAATACCGCTTTATGTGATGTTGTTGAACCCTCGATTCCTATTCCCGAGCCCAAATATTTTCGCTTGATCAAAGTTATTGCTACGGTTGTGGAGACTTGTTACCACAAGGTTTTCGTTGTTACAAATGTATGTGCGAGTGGTGTGGAAACTATCTTGTCAATGGATGTTGTTCGATTTGTGCCGAGAATTCATTCGCTTATGATTCTAACCCAAACTCTTTCAATTATCCTCAAAACAATTTCAACTATCCTCCACAAAATTTATAACGAACCGAACCGTATTTTCATCATTTCAATGATCAAACATCGTTTCAAAATTTCTCTCCCCAATACCCTCAATGTGCTAAGTGTGGGGGTCCTCATGATGATTATCAATGTCAATCGTGGAATCATAATTACTTTGGACCCGATCCTTGTTATAACACTTCCAGTTTTGACAATGTCCAACCCCCACAACTTCCCGTCATCGATCAATATCCTTGTATCCTTGAAGAAATTTCCGAGGAACAAGCTCTCAATGAAAGATTTCTAGCCGAGGAGCGAGCAGCTCAAAAGCTTCTCCTATTTAACGAGGCTTGCCGTCTCGATGACGAGGATGAGGAGGATTGGGAGATGATAAAGGACAAGGTGCATACCTCAAGCCCACAAAGTACCGCACATGTCCACTCTCCGACCTTATCTACCGTAGAACCTTCGGATAACCTTTTAATGGGGGACGAACATCTTAGCACTATTCCAGAAATGGAATCGTCTAGTGTTGAGAGCCTTGTCCCAATCCCAAGTGAGTCCGAGGTTATCCCCGGTAATATGTTTGATGAGCCTCTTGATGATGATTCTTCTCTTGACATCCCAAACGATCATGTCGAGATGTTCTCCGATTCTGACAACGATTGTACTTCGTTTGATGATTCTTTATCCTATGGAGACATCGATTATGTCGAGGAGTTACCTTCTGAGCTAGTTAGCTTAGAGGAAGTGAGAGATTCTGGTGATCTGGAAATTGAGGACGAGATACTCCGTAAAAAATTGTTCAATGTAAATCTCCTCGTTTCTAAGATCGAATCATTATGTGCTAAACCAGCTTCATCTCCTATCCCCGTTGTGGATAGTGACTATATCTTGGAAAAGCCCGAACCATTTTCTGAACTTGAGGCTTTGTCCAATGATTCTCTTCCGGAATTTGAAGTATTCCGCTTTGATGACGATTGTACTAAAAAGGAGAGTAGTGGCATTCCCACTTTTCATTTTTCTCTTCCCGAGTATGAGTCGTCCACATTTGAATTGCTTCCTCCTTCCGAAAGGAGTAGACCTTTTCATGAGGAGTTCGCCGGTGAACTCGCTCACGTCAATCCTCTTCCTCTGAGAATTGAGGATGAGTTTTTTGAGCAAAATGCTCCACACCTTCTTTCATCCATGAGTAACTCATCTACCCTTAAGGATTTTACCGTGGTTGATACTTGCGTCTCATTCCTCTCCGAGGACAAAGTTTTCAAACCCGGTATCTTACCTTTTAATGGAGTTCACTCTCGGATATTTCTTAAGTCAAACACGGATGTTGTGACTTCTCTTGCGGTGGAAAAGATTTTTGAACATTCCGTTAATGTTCCTCAATCTAATCTTTTGCCCACCTATCCCACCCGTTGTCAAGTAATTGACACTTTGCCTTCTCCTCCCATTTCTTCTCCATGTCTTAACTCCTACGAGAGTGAAGATACCATCTTTGACCCCGACATTTCTCATTCTCTTGAGCCGGGAATATATCTCATCGGTGTGGAACTTTCACGTGCTTCAAATGTTTGTCCAAACATCTTGAATGAAAGTCCGATGGAGATTTTCTCTTCCACTTGCTCCCCCATGGACCAATGAATTCGGGGTCGAGTCAAGCTAGCGACTCGAGAAACAAAAACAGTAGCACACTATATGGGTTTTCACCCGTATTTCTGACTTCTTTCTACTTTCTACCACCCTAGTGTGGGGGAGTTGCCCCCCGCTTTTGTACATAAGTTTTCTTCAAAAAAAAAAAAAAAAAAAAAATTCAAGTAATGGCCGTAGTATTTCCCTTTTACGTTCTATGTTTCGCATAACCGCCGTACTTTGAATATTGAGGGCAATATTCATTTCTAGTGTGGTGGGGAATTCTCACGAATTTTATCATGTAATTATACCACCCAATTCCCCCATTTTTGGCCAAATTTTTTTTTTATGGTTATCAATCCGCCATGTCTAATAAACAAAAGGATTGGCTAATCCAGGAGCAAACGGCTCTTGGTAAAGATATCTCAAATCCGTTGACGTCTTGCAATTTGCCCAAAATTGTATGGTGTTCAGCTCACCATATCTTTAATTAGTGAAGAGTTGGCTAGCCCGCAAGTTTATGGCTTGTGGTAAAGGCAGTTGGAAAACCATAATTGGTAATCGACTCACCAAAGAGATTTTATCTAAGAGTTGGATAGTCCAGAAGCAAATGGCTTCTGGTAAAGACAAATCAAACTCCTTGGAAGTGGTGATTTGCTCAAAATCATATGGTTATCGGTGTACCATAGTTCTTACTTGAACTGAAACATTTGGCTACTCCAGAAGTAATGGCTTTTGGTAAAGAGATTCAAATCCATTAAGTTTTCTCAAAAGATTGCTAGGGACTAGCAATAGTTTAGTGTGGGGGATTGATGAGTGTCTAAATACTCATCATTTTTATTCTATCTGCACTGCAAAAACTAAAAACACTTTGAAAAGTCTCAAAAAGACAGAAAAAATATTTAGACTGTATTTTATTCAATAATTGTCAAAATCTAGTCCCTGGTTATTCAAAACATGTAATTTTTCATAAAAGGCCCTCGTGGATTTTCAAGTTATCAAAATTAGCCTTATAAAATTCAATTTTGCAAAATGGCAACTTTAGTCCCTAAAATTTCAAAGATTGACAGAAATTACCCCAGGACATTTTTAATTTGAAAATTATTATTTTTGGTCCTTGGGAAAATTAAACTTGTCATATTAGGTCCTTTTGATAAATTTTGGAAAAGTGCAGTTTCAGTCCCTCTAGTTTTGTGGAATGGCAAGTGTGGTCCTTGTATTAATACTACAAACCAAACCAGCCCAATGTTTAACCCCTCACCCAATAACAACCCACCGACCCAACCCACCATATAACCCACACCCTCTCCTCTTTTCCCTCCCAAATCATCCCCCTTTTCTCTGCTTCCCATAAACCCTAAACCTTTTTCACCTTTCTCTGCTACCCAAATCTCACCATCCCAAAACACTCAACCTGCCTTTCACCCTCTTTACCCAGTCAACCCAGTCACTCCCCACTACTATTTCCCTGTCTCTTTCAAGCTTTGGAAGCTACAAAAAGGTGTCACAAGAAACCATTGCCATGGTGGCAATCCACACCTCTACAAATGATGAATCAAAGGTTGTGGTTCCCCAAGTTTTTTTCTCAAGAATCAATGGACGGCTTGGATTGGATCAAGAAAGCACAAATTTGGTTTATGCCTATTTCATCTCACAAAAGAAGCACACAAAGGAAGAAAGAAGTACCCAAAGCTTTGAGTATAAATATTAGCTTGTAGCCATGATTATAAGGCACCCTAGTTTAGTTTTAAATTTAGTTTCTTTCTTTTAAAACCCTAGTTTTAATTATTCAGTTTCTTTTTCTTAATTGTAGTATTATCTTTTATTAATGAAAAAAAACTGTTTTTAATTTTCTGTCTTATTAATGCTTATTGATAAATTGCTATTACTAGTGTTTTAGTTGTACCTTTTAACAAGTCATAGTCCTTATTCAAAAGCTTTCATAAAATCTTTCGAAGTTTCAGTCTTTGAAAATCTAGTTTTAACTTTTAAGTGAATTCACCCAATAAGGGAGTGTTTGGTTTAAGCTATGTTTGGGTGTAAAAACTATTTTTACCCATTTTGACCTTTATGGTCAAATTAATTTAAGGTTTTAAAGTAGGTTTTACAGGTTTGAAACTGGTTTCTCTTGTTTTTCAAAGTTTGGCTAAGTAAAAATTTGTTTCTGTCTTCACTGGATTTGCACAGGAACAGCAGCTTATGTTGCTGTTCAAGTGCTAATTTAATAGCTTATTTGATGTTTTAAGTTGACAAATTTGGTTTTTGTTAAGTCCTTGCATTCCCCACTCACTCTAGTTTCAGTCGTAAGCACTAGTTTCACCTCTAGCATAAGCGAAATCCGTCTTGAAGTCTTTCATTTGGCTGTTTTACTTGTTCGTCTCCACTCAAATGGCCAAGTGTAGCTGATAACAAAATTTTAATTTTGTTAAAAGCTCTTTCTTGCCTCCAATTAGTTTTTTTTTGCATCCCCACTATGATAACTTTAATTTTGTAGCTTGACTTTGCCTTGGAAGCTAAACTCTCACAAAATAAGCTCCAACATCTCACCTAGCATTTTGGGACTCAGTATCTTAGCTTACACAGCAACCTTTTTTTACCTTCATTCTTTAGCTAATTAGTAGATAACTTCAGCTTAATTAGGGATGTTAGAGGCTTATTAGATAGAATAGGTTAGATTAGTTTATCTATTGCTTATTTAATCACTGTTAGCTCATTAGTGCTTATCATAGGAGTTTATTGCTTGTTGTCCATTTTCCATGTTTTAGCTTAGGATCTCCCTAGCTTAGTTCACCATTTCCACCGCTATTCCCTCGTAGTTGCTAGCTTATTTACTCTAGTTTTATTTATCTTTGTTTTGGCTCAGCTTGTTTGTTCATGTTTCCAATATCAAACTGCTGTTGATTTATTTGGTGCTCAAAACGTGAATAAGGTGTGTTTGGTTGAGGTTCTGCCAAAAAAAGCAGCTTGTGTGCTGTCCAAAACAAATTACTTTTCTTTCTTTTAAGTTCCTTAATTAAATTTAGCTTAGTAGATTTGCATTCATCGCTTTGTAGCTTTATAGAAGCTTGTTGTAGTGTTTTTCTAGTCCACTTGATTGCCACTTTCCCAAAAAAGTCCTTATTTCTTTTGGTTATGTTTGCTGTTCCATTCTGCTAACAGATTCGTTTTTAAGCTTATGAGAGTTTAAGAGTTGTTAAAAGTCTTACTTTAGTCCTAATATTAGTTTCCAAAAGAAAAAGTTAAAAAAAATAAGTGGCAAAGAATTGACAGAAGCTGGATTCGAACTTAAGACCTGCTGTCTGCTGCACACGACCTCACACCCAACACTCCCAACCATCTGCGCCCTTGGGACTTTTCTCACAAGATTTACACAAACTATCATCTTAAATACTTTCACTCAGTTTTTCAACATAAGCACTTGTGGCTTAATTCAGGCTTATTTTCCAAAACAAGATAGTGTTTTTTTTATTTTTCTTAGATCCAGCATATCTTAAAATACTTTTTGTAATTTTTCCACATTTTTCATAATTAGTTTAATATTTTTAATCATTTAATTAGTGTTTAATAGTTTTTAATTCGTAGTAATTATTTTAAAAGTCAAAAAATACCCGGCTTTTTCCTAAATTTATTTTTAGTCATGTAGAATGTAGGAAAATTAGTTTCACATCCTTAGGCCTTAAATTGCATTATTTTCACTTTTGGAGCTCGGGATTAGCCCGGGGTTTCACACTTTTGCATTTTAGAACCCTAGGATGTAGGTTAGCGCGTTTTTTTTTTTCTTAGGTTTAGTAGTAGTTTATTTAGCGTTTACATTTTTTTTTACTTGCTTTACTTTTATTCCCGTTCTTAATTTTGTAGAAATACGTAATCAAAAATCCAAAAATTCGTTTAACCAATTCAAGTCCTAATCAAGAAACTCAACGACACCGTCAATTTCACACCTCGTTGGGACACGACCCAGGAAATCACTTTTCCGGTATATCTTTTATCACACCCGTGAGATTTGATACGTTGACCTTTTTCCTAAAGGGTTAATTTGTCGAATTTTACGGTTATTTTGATATACGTTGATATTGTGTTTGTTTTCACCACTCAGTTTACACGAATCAGTGGCATTAATGCCAAATTCCTCCTGTTATATATAATATAGAGATATATATAAGAAGGGTAAAAGAAGTTTACCATGAGCTGCTTCGGTGTCAACCTCAGCAGTTCCACTGGGAGATCCATTCTCAGCATGGAGAACATCCGGAAACCCGTTACCTGGAAGAATAACAATATGTGTCACATCCAGTTCGGTTCTCGAATAAAAAGTTTGAAGGGGAACAACGTTTAGGTACTCACCTCCAGGGTTCTCCTCGGCGTACTCAGGAGCATCCATAACAACATATGTATCATCATGAAGCGTATCATCGTCAGCCAGCTCGCTCTCGCCAGGTGGCTCATGGGACCTCGCTTCAGCAGGCTCTCCGTCTACTCTATTTCTCCTGATCGCATCTGCGGGTACTTCGGTCCAAGTAGAGGCTTTTCGCTTGGCTGTGCTCCTAGCCTTTGCGATCACCTTAGGGTTAGGCTGGGTAGTTGCAAACTCCTCGAGGGTAGGACTCGGAATAACAGTTCCCACCGGAACAGGCTGTGCAGCGCGATCCGCAACACGCTCAAGAGTGGAAGTACATTGATCATGAAATTCCTCCCTCACCTCACTTCCATCAACTGAAGGCATACACATAAAATCCCAAATGCCCATAACAGCAAAAGAAGCTTTTGTTAGAAACATACGAGAAAACAAGTTACAATATGAAAACATTTAGACAGATAAACATATTCCCCCCATACCAGTGTCGTCACGACGTCTTAGCACTGGGTCGCACACTTTCGACTTCCATACCCGACTCAGCCCGAAAAGAACCAACACACCCTCAGGAAGCCTACGAAGCTTCACAACATGCTCACATAACTGATCTACATCCTCTTGACTATAGTCAATAATAGGTAAGTCATCTGCAATAGATGACTCTGGATGTCTCCAAGGCATATAGTCCGGAATAGCCCGTCGGTCTATCAAGAAATTTTTTTCCTTCCACTCCTTCAAACCAGATCTACTATCATCCATACATACATGTTCAGCGTGTCTAACCTTAGCAAAAGAAAACCAATCCCCTTGCTTGGAAAGTGTTTGAAACTTCCGAAACAAGTCAACAGTAGGCTCTATATTCCGACTTAGGCAAAGGACTTCGAACGTAGTGATTTTAAGCAAGCCTAAAGGAACTAGCTGGGAGATGTGCACCTTAAAGTGTTTAAGAACAACTAAAAGGAAAGAGGAAAATGGAACCCTAACACCCGAGAAGTAAAAAATCCTAGTGTATACACCAATCACATGATCTGGGAGGTCTAATATTCGAAATTTGGCGTCAGGCAAACGAGGATTTAATTCCAAAGGAATGTTGTATCTAGTTATCAAATTGCTAAGCTCGAAGTTTCTCAGCTTAGAGGTAAAAATATGCATATCTTTCTTAGCCATGACAAAATAAATAGGAGTTAACGATTACCTCCGATCGAGATAACCCAAACTCCGATCGAAGCTCACTCGTTCTAACCTCCGACTGAACCCCTACTTGGCTCAAACCTCCAGATGAAATAACTTATCCCAACTGAAATTTTAGAGTATCCTGCACGGAAGGAAAAATAATTTGGAATAAATATGAAAAAGAACAAACCTTAATCTATATAAGGGTAAAACATGTGAACGTTGAGCCCTACAATGATAATATTGCGATAAAGCATGTGATCCTCTAATTGCTTTTCTCTTTTTGAATGAGGAAAAGCAAAGGCATACATAGCTACCCCAACTAAAATCATTTTCGTCACATCATTACATCAATACTATTTTGGAATGCATCCAACATCCACATGCCGATTAAAGTTTTCATCCTCCATGAACCAACTTAACCTTTTTATTTTCAAAAATTGGTCATCTTACACATAGCTATATTGCTAACAAAAAGTCCATCTCTTATCATAAAATACAATATCCATTTCTTTTTCTAATAGTTACCAAGAGTACACGAACTTCATGTCAACACATATTTTTATACTTGGAATATTAAACATGGATTGACAAAAGTGTAGTACTCTTGCCCTTTAGAATGACAGCCATTCACCAAAAAGACAACAACATGCTCATGACAATATTTTATTACACATCTTAGCATGTGATGCATATAGTGAAGCATATTTCATTTGTAAACACTTATAGGAGGCTATAGGTAGGTGGGAACATATTTTATTATCTTATTACAGGGAAGTAACTACTGGATATAGAGAAAAACAAATTAAGATCAAGGCATCATGATAATATGTTGTGGCTTCGTTACAAACTTCATCACAGGTAAATTATACATTCCTATGTATTAAGCATGAATCTTGTTCAAGATAATGTGAAAAATGGAAGTGGGAATTACCTCTGGACGAGTCACAAACGCCGGTCAATCCACTCCTCGTAACCTCAGATCGAGGCAACTCCTCCTAACCTCCGATCGAGACAACTCTTCCAAACAACTCCGATCGAGAATCTCTGAACGAGTCACAAAACCTCCACCAATCTCGACTCCACAACAAGATTGTCTAACCAAAAACTCCGGTCGAAACACTAGTACCCACCTCCGATCGAGACGCGTGCTCACCCAAGACTCCGATCGAAACAATGGGTGTGAGCTCCGCACGAGGCAATAAACACACTAGTCCATGCGCTGACTTGCCTCTGATGGAGAGTGGCTAGGTTTATTATAAACTCTTTTGCTATCTCTTTTTACTTATGTAAAACAAAAAAAGTTGGGCTATGTAGACACTCTGGATGAAGCCCACTACGGACGAGCCCACTCCGAATGAAACCACTCCGGACGAACCTACTGTTTGGTCTAGCAGAAGAACCAAGGGAAATAGTAAATAATGGGAAAAACACTTGTGTGTAAATGTGAACGGGGTAATTATGAAAAGTAAAAGTAGTATTTATACTACGCCGGTGAAAACAAGGCCTACGAGGCTTAAATGACGCGGTCCTGACAAGCCCATGACATACTTGTCATTTAACCCAAATACGATATTTTTTACATAAGGGTGAGAAAGCGACACATCAACACACTAAAACCCTTAGACATTTTTAGTTTTTATTTTTCGCACGATTTTGGTGCAGTGAAAATAACTCTAAAACTATATATGAGTAGTGCGGTCAATCTACGAACGGGTAACTTGAACGACAAGACAAACGTTTTTCTCTTAGTCTAGTACCAACTCTTTGACAATTCATTGATACTAGACTGGGGGGACATGATGAGGTATGTCCTCCTCCGGATACTCCGGAGGAGACAATCACAATTAACTCCAAATATTTCTAAGACATAACCACCCTACTCAGGAGGCATGTCTACTCATGAGGCAATGTCTACTCAGGAGGCAATGCTTATTCAGGAGGAAATGTCTACTCAGGAGGCAATGCCTACTCAGGAGAAGGTGTCTGCTCAGGAGGTAGAATGTTATCTCCATCAGAACTAGTACACTGACAACTGACACACGTTGTACGATGATGTACGAATAGCACAGGCGTCTGGTCCACAAATAGCATGAAGACAACATAGACCCCGAAGACCAAGCCTGATGCTTGTCAGCACCTTATGTGCTTCCCCTTGAAGACAACTTAGCTTCCACAAGAAATATGTCGTGGAGCTAATCTCAGGTAGTATAAAAGGAATGGTTCACACACATGAACAAGGATCCTTTTTACACACACACACACACACACACTCCGATACAGACTTTTCTCCCCCTTACCCTACTTTACTTATCACTTATACCAAGTACTTACTCTCACGCCGGAGCTTGGTCTCGGACTAAAAACCCGAGGCGAGCTAACGGTGTTCTCTCTTATTTCAGCCTACAAGAAGAAGGAGTTGCCGCGGAGTCTCCTGAAGCTTAGAGTTGAAAAGCATCCACGAACTTTTGTTCAAACAGTGAGCAAAGCAGGTTATGATATGAATACACTGATATATTATTATTTTTTTTTCATCATGTTTTTTGCTTAGGGCGTTTTAGGAAGACATTTGTTGTATTGCCTAAATGAACCAAACTAAGATGATTGACCTTACCATATATATGCTAATTTTGAGGAATCAAATTCCACACACTTTATATAGCCTCACATGACCAAGTAGGACATATCTATAGAAAAAATGTTCAACCATGAAATGGCCGGTTTTGAATACCACGACTGAAACATATGTCACTCAAGTACACAAAATTTTTATTGCAAGCTGATTGAAATTGGGTGATAATAAAACCGGGTGACTCACAGCAACAATAAATGACAATGTTCAAATTTGATCAACATATGCTTTGTAAGATTTTTTTGGACTCGATATTTGGTCCGTCCATAACGATATCACACTTCGTGTTCTCTTAGAAATCCGGTAAAAGGGAGGTACTTGTAGCTTTGACTCTTTTTTCGAGACTTGTTTGTTAAGTGTATAGGAATATTGTTGTGCGGGAATGTTAACTGATGTTTTTTTCAATTAAATTTTAAGACACGATTAATCAATAAAAAAACTTCTAAATGTTGTATGAATGTTAATTGATGTTATGTCTTGCAAATGAGAACAACCAGCTGAAATTCTACTATTTTTTGTTTTTTACACTTAGCTATGAAAGTCATGTTTGCCCCTTGATCCTGCAAGGGTTGCTGCCCTTTGACTTTGCTCTTTGTTTGCGGTTTCAAGCTAGTTATTATAACAAGTGTGGACTTCATACTTCTATACTTGTCTTGAGCTATATGTGAATAAGCCATTTAGTTTCAAGTAAAATATATATAATTACCTTAAATAGTTTGTAACACCAAAATTATCAACATTCGTCCGCCATTTTAGTTTAATCTTATTGTATAAAAAATATACCAAACTAACTAAACTCGTGCATAAAAGAAAATGTCACCATGGTGTAAATTTTCACTTTAGTGTATTACACATATTTGAAATTCGAAAATTAAAGTTTTTTTAAAGAGTTAAACCGTCAATGCGTGTATGAATTCCCTACAAATACTATACACATAAGTTACCACTATAATGTTTATATACTTGACATTGTATAAAACCATGTGTCCACATCTTTGATGGGCATGCCAAGCTTAAAAGTTGACACTTTGATAGTCAAGTCCCCAAGAAAGGACACGTTAGGGCACATCTGAATCTGAATCTGACCGCATCTGAACGGGAAAAAAAACTCATGTTTGAACCGCATTATTGCTTGCTCGCATAATTTTTTTGGGCTTTTTGTGTCAAGAATAACAGAACAGCAAAAAGATTCGACACCCTCGACAAGTCTAGACCATTAAGATCTTACTACCTCTTAACGCCGTCTGAACGGAAAACAAAACAACAACGACCAAAATGTCGACCCGCCTCAATTGCAGATTAAGAGGCTGTTAAGAGCCTCTTAACGAAAAACAAACACCACCTTAGGGTGTGTTTATTTAAAAAAAAAAAAAAAATCTTGTTAGCTCTCTTGCTCTTACCAGTAAGAGGATGACAGACGTTTTGATTGTTTGTTTTTTCTTTTGAGTAACCGCAGTATTATACAAAGCATCTTACTCAGAGATGGGAGACTTGTCTTACTGCCTCTTACTCGTTTTGTAAACTTTATATAATATATTTGATTGTTTATTAACTATGTTGTTTTTATGATAAAAAGCCTTGTTTCATATTTACATAAGCTTGTTATCGCATCATTGTTTAATAAACAAATTGCAAAAACAAGCACTTAAAATCATTCGGACACTTATACAAAAACAAACAACATTATTTCGTTCAGATTTACACTTTTTAGCCACCTCTTACCAGTAAGATGTGGTAGTCAGATTCAGACCCAAAACATCTTAATGAAACAAACAAACCCTTAGATATTCAATAGAAGTAATTAAGATGATGTCCATGTCGGACCGATTAGAATTTGCTTGTAATGTTACTCCGCAACTTTTTGTCTCTCTAGTCTCTTGATATAAGCCTTTAATGAAATTTTGATTGGTTTTAAGAAAAAAAACTACTCCGTAATAAAATTTGGTTGAGTTTGAATTAATGTATATATAACGGGGTCGAAACGAACATTTAAAAAGTCGAGAGGTAATTAGCCGTCTTACTCACGGGAGTTTCGGTAATAATGAGTTTAAATACACCCATATTCCCCCATTCGATTAGTTCACAAACAAATTAAAACCTGAAAACCAAAATTTATTAGTTAGCGACAAACTTAGCCGACCAAAGGAGTTTGTATTCGTGAGGTAAGGTTTTCTTCCAAGGTTTTGAGTTTTTTATAAGCTTGCATGTATTTTCTTGCTTTACGTTGCATGGTGGCTTTATATATTCATGCACGATCGAAGTAATAAGGTCGTCCTGAGGTGACAAACTTTTGCTTTAATACAAATCGACATAACAAGTTGATCTTAACTTCTGAGGATCATAATCCTATAGAAATTACTAACCCGTCAACTAGGATAGTATTTAATTAGTTTGTGTATTATATTCCCTAATTTCAGAAGAAAACGGAGATGAGGATTTCAAGGATGAAGATGACAATGATAATTTTGCTATCACTTTGCCTGATTGCCAATGTCAATGCATCATCTAATGGTGATGACTATTTCGTCTTTGACAAGGCTGAAAGAGCAGTAGGTTATAAACCGGTAGGAGGTGGTATTGGTGCAAGTCGTGGCAACAGTGGTATTATTCGTGGATCACGTGGAACAGGCGGAGGAGGAAGATCTGTTGCGCACAACATTCCTCTGGAGCAGGCTCATGGGAGTGCCTACCTACACACGGCTGCTATACCCTTTCACTTCGACTTTCTTGGGCATTTTCGTTATTTTATCAGGCCTGTAACAGAAGGAGGTTATAACAGGGGAGGATCAAAATATCGTGGTGGTGGAGGAGGTGCTATTGTTGCGAGTCGGGGTGGTATTTCTGCAAGTCATGGCGGTAGTAGTATGTAGTGGATCATGAGGTAGATATTGGCGCAAA
The DNA here is from genome assembly GCA_910596185.1 of Chrysanthemum makinoi. Taxonomy (NCBI): domain Eukaryota; kingdom Viridiplantae; phylum Streptophyta; class Magnoliopsida; order Asterales; family Asteraceae; genus Chrysanthemum; species Chrysanthemum makinoi. Next base: position 182,922,311 of record OU343219.1, on the reverse strand, counting down.
TGCTAAAGGTGGATCACGTGGAACAAGCAGATTTGGTAGCAGTGGATGAAGCTCAAGCTTAAGCGGTGGAGGATATTCTTTGGCGTTTTAGAAAATGTTTTGATTTATGTTGAAAGCCCACATTTGTTCTTTTAAATGAAAACTTAACTTACGCCGGTTGTTTTTCTAATCTTGATATCCATTATACATTACATAACTGTATGCAATGGCATTGTTACACGAACAATTGCAAAACAAGATTATTCATAAATTAGCATATGGTAAGGTCAATCATCTTAGTTTGGTGGTTTGAAAGTGTCGATTTGCTTCTCTAGGGAATACAGCCGATGTCCTCCCAAAACGCCCTAAGCATAAAACACGATGAAAAAAATATATATATAACTATATAAGTATGGAAATGTCTACACCAAATGACCAAATAAGTATACTCGCAAAAAAGAGCTAGCCTGATCTAAACTAAACGAAACTAAACCGTATACCAGACACAAAGCATTCTCAACTTAACACTAAAATAAACATAAACTAAACGTATCGGTGACGCAAAGCATTCTCAAAAGGTGAACCGGTTTGTGCCAAAACTGAATTTGCAAACTGCATCCATGAAGACAGAATCTTAACAGCAACTATAATAAGCAAAATTCGGACACACAAAACCTTTTAAATATTGCTCATAAGCCCAAAGACTGAAAATACTAGTTAAGCCCACGTTAGATATGACATAAAACGTTGGACTAATTCAACTATTACAAAGTCCATGCCAACTCAAAATGGTATCATAATCCACAATCTAAAACGTGTTTACCATCTCAAAATGGGTAAAAAATTGACCCATACTTTAATAAATCCAAGACACCGATAAATGTAGTTCTCTAGGCCTAAACTCAAGCCTTTTAAGTTACTAAACCATATACATTCATATACATAGAATAAGGTAATGGATGTAACTATTGTTCATCAAATGCTTGGGTACTTATAGCTATGGTCAACGTTTATATGTTGCGCAGATTGCACAAGTTTTGCAGTTCTTGATCTTTATTACAATAATTAAGTACATATTGATCCGGGCATCGTTGTTAGTTGCCAAAATTTAACGTGTGATATATTGTTCCACACAATACACATTTCAATTAATTTTGGAAGAGACACTTGGATAGTGACTTCATCAATTAAGAGATGGGGTCAATATCGTTTGTTTGCAGAGCTGTTGGTTGTTTTTATTAGCTTTGCTAGTTTCCATTTCCAGGCTGAAATTCATCGATCATTGGAGCTCATTCATTTCACTTGTTGTAAATTTAAGAATGTTAATATGATAATACGACCCAAACACGTTCATTGAAAATGGCAAAATGGTTCTTTTATTGAGAAATGGTAGTTTGCAACCTAAAAGGCTTGTATGATGTCGTATTACTGATATGGCATAACATATCGTGATATCGCTGACATGAACAAAGAATGTTCCATAAGTTTAACTTTCATGATAATCTGTCACTTTTCTCACTTGCAAGTTGCAACGATTGCATGTTTGCTTTCTGCTAACATATCTTAACAAAATGTTTCTGATGACCGATTATAGAAATACTTCTCTTCATGAAAAATAGTACTTATAATAATTGTCCATCGGCGTCCTTAATCAATTTTTTCTTCCTATATGATCGTTCAAATTAACTAGGTACTGGAAACCTATGATGGTTGAAATACTTGTTCTTGGTAACATGATAAAGAAGTCAATTAGGTTGGTATGATGCCAAATTTAATACTGTAGTTCTTTTCATATGTGACTATGATTTTTCTGGAGCCAAGCACCATATGATTCATTGACCCATTTATGATTGCATTTTTAAAATTTTATATAATTGATCTATATAATATGTATAAAATCATCACAAGATACTTATCATTCCAGAAATGATACAAATTCCTCAACATGATATTATTAACTATTTTCCCCACCAACAATTATCAATAAAATTGAAAGCAAAAGCGCCAAATTTGATTATTATGCTTACTTTAAATTATTTCAAAATTCAATTCTTATACTTCTTTTTTCAAATATAGTAGTTCTTTTAAGGGTTTTTTATCATGTGTCTTACTAGCACAGGATAAGAAGGCAAAAAGATACAAAAAGTCTCGAGACTCACAAAAAATGCATTTTTTATAGGTCCCTGAGTTCTTTTTCGTGAAACTCTGAGTCCTTTTTGTGTCTTTTTTTCCTTCTTATTCTGTGTCCTTAAGGCACAAGATAGAAAAATCTTTCTTTTAAAGGCAATATGTAATATACTGATAAAACTAACAAGATCCATGCTTGGACACGAGAACAACAAACTGATAAACCGATCCTAAGACCGATCAAACATAGATATTGCAACTCGCAAGGTGAATATGTGGCCTACTAATTAGTATAGAACTCCGACCTACCAAACACAATAAAACTAAAAGCAAACACCTAGAAATCACGACACAGATTGAAAACCGACCACGACCTGCTAATATGTAACTTTTTTTTCCAAATAAATCGTAGTACTTCAATGTAGTTGAAGAACACTAGTTTTTGGGAGTTTCATAACTGTATAAACTTTTTGTTTATTTTATTAATATGATTTTATTTATTTTTTAATAAAAAATCATCCACTACAAAGGCCACAATTTGGTTTGTGTAGTGTTATAGTGCCCTGAGCATGGTGTTGAACATTTCATTCTTAATTTAAAGTTTAGCAATCATGAACACTGATCTTAGCTTAAGATAACATCAAGATTATTTTGTTTTTTAAATTCAAATGATAGTTTATCATTTTATTCTATGTGATTACCCTCGCTTTATCTTTTTTATTATGGGTTTCTTGCGGCGTTTGCTTATTTATGTTTATGTCATTTTCTATTTTGTTTTTGTTTTTTTAGTTTTTTTGTCTATGTTTGTATGCTTGTTTTTATCATTTTGTTTTATGTCTGCGCTTATCTTTGTTATTGCTCACTTTCACACATGCATACATTCACTTATTTCTGAGCACTCTCACCGCACACACTTGTCGGAGGTTTTCCTGGAAGCAGTTTCCTTACTCTCAGGTTTATCTTGAGGTAGGGTAAAATCTATCTACATTCTATCTCCTCATACCCCTGCACGAGATTTGTTATTGTATTACTCTCGCTTCGCCGTCAGTGAAATGTGTTTGGATATATCCAGTATATAGTAGGTGCAACCTAACTGCCTTAAGGGACTTGGCTTCCAATATGACAGGGGTTTGATAACCCTACCAACAATGGTTTTTGTTTAAAACCAAACACAAACCTATAAAGATGCTTGGTTTTTAGGGTGTGGATGCAATTTGTCATTTATAAATTTAAGAATCAATTTGCACAACAACAAGTTGATCCTATTCTCACTTGAACTAAGATTTATAAATGCAAATTAGTAAACTCAACTATAATTAAGTTGGTAAAGGAAAGAACCGGAACTATCAGACTTTCCTATAATCGCGTTATGAAGCGTGTTATTCTCCCAAAAGGTATTAAGATTCGTGCATCGATCCAAAACTAGTTATAGAACAAACCATAGTAGTTACATATGTTTTGTATGTTCTTAGGAAACTTCATACCAACTTCATAAATGGATCAAAGAAGATCAAGATGTACTTTGTACTTGTCATTCACTATAGTATTATATATCTTTAAACGTGTTTCTTCTAATAAAAAAGTAAATTTTTCATTGCTCAAATTAAACAAATCCTAGATTGTGTAGTGTGGTTCATGATTTGGTATTAAAATAGGGAAATAGAAACAAAGCCCATTAAATAACAAGAGACAAGAAACCTACTCACAAGAGGGCCATGTCCCATTAATACTCCATTCTTTCGCTAACAAGAAATTTAGAATGTTTTTGTAAGTTAGCAAGAGACAAACAATTACCTAACTTGTGTTTGCCCCACAAAGGCGTCTAATTATATCATCCAACAAAAGTTTTGTGTCAAAAAATTCTCTTTGGCAACCTAATAAATCATACTCGAGTAATTTTGAGTTTTTTAGTAGGTAACCTATGTGATTCAATAAACGGATATAAATGTGTGTTTAGTTGTTCGAAAATGAAAAGCTTTTTTGGAATGGTTTTTTAAGAAACTCAAACAGAAAAAGTGTTCAAATTGAGTATTTTCTGAAATTTCTCTACTGAAATCGGAAAACATGTTTTCTGCTATTATAATTATGATTTAGAGAATTTGAATTTAGAGTTCTCTAGTTTTCAAAATGTTCTCTGAAGAAAGAAGAGTTATTCCGTTTTCACAAAGAAACTAGAAAGAAAATTAAGAAAACTATTGTAACTGAGCAAAATGAATATTCTATATATAAGATCATAAATGAGTGTTTATTCAATAATATCTAAATTTTGTTATAGTTTTTTATTTAAAAAAAATGAATTATATGAAAATTTGCATTGTAAACCATTATTGTAGCAAGTGATGTGTATAAATTAAAACTAATGTTCAAACACAGGGTGTACTTTAACAACTAATTACTTGATACCCAATATCTTTAAGCACATTATTTAGCAATAGTTCATTACTTTCATTATTTAGCAATAAGTCTCATAACATGTTTATTTTCATAGCAAAACCAATTAATTAATCTCATTTTGTGATCTTCAAAAGTCCATTGAGAAACGGTGATCACTTGGTGTTTCTTCTAGTATGAATTGTACCCAAAAAAATTATTAGACTAAACTTCTTAGAATCATAAATCCTAACTATTAATAAAACTAATTAAATTCCACTTTGTGATCTACAAAAGTCCCTCTCAAGAAAGAAGAGGAGAAAGTTAGTCATGTTTATCCATAACAAACGGTCACATATTGGTTCATTTTAGTGATAAAGGTCCCCCAAAAAGTGTTAACATTTGGATTAGTCAATAATTCATAGTCTTATCCTAAGTATATCAAATTCAATACTTATGCTCGTCAATTATGCCCTTCATTTTCTCCCTTTTCAATCTCCACTTGCCTCTTCGCGTCCATGTATCGTGTCTATCGTCATTAATCATCCTCTTGTCGTTGTAAGTTGTAACTATCATCATCCCTTGTATTCTCACTACTCATAGCTCAATAATACAAAAAGACTTTTCGCTATTCTATCATATTTATGATCATTGATCTATAAGCATAAGGAAATGAAATAATAATGGAAAGTTTTAGATCCTACGTACTTTTCATTTTGCATATTGATGTTAGTCGCAATAATGAGCATTAGTACCATACTCTAGCTACAACCAACAAAGATTGTATTGCCATAAATACATCACTTATTTAAATCTAGCTATAATTTTTATTTTCTAGGCAAACATATATCTAAACTAAGCTTAGTTTCATGACATGCATAATGGCATCATGTACATTGTATCTTGTTGGGAAACTTCATACTATCTTCAAAAACATGATCCAGTTAGATCAAGATGTACTTTTGTACTTGTACTTATTAATTGTTTAATCCTAAAGCATAAAAATTCAAATCTAAATCTTCTATTTTGACATTGTTATATAGGGGGGAGGAATGTGCAGAAGAACATTTTAAATTAATAGCAAAATCCATTAAGTAAAAGGGACAATATACCTACTTAATTAGGAGAGTATGTCTCTTAAGTCTAATCTTGTTTAGTTGAGTGGTCTTGACATGAAACTAAGAATGTTTTTAACACTATGACAAAGACAATCAAGACCTAATTTATGTTGGCCCCATAAGAACACATTATATGTCATCAAACAAATTTTTATATAGAATGGGACCGGGCCCTTGTACTCTTATGTTTCACAATTTGACCCCTTGAAGTTTTGTGAACAACATCAATTGGCTTCAAGTATTTATGTTTTGATTATATGGTATCTTAAATAAGAGATTCAAAGAGATTCATGGTTGTTTTGATACATCCGCATCAAGGAGGCCAAGTTGACACTTGTGCACCCAACCAATTGTTTCATTGTTGGAGTTGGATTTTATTATAGCTACGAAGGCGTTTTGGACATATTAAATTTTCAATGTTCTTTCGTACATCAAATTAATGAGGTTTCACATGCAATGAGGAGGCAAGTCTAAAATGATGTCTTCAACTAGAAAGACGGGCAACATTCACTTGTAAGGGTAGTTGTGTCATGTAATTAGGCCGCTGGCTCTTTGGCCTTTATTTGGATACGTAGTAGGCTTTTTTTGTTCGCTTACACAATGCTAGCTAGACATTAGCCAAAACACAATGAAGTTCTTTTAATGCCTATGAAATCAATGATTTACCATATTTATAAGCTTAAATTTGATTAAAACTCGTGTCAATAATGGAGCTTTATGATCACCCTATACCGAAAGTTTTTAGTATAAAGCAAATCAAAGACTCATTACCATCAAATGATATAACCATTTACGATTCTAGCTAGGTAATAGCTCTCTCCGAGAATGTAAATCTTACCGTAAATTTTTGGACCACAAACTGTGTTACTAATTCGGTATAAATAAACTAAAAGGAAAAAAAAGGGATAAATTGTGATAGTAATGAAAACATAAACTAAAGGGAGTGAGGTGCAATTCATTCATAATAATAGTTTGCACATTCTATGGTTATAAGTAGCGAGGGACTCCAAACATTATTGCCCCACTATGGGAACAACAAAGAATAATAATTTACAATAAAAACTATAAAAGGAAGAATGGATGATTAATTTATGAGAACAAGTATTTCGTACCCCCCGCGACACGACAGGGGTATTTCGATACCGAATTTGTGACTACAATGATTTAGTAGCTTCTCCAATGGTACATAAAATATATCATTTTACACCACATCATAATAACCGTAACGGCCAACAATAGAATAAGCTCAAATCCAACTGCGTTGCCTTTAAAACTAAATATCACCTATCTTAGTAACCGCAATAATTATGTGCAGGTTCTACATAATTTTTTTCAACTACATTATGGTTCGCTCTAACTTGGAGGTACTTACTGTACATATTACAGGAGTTGTCACGTACCTTCAAAGTTCACGTACACTTACCACGTGTCCTAATTCAAACGTTTATTATACATATATGTACCAGCATAGTTTGCAAATCGCCTGAGAACACGCGAATCTGGATATAGTTTCAAATGCCACACAACATCTTGTAATTTCAGTGTATTTGTAGTAAACCTGTTTGCAGGAACAAAAAAAAAACATTTTATCGTATTATGCACATGTACAAATATCCCAACAAAAATCATGAGCATACCAGTCGTTGAATTTCTCACGAACCTGTAGGACGTTCGAGATTCTGGGCATATCGCTCGTCACGTGGTTCGCTTTGGCATAAGAAACCACTGTTCCACTAGGGTTGAGCGTCGGTTCGGTTCGGTTTAGTGTCGGGTCCGTCGGTTCGGTCCGGTTTACGTGTGTTTGTGCATGTTTTTGTCGGTTTTGGGTCGGACCGAACCGAACCGAAACCGAAAATTGTAAAAAACCGAAACCGAAACCGAACCGAAGGGTTGTCGGGTCGGTTCGGTTTTTGTCGGTTTTGTCGGTCCGGTTCGGTTTTGAACCTTCCATGCTCAGCCCTATGTTCCACTTATCTGTACAATTTATAAAGGTGCAAATACCATATCCAGTCCGTACTTCCAACACCACCTGTTCCACTTCTCACAGATGGGAGTTCAGATTAGATTTGTACCAACCTGTTATTCCATGACGTCTATCACCCCCGTGAGTGTCAACTTCTAGGAAGCACGGACACGGCTAAAACCTCGGAGTGGCGGTGTCGGACACGCGTCGGACACGGACACGCCTCCGACACGTGTCCGACACGCACGTGCCGTGTCCCACGTGCTGATTGTGCCGGACACGGATTTGGACACTCCTGGACACGGTTAAAATCGGAAAAGAGATCCACGGAGGCGGAAGGTGGCTGCCGGAAATCCGCTTTGTTGCATCATCGGAAAAGAGATCCATTAGATGTTGACTACCGCTAGCATCACCATCGAGATCCACCAACGGAAAACAGATTACATATGGTGTATCGAGACATGGTGGATCGGAAGTCCATTGGGAACTTTGATTGGAATTTGAGAGTTGATTGAGAGGTAGAAATGTAGGTGATATTTTGTGGTTGTGTTTTTATTTTTTAATGTGTATACACAAATGAAAGAAAGATGAATTAGAAAAAAAGAAGGTGGAAGTGGTGAGTGAGGCTGACACATTCACGTGGATGACATTACTACTGTATATTATTTTTTTTTCTTATTTAAAAGTTTAATGTTTTTTCTTATTTAAAAGTTTTATATATACATATAATATATAAAATAAATATTTAATTCCCGTGTCCACGCCGTGTCCGTGTCCTATATTTTTAGATTTTGCCGTATCGCTGTGTCCGTGTCTGTGTCCGTGTCCGTGTCAGTGTCCGTGCAACCTAGGTCAACTTAAAGATTAACATTCCGTACTTCCAGTTCTTCGAAACCCGAAGTAAGTCCAATCTTATGCCTAGCCATATCCAGAATCATACCTGAAGAACTTTACTAATGAACATCAATACCTATCGTATGAGTTTTTTCATTTTTTTTTATAGAAGCAATCACTTACATTACTTATGCCCGGCAACGGGCAACATGAAAACTTACAGAATAGTAGATAACTGATATAGGTATCATACATATTACAGTACGTACGTCCTAACTCCTACTATACATCTAAGAGGGGTATGCCTCTATGCGTGTGAATTATGCCCACTACATAGGCATGGTTTCAAAATCTGTTGTGACCTGGTCATGTTGCTAATCATGTTTCGGCTTCTTAGCATCAGGGCCACTCTCCATATGGGAAAATGTTGACACTATGCATATGTTATTGGTTCCTGATCATTGTTGGCCCTACGCAGTCCTCTAATTTATGTGGAGTAGTTATACTTGCCTTATGTGTTCTGCCTCGGGTACATGTGGGTTTGGATAGTATCTGGTTGTTGGTGTTGCCAACAATTGCAATTCCCCCGACCCTTCAAAACAAATGAATATATTGTTACACATTATTATTCCTAGATCGAAATAAGGGTTACAGAGTTAGTGTTTCAGGTTATCATAAGTCATGTACCTGTCCGTGAGACGTGTTGTACAAACCCGGTCGGCGATTGTGTTCGGGGATTTCTTGTGCGAGATCGACCCTGATGTGTAACGCGTGATTGTGCCCTTTACATTGCGCCTGCCACCTATGCGTATACGTTACATAACGGCTTAAATGCAGGTTGTGAATGATCACGTCACGTAATTAACGACGAATGATGTACCTGTTAGCTGGCGCCTATAGGGTGGCACATTTGGTGTCTCCATTGGTGAAAGAGGTGATGCTGATCTAGCTGATTGTGAGGTGGATGCAGTTATGTGGGCTGAATTCGATACTCGTTCCACACCTGCAATAAGTTGATAGAAAACATATGAGGACACGCAAAGGAGCTAGAAAATTGCCAGTATAAAATGTATGAAAGAGGGTGCCTGTATTTGCTTACCAAAGGGTAGAGACGTATTTGTGACTGTTGGAACTTGACCTTCAGTTGTGCGCAATGTAGATGGAATACCCATGCCGGAACACTGAACTGCAGTTCAACGTGGCGTCCGCTGCTAGATCCTGCTTCAGACGCGTACCGTGTTTCCGACACACCTGGAAGAAAGTTAACAATTAGACAATGAATGAATGTACTGGGATTCTTACAGTACATTTTCTATGTTCGTTAAATATAATAGGACATTATTTATGCAATTCCAATCAGATTTGCTAATAGTAAGTAGGATCTTAAATATTGTGTTGATGATGATTCGGGTGGCCTTGGATGGTGATAAATCAAGTATGCCATGGTTTAGAGAGAGAAAGATATAAGAGGGTGTTCTTGTTAGAGACTTGCAATATAAAAATGAAAGGCTAGATTCAAAAGCACCACCCCTTCCAAGGATGGAAGGGGTATTTATAGTTACAAATACTACGTCCCCCTATCGGACTGTGGATCGCATACAAGTGGGTAAAGACCCGTCCTTCCTCCACGGTGTTACACTAAACTAATCTACGCTACAAACTAACAAATAAACTACTAAATAACGTAAATAACGACATGTCTACGAGCTAATATATGCTAGACCATAATTAGGGTGACCGGCACTTTAACATGGAATTTCCAATTTCTAACAATCTCCCCCTAAGGGAGGTCACTTGACTCTGTTCTTGAGCTCGTAGACTTCAATTCTTCAATTTCGCAATCTTTGTGCTTTAGTAGCGATTCTTCAAAGTCCGCACTGATTTGTACTTTTAGTGGAGGCCTTTTACTGATCCACATCATTGATGATCTTCGAGCTTTCATCGAGATCATCAGCTACAGTAAATCTCTGGATCACCCTTTATTGTGTTGCCATCATGTGATGTTGTGACTTTTGGATCGACATGTCACACTTTCAGGATCATGACATCTTTCCATCAGAGTAGCGGAAGCTTTACTGGTTCATGATATTTGCAGCAGCGTAGTAGGAGCATAGTATAAAAATATCGAGCCAGTTCTGTAGTTATGCACAAGTCATGATTTCGTCAATTAAGTGTGGATGCCTGTGAGCATGCGCTTTGGATTGACTTCTCAATTATGATCACCTGCAACCGTTCCAAATGTACCTGCAAACAACAGTTAGCAATAAAACACACGAAAGTGTCTTTGATCACTTTCGTTGAATTGAGGTACACGGCCCACGGTTCCCCATTGATCAGTACAAGTACTGCCTGTGATCAGGTAAAATTCCGAAGAATCACCTTGACAGGGTTTCGCAGCTGCTCTAGCTGTTCTCAAACCGGAACGTCTCAAAGAAGACAACACGAAGTGAGTGAACCAGCGAATTGAGATTCACTGATTGATGAAAAATTGATTTGAAAACAATCATGTATTGCTTAAAGAAAGAGTATTGCAATACGACGAAGGTTTTATGAGAAAGATCAATTTTCATTCAAAAATACTTTTTGTATTTGAAAAAGAATACACATTCGATGTGCTACAGAAAAGAAGAGATTTGCACATCGAACGGTTTTTCCAAAAGTATTTTTTCAATCAGAGATACTTTTTGAGTTTGAAATATGAATACGCATTCGATGCGCTAGAGAAAAGAATATTTGCACATCGAACGGTTTTTCCAAAAGTATTCGTCAATTCATTTCCTGGACCAAGGTTGATTCAAGAATGAATCGCCCCATCGTTTCTATCCAGTTGTCACAAGCTTGATCTTTAGAAAAGATCTCACATGTCACCCACCAAGAGCTTTTTTGATGTTGGCTCTAGAAGGATTTCCATCTTCATCGTGAATACTTTTACATATCACTCAGATGTTCTGGCAATACCACAAGGATAATGCGCAGGACTCTCAATATATACTTACTTTCCACATTGTGTGAAACAGCAAGTCTTCATTAATTTTGTGTCCTAATGAGACTTTGTGGATGATCTCTTGGCTCTAGACTCAATTGTGCATATTTGGTTTCCTATGCCGGATACTAGGGAGAGCGTCTCCTTCTTCAATATCAACAATCTCTAAGAGAAAGTCGATAGATAATGTAGGTTCCCCGTGAGAATGAAACAAGTCCTTTTAAGAGGAACTTGAGTAGCTTGGGAAGTTTAGTGCAATGCGTCACTGGGTCCATGACGTCTTGTCTTCAATACCGGTGTTACCTTGGTAACCACCAGTAGCATATGTATTGAACTCGGTTACGACCCTAAGGTTGAATTATTGGAGGGCTATTTCTTTTCACCCTTTTCTCATTCATTTCTTTTTCATTCTTCAACCCCTTCAGTGCTTACCGAGACTTCATTACTAGAACCTTGTTGGGTTTGTTCCAGTACTAGCTCTGTCTAAGTCCGCACTCTTCCCATTTCTCACTTTTCTCCTTTTTTCAATATACCTAAGGACTCTACACTATCTAGTGGATTGTCCCTGGGTAGATCCCTCCGGTTCTGGCGTATCATGGGAACTAATACCTAACCTCGCCATCCTTATAACTCCATGCATAAAGTAAAATGGTCGGTCTTTTGGTACCATTCATTCTTCCTTAAAACCAATTGAAAAATCATTTGGAAAATCAGTCAAGGTACTTGTGATATAAAATCAAAGCATTTTGTACCTTAATTGTTTTGATCATTTAGAAATGCTCCCCCTCAACATGTGCATATGATTTTGAAATTGTTTAGCACATGGAGGCAAGAGTTCTTTGATATAATTTCTTGATCACACTTTCCATAGAAAAAGCCATTTGATTTTCTTGGTAAATTCTCCCCCTCAATATGTGCGTTGGATGTTTGAAAATCATTTTGCACAAAGAGGCAAGAGGTTTTTGAAGTACTTTTCACGATTGCCACTAGAAACCATTCGCTCCCCCTTAATATGTGCATCGATATACGAAAGAGTTTGGCACATATTAGAGAGAACTTGCACTTTGAATCAAAACGATCATCTTTTATCAAATTTCATATTAAATCACAAATTCTCTCCCCTGATAAGGTTTTAAAAGGTACCTTTTTGAGGGGTCGTTTAAGCCCTTATTTGATCACTTTTGTATTCGTTATTGCTTAATATCGTTCCTTTTCACTTTTTAGGTCTCTTGAAGGCAAAATGCTGGAATGGCACTTATTTGGACGAAAAGGCGCGATTATACGAAGAAAATGGCCAAAGTCAGAATCGAGACACTCAAAGCTGCTGAAAACATAAGGTGACGGCGTCAGGTGTTAAGTGTGACGCCGTCGGAGGATCTTTGTGACGGGACAGAAGCCAAAACTCCCATTTTCAAGTGACGACGTCAAGTTATAAAAGAGTAGGTCGTCGCAACTCGCATCGACCTAGATGTAATCCGCACGGCGCCAGAAGCTGAAGAGGACGGCGTCACAATCATAAGGTGACGCCGTCGCAAGTCTAACGTGGCCAAGACGAAACCCTAATGACGGCGACACGACGGCGTCACAAAACATAAAGTGACGCCGTCGCATGTGTAATATTATATATAGAATCCGAATTTTTCAGATTTAGTGTGTAGTCTTTTGGAGTAAAAACCTAAACCGAACCAAGGCTGTCTTGTCAAGTATTTTAGGGTTCCAAACCCTATCTTACACCAAGATAAGTGTTTTACTTCATTAATACAATTATGTCTTTGATTATTTGTGTGTATGCTTGCATGTTTTCCATGTCCCGCTAATTTACTTGTGTGTTTGCTTAGGGAATATGAAACTTAATTATTGAATATTGATTGGTTGTTTCTTATCTTAGTTGATTAATGATCTAGTATGCGATAGGTCATTCTGTGTACTTAATGCTTGATTAAATCTTTGTGAACCTTAGAATATGACTCCTTGAGTAGTTGTAAGCTAAACCATCCAAAGAGTGCCTTAGAGTAAGAGTTTATTATCCCTAGTGGGTTTTGTAGACGAGACCCTTTGGTAAGTTCAAAGAGTTAGGGAACATACGCATACCCTACAACCTTAGACACACAACGCAACTAGGAATAAGGACGTGACAATTCAACCAACAATAGGAGATAATTAAGGAGTAGTAAAACCTAAGTAAACACATCTTTAAACTATCATACAAGCACACATTAATTAGACATAGACTACATACACCTTAGATTAGATAATTAGATAAGTAGAGTAATCGGTAGCAATACCAACCCCCCAAATTTAAACCCTGAGATTCGTACCTTTCAATTTCTCTAAAAACATAAAAAGATAAAAAATAATCTTCCTCAACCCCAACCTTAGCGTAGTAACTTCTTACTAGCATTCCTATTCCCCTAGAGAACGATATTAATACCCGTGGCTTACCCTAATTACTACACTACAACGATTAGGTTCACTGCCTAGGGTGTTGAAAAACTTGCTCGACGAAAAGGAAGTTCCTTTGACCCCGAACGACGCGTGTAGCGTAATCAAGTTTTTGGCGCACGCTGTGGGGAATAGAATAGCTAGTTAGTAGTCCACCTCGTTTAGGTTTCTTTTCTTGATTCCTATCAAGTAAAATTTTTCTCATTTTTAGCTTCCTCTTAGTCTATCCCCCTTCTTCGTGACCTTTGTTCGTAGCCCCATCACTTTTCATCATGGAAGGTGATAACCACCCACCATTCATCAACCCACCACCAATTGACCCGCCAAGAGCCCGTACTCTTGGTGAATACTCGAGACCAAGCCACTCAGGCTATAGGAACACCATTGAGCTTCCCGACCAAGCCCAAACTACGGCCCTGCGATCCGACACCATCCGGTTGGTGCAAAACGGATGTGCATTCCATGGACTTTGTTTTGAAGATCCAAATCAAAGATCCGAGATTTCCTCAAAATTGTCGATTCCATCGACCTTGATGCTACTACTGGAGACCACGCGCTGCGTCTCTTCCAATCTCTCTACGGACCAAGCTAGTAATTGGCTTGAGCGACTTCCCGCCGGCTCCATCTCAAGTTGGGATGATCTTACCTCTCGCTTTCTTGCTCAATTTTTCCCACCAGGGAGAACCACTAAGCTTAGGAATGACATCTTGATGTTCCAAAAACGTCAAGGTGAATCTCTCTACGAAGCATGGACTCGATTCAAGGACTTACTTCATAAAGTCCCTCATCACGGGATTGATCTTTGGCTCCAAGTCCAACTTTTCTATGATCATGTCAACTTCCCCACAAGCGATCCATTGACCAAGCGGCCGGTGGAAAACTTAGTGATCTCACCGCGTAAGAATCATGGGGTATGATAGAGACCTCGCCTCTATGACAACGAAAGTTGGGATGACCCCCGTGAGCTGCCCAAAACCGTTAAGGCAATCTCCTTGCCTCCTTCCGACCGTATGATGATTGAACTTGAAGATCAAGTAAAATTCCTAATGAGTTCCTACGAAAATCCTAAATCTTCACCCCATGTGAACAAAGTTTCTTCCTCGTGTGATCCGTTTTGAATTCCTCATAACACGCGCACTAGCACTCGATCCCCCGAACATGCTTCCGTTGACTACGCATCCTCACATATTAATGGAACGGGAGGAAGATTCCCTACAATACCCGGACCTAGGAATTTCAATGAAACCCGAGAGGCATGGAAAGGCAAGCCCGACTTCTACTGGGGACAAACCAAGGAATTCACTTCCAATGATTTTTCATGGCCCCCACCTAACGGTCCTAACCAACAAAACATCGAAGGGATATTGCAAAACCTTGTTGCATCCCAAGAATCCCAAATAGCTAGGCTCTCGGACCGCTTTGACCAACAACAAGCCGAAATGGATAGGAAGATAGACAACCTTTTGAAAGCCATAACTAATAGTGATAGGAAGGTTAATGCTATCTCAACTCCTGAGCCTTCCGGTGTAGAGATTAAGGACCCAAGTAAGCTAGCTAAGCACGTTCAATTCGTCAATACCATCACCTTAGTTAAACCTAATGGAACAAATGACGAAGAGGATCATACACTTGAGAATAATGAAACAACCGAGGAAGTAGATGAAGTAGACAATGACTATTTCAATAAGTTTCCTACGGAAGAAGAACTCTCTCGCCACCCTCACTTAGTACGTGACCTCCGTCACATGTATGTTAGGAAAAGCCCTAGAATCAAGTTTGGGAACCCTTGGAATCTTAACATACCATGTTGCATAGGACACCTTTTTGTGGTAAAGGCCTACATTGATCACAAGTCCCCAATCAACATAATGACTAGCACCTACTACAATTGGATATTGAAGAAGCCTATTCCAACTAGGCAAGACCCCAATGATCCTAATGTTAGTTGCAATTTTCTCGGAAGAATTAAGGGATTGCCCGTTTATGTAGGTAGTTTCACGTTTCCTACGGACTTCATAACTGTGGATGATATTAGCACGGCCTTAGACCCTAGCTTGTCCCATGTTATTCTAGGAAAACCTTTCATAGAAAGCACCGGGATGACCTATAATCCCTCGTTAGGAGTAGTGCGATTCAAGGATGAGACCGATGACATAGCTTACCAAATGCCGTTTAAGATTGAGAAGTTTTCATCACTCTCTAATGATGAAAATGAACTTAAACTGTCGGTCTATTATAGGAATGATGAGGATAGGGAGAAAGGAGTAGATTATGTTATGGCTAAGATTTTCGGATTCTATAAGGATTGCTTGAGCCTAGGACCGGAATATAGGACCGATTGGGAGAGGATGAACTCTTAGAGAAGTGCATTATAGGGCACTTCTACAACATGGAATCCCCCATGAGAGACCGTCAAGGTGGCGGTAATGAAGTAACGTAGGAGCACGACTACGAGTCTAGGTACAAGACTCTTAAATAAAGAAAAGCGCTTCGTGGGAGGCAACCCATGCTTAATTGTTTGCTTGTTAGTGTCATATATCTTTTATTGATTGTTTATTCTCATGTTTAAATTTGTAAAAATGTTTTATTTTGTTTTTAACCTCGTCTTAATTTCATATAAAGGTATTTTACATAAGGGATAAATGTAGGGAGGATTACACACGTTTTCAAGGAAACGTAAACATGAGAATAACAATTCATTAAAAGATATATTTGTGTATTTGTTCGAGTCAAATGCTTGTATCCAGTCATAATGGATGTTTTGCAGAAATTTTTTCCAGATTCTAAAGATGTAAGTTTTCCAGAATTTTTTCCAGAAAATCGCAGACCAGTTTTTGTCAGGATAACCTGACGGCGTCAGGAAGGAGTAAAAACAACAAATTACCTTTTTCTCGTTTTCTGAGCTACTTAAAAAATTTGGAATTTTCCAGGTCTTAATTTTCCAGAAATTTTGTAAACATCCATTCCACAAGCATTATATCCTAGTTTAAATCGAGTCTTATATATATTATTACCGCCGATTTTACGCGAAGGTTTCGTTTGTTTTCTTCAAGTGTGCAGGTTTAGTTTATCAAGAAGAAGTTACATAAGATTGGAAGGAGCTTTTCACGCATAAATTCTTCTTGGAAAGAATTTAACCACTACTTCACACACGGATCCTACCGAGCTAATCAGGGGAGTACTAGTTTCTTTCGTTTTTTATTACCTTCCATTATCATAACTTTGATACTTTCGGGGAACATTGGGGACAATGTTCAGTTTAAGTGTAGGGAGGGAAAATAAAACGGGAACTTTGAAACTATGCTTATCCTTGATTATTTGCTTTGTCCAATTGTATTTGTGTAATAAACCATGAGAAAATGTCGGTTAGGGTAATTTTGGCACCAAATTTTTAATTTTTCATGACATATAGGAGTGGGCCATTAGTCTTAACAAAAGCGTCTCACGGATAGGAAGTTGTATGACTAGCACAAAAACCCTTTACCACCTAAATTCCACCCGAAATGTGAGGATCGCCCTTAGATTAGTAGGAATTAAAGCATTCATCTTTAATGCTTAGAGTGTGAACCGGTAGTATAATAGATTCTAGAACTTGTTTTATGATGCATTCCGAGATCGCTAGTAAGACTACACTTGTGTAGTTAGGAATAACTAAAAGATAAGAGGCATTAGGATAACCCTTGTTTGATACCCGTAATATAATTACTTCTTCCACATCGGTTGAGTAATTCCCCCACACCCTTTGCGTTGTACTCATCTTTAGTACACGATACCCCTAGTTAACCCCTCAGAGCCTATCCTTTTCGCGGTTCTCGTGATGTTTCGGTTTTTCTGGAATATCAATGAAGAGCATTGTTTACACCCCACCCACAAATGTACACCCAAATCGCCTTAGCCTACCTTGTATGCACTCACTTTTAGTGCATTATTGTTATCACCTTAAACCCTTAGTTCAATTATCTAGTTGCTTGCATGAGTTGCTAAGTCGAGTCATATCCTTTGTATACAGTTTTGGGACGATTGGGATTCATGGGAAAAGTTAAAGTTTATGAAATGACGGGAAGGGAACGTTAAATTTAAATTCCCTTTGTTTGCATACTAATGTACCCCAAGTGTTTTGATCTTTTCAATTCGGGTCAAATTAGTGTTAGAGTAATAAAAACTCAAGTGTAGGGATGTGCCTATAAATCCCTATCATTTTGATGTTACCGTAGAGGATGGTAGAGTAAAAGTGTATGATAAAAAAAAAAAAAAAAAAAAAAACGGGCTACCATCCTACATCTATCCTTTAAATTTATGTTTGTTTATTTCAGTTAGCTAGAGTTTAGAGTGTCGAGTCTTGGCTTAGCAACGCCATTCTTCGTATACTTGCAACATAGAGATTTTTGACTTGCCACCACTATATAGCCTATCCCACCAAACCCTTTGTTTCCCTACCGTAAGCCTAACATTACAACCCTTTAAAGACCTCTTTGATAGTCTTTCCTAGGTGCTTACGCCAAAGCGACGGAGGTTTGATCTATTCTCAAGCCTATGGTAATCTATGTACTAGGACCGGTTAATGAGTGTTTATCTTCCATTTCCAATTTGTTATATTTCATATACACCCGAGAGAGATGTGAGTATCCAAACACCCTATGTGAGGTGCTAGTATGTAATTTCCGTGCTTGTTATGACTTTTGCGGGGCTTATATGTGTTGTGGACTGTTTTAAACCAATGCTTCATGACCTCTAACTTATAAATTAATTGGCTAAAAGCACATTTGCTTGAGGACAAGCAAATACAAAGTGTAGGGATATTTGATAAGGTTTTAAAAGGTACCTTTTTGAGGGGTCGTTTAAGCCCTTATTTGATCACTTTTGTATCCGTTATTGCTTAATATCGTTCCTTTTCACTTTTTAGGTCTCTTGAAGGCAAAATGCTGGAATGGCACTTATTTGGACGAAAAGGCGCGAATATACGAAGAAAATGGCCAAAGTCAGAATCGAGACACTCAAAGCCGCTGAAAACATAAGGTGACGGCGTCAAGTGTTAAGTGTGACGCCGTCGGAGGATCTTTGTGACGGGACAGAAGCCAAAACTCCCATTTTCAAGTGACGACGTCAAGTTATAAAAGAGTAGGCCGTCGCAACTCAGACGGCCTAGATGTAATCCAGACGGCGTCAGAAGCTGAAGAGGACGGCGTCACAATCATAAGGTGACGCCGTCGCAAGTCTAACGTGGCCAAGACGAAACCCTAATGACGGCGACACGACGGCGTCACAAAACATAAAGTGACGTCGTCGCATGTGTAATATTATATATAGAATCCGAATTTTTCAGTATTTGTGTGTAGTCTTTTGGAGTAAAAACCTAAACCGAACCAAGGCTGTCTTGTACAGTATTTTAGGGTTCCAAACCCTATCTTACACCAAGATAAGTGTTTTACTTCATTAATACAATTATGTCTTTGATTATTTGTGTGTATGCTTGCATGTTTTCCATGTCCGGCTAATTTACTTGTGTGTTTGCTTAGGGAATATGAAACTTAATTATTGAATATTGATTGGTTGTTTCTTATCTTAGTTGATTAATGATCTAGTAATGCGATAGGTCATTCGCTGTGTACTTAATGCTTGATTAAATCTTTGTGAACCTTAGAATATGACTCCTTGAGTAGTTGTAAGCTAAACCATCCAAAGAGTGCCTTAGAGTAAGAGTTTATTATCCCTAGTGGGTTTTGTAGACGAGACCCTTTGGTAAGTTCAAAGAGTTAGGGAACATACGCATACCCTACAACCTTAGACACACAACGCAACTAGGAATAAGGACGTGACAATTCAACCACCAATAGGAGATAATTAAGGAGTAGTAAAACCTAAGTAAACACATCTTTAAACTATCATACGAGCACAAATTAATTAGACATAGACTACATACACCTTAGATTAGATAATTAGATAAGTAGAGTAATCGGTAGCAATACCAACCCCCCAAATTCAAACCCCGAGATTCGTACCTTTCAATTTCCCTAAAAACATAACAAGATAAAAAATAATCTTCCTTAACCCCAACCTTAGCGTAGTAACTTCTTACTAGCATTCCTATTCCCCTAGAGAACGATATTAATACCCGTGGCTTACCCTAATTACTACACTACAACGATTAGGTTCACTGCCTAGGGTGTTGAAAAACTTGCTCGACGAAAAGGAAGTTTCTTTGACCCCGAACGACGCGTGTAGCGTTATCACCCCCGATCAAAAATACCAAACCCTTTGAGATTTTGGATCCCAAGTGATTTAATAAGGTTTGGAAAACATGGGAGAATATGTGGCCTTGTTTAAATACTCTTCTGGTTTTTGGTTAAATGCTCCTCCACAATCATGTGCATTATGTATTTCAAAATCGTTTGGCACATAAGGGAAGGAGTGCTTTTGAAACAATCACCCTTTAAAACCGATTTGAGATTTAAATCACGATTTCTCCCCCGATCAAAAATTTCAAACCTTTTGAGATTTGTGATCCCAATTGATTTAAATCATTTAAAAATTCTAGGGGAAAGACGTGGCAAGATTTAATTTTTGAAATTGACTGATGAGGACCAATTATAGACATTAAAGATTGTTAGTGTCAGGTATAATAGTTTTAAGAGATCTTTAAGTAAAATAAAACAATTTCACAATCAAACAAGAACAGAAAAAACTTCATTTCGAAAGATCTTTGAGTTTTAAAGAAAATCATACCATGACATAACATTAAATCTTTAGATCACCACTTTATTATGTACAAACCGGACTTTTATGAAGAAATATCGTTTGAAAATATTTTATTATAAATCACTCTCCCCCTCAATCGATGACCGTAGTCGATGATTGAGTGACTTAAGTTTTGATAAAATGAAGTCCGGTGTTTTTCAAAATTTAGTCCAATTTATTTTCAAAACAATATTTTTTCATTTTCAAAACAATTTTATCAAATATTTTGAAAAATGGTATTATTCACTATTTATCCTGCACAAAGATACGTTAGGTGGTTCAGAAGCTTCTGTTGTTGTTGTAGGGCTGGAAGAAAGCCGTCTGCTGATGCAGTGAGACCTCTTACGTTGCATTTCTTTCATGCCAACTCTCCACGGAGGTCAAATTAAGCTCCGTTTCTTCATTTGATGATGAAGAAAACCATCTGCTGATGCAGCAGGACCTCTGATGTTGCATATATCATGCCAACTCTGAATAGAGATCCAATTAAGCTCCATTTCTTCTTTTGTCGACCCAAGAGATAGTTACCCTTTCCATTCGGCATCCAATCATCTTCAATTGTGGGATCCGGATCGGGAACATTCTTATATACCAATATACCTGCATACGTTAGTGAACACACATACAGATATATGGTGGTCGACATCACCCAAACAACAATCGACTAATAAAAGTAAATTCAACATAACAATCAGTTCATATAAGGTATGGGATTTATGTGTTTATCAAACTCTAATCATCTAATCCTAACAATCATATCCTAAATTCCTAGTCCTTCGACATAGGCAAATATCATTTTTAATTAAGCACGTAGGATAATTAAGAAAACCCATTAGATGATGTAAATTTAAAAACATTCTCCCCCTCAATCAATGACTCTTTCTTTGAAAAGTTTAAAAGCACTAAAGTCATTGATTGAGTTTTCAATTTTTTACATAAACTCTGAATCTGATTGATTTACAAGCAACTCATTTTCCACCGTTTTTGAATACAACAAATATTTTTCTGAAGAATTTTAGACGGAAAAATATTTGAGTAGGAACAGCAGTCCTTCGACATACTTTCCTCATTCAGTTTTAGGACAAGTGCACGAAATTTATGCAAAAATGGTTTAGCGCAGCACTTTCCTTTCTTTAAGAACGGGTTGCTATCTGAAATAATAGCAAGCGATAGTTTTGAAGAGCGGGTTACAGTCTGAATTAACTGTAAGCCATAGTTTAAGCCCGGGTTACAGTCTGAAATAACTGTAAGCCATTATTTGAGACATGTTTAGAAAAGAATATATACACCTTCTGCTCGAACTTCATCTATGGTCCCTTGCCATTGATGAATGACATTTCTAAGACTGTAGATGTTATCGATACCAGAAGACATGTCTTGAAAAACAATATTTTTGGTATTTTCAAATTTTCTGATTTTTATGGGTTTTTGTTGGTTTTATATTTTTCTATTTTCTTTTTGTTGGTTTTATATTTTTGTATTTGGTTTTCGATAAATATTTACACAGATAAAGTAGATGATATAGATTAAGAGGATGATGATACGAGTACCGAGATAAGGATATCGAACAGCCCCGTCGTAAAAGATAGAATTCGTCATCTCTTAAACATCCACCACCAAAGCTTCCGAGGCTCCAGAATAGAAGATAGAACATGAGCCTTTGAGAAAGAAAGACTTTGGCAGCTTCCCCCAAACCGAAAATCCTTTAGCTGAGCAGAATCGAAGCTCTATTTCAAGCTTTCCTTAGCCATGTGCACAAAGAAGCACACCATTATCATCGATCTTGCTGCTCTTTTTAAGAATAGTCATCTTTGTGATTCTTCGTTCGGGGTTATATCATCAACAAGAAGAAAAACAACGTATCATCCCACGCTTGAATGAATCTTCTCAAATTCCTTTTCCATTGAAGTCTGAAGCGATCCATACCGAAAGGTGTCAAGAGAACACTTCCCCCAAGTAGTTGAATTGATGCAGTCAGTCTCTTTGAATAATGCTCAAGAACTCTCCCGAATACACATCATGAGGGGAATGAAAACACCTCCCGAATGTTCACATTTTTCTTCCCTAATGATCGTGTATGAAGCTCAAGAATCCGAAGTACACCAATACCCAAGAGCTCTACCGAGTACACATCATGAGGGGAATGAAAACACTCCCCAATGTTCACATTTTTCTTCCCTGATGATCGTGTATAAAGCTCAAGAATCCCGAAGTACACACATTCCCAAGGAGAGAATAACTGATAACACCTCCCTCATGTTACACATTTATCTCCCCTGAATATGTCATACTTGTGTACCTCTTTTATCCCCAGACACTAACTCTTCCATCTCTTCCCCCACATAGTTGGAATTAGAACACTAGAAGCCACGAGTCAAACACTGAGTTTCTCTCCGGTCATGACATTTGTCTTCCCGGGATATCTTCAATTACTTAGAAGAATTAAGTTCATCAAGTTTACTCGTTGTGCTTTTAGATGTGTGTCTCCTTCCCCCTTGCTGGTTTTGATACTTCAGAATCAACAACACTTTGTAAGCCCATATACTCGAAACCTTGTGGGAAGAATACCATTTGAAATCTTGTGGGAATCAACTTGCTGAAGAATGTGAGCAAGTCTAATTGGGGTTTAAATCAGACATTTCACCCTCCCCCAATTAGTGCTCTCCCCTAAACCGACAATCTGTTAGATAAATGCCCGGATTAAGAAGAAGTCTTTGGATCGTTAAAAGCAACTCGTCTTTAGTCTTCTAACATGCAACAGAAAATGTAGAACAGACTGAAGACTCGACCTTCTTCAAGATTGTCCAATTGGGGAATAGATAGTTAACATCTTCATCTCACCAAGAAAGCATCCCAATTAACTTACATCTTGCAAATCCCCTTAACTAAAATCCCTCCCAATCAAACAAGAACAGAAAGATGTTCATCAAGGAAATCAACAATCAGCCCGCAACGAACACACGAAATGGTAACACCAAACTACCAATCACATCAAACAAGAACAGAGAGATTGTTCGGAATCATCATGTTGATGTGTTCGTGAAGCATTAACCGGAAGCACTTTGTCGATAAATTCATCAGTCCGTGAGAAGATGTCAACCAATGGCTTTTAGAAGAAACTCCATGTAAATATGACCCGATAAGAAGAAGCTCAGTTCTTACATGAGTTTGGAGCCGTTTGACCATTTATTCTTAGATATCAATCAACCATGCAGTAAATTTACACTTCTTCTCCCCCTCAAGAATTGCATACTGAGTTGCCATTCTTGATTAAACAAGTGATTATCGTCCAAATTTATTCTATTCACACTTCTCCCTCGCAAAATTCGCACATGATGTCGCCATCTTCATTATATTGAGCAAGTGGAATAAGAGTAATTATCAGTAGTCCGGTTCACTTGATGACTGAAGCGCATGGAAAAAGCATGAAGCATGTTGATGAGAATGGTTATAATAAGAAGATTTCTCTTCTTCCGAAGATAAAGCGCACTGAAACGTACACTTTTCTTTTCTTTAGAGTACGAGGCTTGAACTGTTTTGTTCAAATGTCATAATCTCTCTCTTTTCATCATCTCTTGGCAAAACTTGTAATCACCCCATTATCATTCAGTAGGCTCTTTGTCGTGATAGCTGATGGAGAAAACTGAATATGATGAATTTGACCCTAAAGTAAAACTAACCCGAACTCGTGACTTAAACTTGCACATATGTAACAAAGAGCGCTGCCGAGACTTCATCCTCCATTGAATCTCTAAGTACTCTATACTCTTCATCCAACCAACCATCAAGTATAAGACGTACATCACCTCTTGAAAATCTACAATTGAATGTGACACTGAGCACTACAACGTAACTCCTTAAAGTGATAGTTATTTTGTGGTGGTAAGAGCCCGATTCCCCCAAGTGGTAAAAGAAATGGAAAAGTCACCCAACAATAACTAGATTTCCAAGTCTTCATTTTTGATAATAAGCTCGAACAAGGATCTTGAAGAATCTTCATCCAACCATCCCCGATACCTTCAGATACTAAGTACACTCGCCCGTGATATTTCACTTCAACCTCAAATAAATAATACTGAATTAACGTCGTTGTCACATCTTGTAGTTAAAAGCTTAAATCTAGCCTCCTTTGACGTTTTAAGTGAACTATGATAATGGTTTTCATCCCGACCATGGTTAAAAGCACATAACCCCGTAAAACCTTGTAATAGCCAAACTGCCATGACGAATATCCAAACACACATCCAATTCATGAAGTACACCCTTTTATCCCTTCTTCGAAGTAGAAACTGTAGCACCAGCATCAGATAAGATCAAGAATTACACATTCCTTTCTCCAGGATGGTTCCATCATCACGGGATTTTACAATTCTATGGTCTAAACCGAGAAATAGTATCTTTCGCGGGATTTTACAAAACCAAGAATAAACCGCAAGATAGATCCGGAAATGCACTTTACTTATACCAGGATGTTTCCATTGTTACGGGATTTTACAAGTCTTATGATTTAAACCGAGAAATAATTTCTTTCGCGGGATTTTACAAAATCAAGACTAAACCGTAAACAATGTCAGCTTGAAAGTGTTATGACAACTTTGGTTTTGGTGAATATTTGTTTTAGGGGAACATGCAGCGGTTCATCAACGACTATTTCTCCATTTACAACAATATCAGCAACAATTCTTTACCCATATGTAGACATCTTCACAAACCATACTGAGTCAAGTATTATACACTACTTCCCCCTGAGGTTGACCGTAGAACATCAAAGTACACGTTTCTCCCCCATGATGGTTTTGAACTTTCGGAAGCATCATAACGTGTACGTCCATTTGTATGAGAAGTTCTTGTCATAAGCAAACATCTTGAAAAAATCATGACTGACGCTGACAAGTTTTCGAAAGATTTTGCTTAGACTGTGAAGTATCATTGACATTTTGTGGCGTCGAATATCTCATGGTGTAGGATCGTAATATTTATTGTGTTGATGATTCGAGTGGTCTTGGATGATGAAAATACATGTTTGCCATAGTTAGAGATAAAGAGATGAGAGGGAGTTTCTTGCTAGAGATTTGGTTCACAAAATGCAAGGTTAGATTAAAGAAAAGCTCCACCCCTTCCATGGATGGAAGGGGTATTTATAGTTACAAAATACACGACCTCCTATCGGCCTGTGGATCAGGTATACAGTGGGTAAAGACCCGTCCTTCCTCCACGGTGATACACTAAACTATTCTACGCTACAAACTAACTAATAAACTACTAAATAACGTAACTAACGATATGTCTACGAGCTAACTTATGCTAGATAATATTTGGGGTGACCGACACTTCACTATGAAATTTCCAATTCCTAACAATCTCCCCCTAAGGGAGGTCACCCCATGTTTTACATTTCGAATCCTAGCATTCTATTCTTGACTTCTGTTCTGAGCTCGTAGACTTCAATTCTTCAAGGTCCACATTCTTTGTGCTTTTGCAGTGACTCTTCATTGTCCGATTATTTTGTACTTTCAGTGGAGGCCTTTAACTGATCCACATCATTGATGATCTTTGAGCTTTCAATGAGATCATCAGCCACAACAAATCTCTCTGGATCATCCATAGTTATGTTGCCTTCATGTGATGTTGTGACTTTTGGACCGACATGCTCACACTTTCTGGATCATGACATCTTTCATCAGAGTAGCGGAAGCTTTACTGGTTCATGATATTTGCAGCAGCGTAGCAGAAGCATAGTATAAAAATATCAGAGCCAGGTTATGTAGATATGCACCAGTCATGATTTCTTCAAATTAAGTGTGGATGCTGTGAGCATGCGGCTTTGGATTGACTCCTCAATTCTGATCAGCTGCAACCGTCCAAATGTACCTGCAAACAACAGTTAGCAATAAAGCACACGAAAGTGTCTTTGATCACTTTCGTTGAATTGAGGTACACGGCCCACGGTTCCCCGTTGATCAGTACAAGTACTGCCTGTGATCAGGTATAATTCTGAAGAATCTCCTTGACAGGGTTTCGCAGCTTTTCTAGTTGTTCTCAAACCGGAACGTCTCAAAGAAGACAACACAGAGTGAGTGAACCAGCGAATTGAGATTCACTTATTGATGAAAAATTGATTTGAAAACAATCGCGTATTGCTTAAAAGAAAGAGTTTTGCAATACGACGAAGGTTTTATGAGAAAGATCAATTTTCAATCATAAATACTATTTGTATTTGAAAAGAGTACACATTCGATGTGCTAGAG
This sequence comes from Chrysanthemum makinoi, assembly GCA_910596185.1. Lineage (NCBI taxonomy): Eukaryota > Viridiplantae > Streptophyta > Magnoliopsida > Asterales > Asteraceae > Chrysanthemum > Chrysanthemum makinoi. Next base: position 182,895,512 of record OU343219.1, on the reverse strand, counting down.
AAAATAAGAGATTCGCACATCGAACGGTTTTTCCAAAAGTATTTTTTCAATCAGAGATACTTTTTGAGTTTGAAAACATGAATACACATTCGATGTGCTAGAGAAAAGAAGATTTGCACATCGAACGGTTTTTCCAAAAGCATTCGTCAATTCATTTCCTGGACCAAGGTTGATTCGCGAAAATCACCCCATCGTTTCTATCCAGTTGTCACATGGTTGATCTATTGGATAGATCTCACATGCCACCTACCAAGAGCTTGTTTGATGTTGGCTCTAGAAGGCTTCCCATCTTCATTGTGAATATGTTAGAATATCACTCAGATGTTCTGGCAATTACCACAAGGATAATGCGTAGGACTCTCAATATATACTTACTTTCCACATTGTGTGAAACAGCAAGTCTTCATTAATTTTGTGTCCTAATGAGATATTGTGGATGATCTCTTGGCTCTAGACTCAATTGTGCACATTTGGTTCCTATGCCGGAGACTAGGGAGAGGGTCTCCTTCTTCAATATCAACAATCTCTAAGAGAAAGTCGATAGATTATGTTGGTTCCCCGTGAGAATGAAACAAGCCCTTTTAAGAGGAACTTGAGAAGTTTGGGAAGTTAGGTGCAGTGCGTCACTGGGTCCATGACGTCTTGTCTTCAATACCAGTGTTACCTTAGTAACCACCAGTAGCATATGTATTGAACCCGGTTACTGCCCTAAGGTTGAATTATTGGAGGGCTATTTCTTTTCACCCTTTTTACATTCATTTCTTTTCATTCTTCAACCCCTTCAGTGCTTACCGAGACTTCATAACTAGAACCTTGTTGGGTTTATTCTAGTACTAGCTCTGTCTCAGTCCGCACTCTTCCCATTTCTCATTTTTCTTCTTTTTTCATCATACCTAAGGACTCTACACTATCTAGTGGATTGTCCCTGGGTAGATCCCTCCGGTTCTGGCGGATCGTGGGAACTAATACCTAACCTCACCATCCTTATAACTCCATACTTAAAGTAAAATGGTCGGTCTTTTGGTACAGTTCATTCTTCCTTGAAACCAATTGAAGAATCATTTGGAAAAATCAATCAAGGTACTTGTGATATAAATCAAAGCATTTTGTACCTTAATTGTTTTGATCATTTAGAAAACCTCCCCCTCAACATGTGCATATGATTTAGAAATTGTTTAGCACATGGAGGCAAGAGGACTTTGAAATATTTTCTTTGATCACAATTTTCATAGAAAAAGCCATTTGATTTTCTTGGTAAATTCTCCCCCTCAATATGTGCATAGGATATTTGAAATCATTTTATCAGATAGAGGCAAGAGGTTTTTGAAGTACTTCCACGATTGCATTGTCATACCGAAAACCATTAGAAAATCAATCAAGGTACTTTATGATGAAACATAGAAATCTTTGTACCTTGATAGTTTATTTTCTTTTGAAATGCTCCCCCTCAATATATGCTTCGAGATTCGAAAGTGTTTAGCACATATGGGAGAGCAGCTTGCACAATTGAATCAAACAATCACCCTTTATCAAATTTCATTATTAAATCACAGATTCTCCCCCGATCAAAAATATCAAACCCTTTGAGATTTTGGATCCCAAGTGATTTAATAAGGTTTAGAAAACATGGGAGAAAATGTGGCCAGGTTTAAATACTCATCTTGTTTTTGGATAAATCCTCCTCCTCAACATGTGCATTGTGTATTTGAAATCGTTTGGCACATGGAGGCAGGAGTTCCTATAAAGGACTAAAACCGATTCCATTAAAACAGATTTGAGATTTAAATCACGATCTCTCCCCCGATCAAAAATTTCAAACCTTTTGAGATTTGTGATCCCAATTGATTTAAATCAATTAAAAGATTTTGGGGAAAGACGTGGCAAGATTTGATTTTGAAAAATGACAGATAAGGACCATTTTCAGACATTAAAGATTGTTAGTGTCAGGTATGATAGTTTTAAGAGATCTTTAAATAAAATAAAACAATTTCACAATCAAACAAGAACAGAAAAAATTTCATTTTGAAAGACCTTGATTCAAAAGAAAAATCATACCATGACATAACATTAAATCTTTAGATCACCACTTATTTTGTACAATCGGACTTTTATGAAGAGATATCATTTGAAAATATTTTATTTTAAATCACTCTCCCCCTCAATCGATGACCGTAGTCGATGATTGAGTGACTTAGGTTTTGATAAAATAAAGTCCGGTGATTTTCAAAATTTAGTCCAGTTTATTTTCAAAACAATATTTTCCCATTTTCAAAACAATTTTATCAAATAATTTTGAAAAATGGTATTATTCACTAGTTTTCCTGCACAAAGATAAGTTAGGTGGTTGAGAAGCTTCTGTTGTTGCTGTAGGGCTGGAAGAAAAACCATCTGCTGATGCAGTGAGACTTCTTACGTTGCATTTTAATGCCAACTGAGGTCAAATTAAGCTCCGTTTCTTCATTTGCTGATGAAGAAAACCATCTGCTGATGCAGTGAGACCTCTTACGTTGCATTTTTTCCATGCCAACTTTCCATAGAAGTCCAATTAAGCTCCGTTTCTTCATTTGTCAACCCAAGATATAGTTACCCTTTCCTTTCAGCATCCAATCATCTTCATTTGTGGGATCCGGATCGGGAACATTCTTATATACCAATATACCTGCATACGTTAGTGAACACACATACAGATATATGGTGGTCGACAACACCCAAACAGCAATCGACTAATAAAAGTCAATTCAACATATCAATCAGTTCATATAAAGCATGGGAATAATGTGTTTATCAAACTCTAATCATCTAATCCTAACAATCATATCCTAGGCACCTAGTCCTTCAACGTAGGTTAACATGATTTTTAATTAAGCATATAGGATAATTAAGAAAGCCCGTTAGATGATATAGATTTTAAAACATTCTCCCCCTCAATCAATGACTCATTTTTTGAAAAGTTTAAAAGCTCTGAAGTCATTGATTGAGTTTTCAATTTTTTCGAAAACTCTGAATTAGATTGATTTTCAAGCAACTCATTTACCACCATTTTTGAAAAACAACAAATATTTTCCTGAAGAATTTTAGACGGAAAAACATTTGTGTAGGAACAGCAGTCTTTTTGACGACATGCTTTCCTTGTTTTGTTTTAGGATAAGTGCACGAGATTTAAAAAATTTGTTTAGCGCAGCACTTTCCTTTCTTGAAGAACGGGTTGCTATCAGAAATAATAGCAAACCATAGTTTAAGCACGGGTTACAGTCTGAAGTAACTGCAAGCCATATTTTGAGACATGTTTTGGAAAAGAATATTTACACCTTCTGCTCGAACTTCATCTATGGTCCCGTGCCATTATTGAATGACATTTCTAAGACCGCAGATGTTATCGATACCAGAAGACATGTCTTTGAAAAACAATATTTTTGGTATTTTTCCAATTTTATAATTTTTATTGGTTTTTGTTGGTTTTATATTTTTCTATTTTCTTTTTGTTGGTTTTATATTTTTGTATTTGGTTTTTTAGAAAAATATTTACACAGATAGATTAGATGATATAGTTTAAGAAGATGATGATACGAGTACCGAGATAAGGATATCGAACAGCCCCGTTGTAGAAGATAGAAGTCATCATCCCTAAAACTTTCACCACCAAAGCTTCCGAGGCTCTTGCATAGAAGAAAGAAATTGAACCATCTGAAAGTGAGACTTTGGCAGCTTCCCCCCAAACCGAAAATCCTTTAGCTGAGCAGATTCAAAGCTTTCTTTCAAGCTTCCATTAGCCAGGTGCACAAAGAAGCACACCATTATCATCGATCTTGCTGCTCCTTTTAAGAATAATCACCGTGATTCTTCGTTCGAGGTTATATCATCCAATAGAACAGCAACGTATCATCCCACACATAAATAACTCTTCTCAAATTTCATTACCACTGAAGTCTGAAGCTATGCATCCCCAACGAGTTGTCAAGAGACCACTTCCCCCAAGTAGATGAATTGATGCAGTCAGTCTCTTAGACTAGAGCTCACGAACCCGAATACACATACCCGAAGACAAAGAAACTTATACCATCAAAGTAGCAGATTAAGTCCAATAGCCAAAGAATAACCCCGATGTATACTTTTCTCTCCTCTAAAGAAAGTGTATGAAGCTCAAGAACCCAAAGTACCCGAATGCCCAAAGAGAGAATAACCGATAACATTGAAGAAGCATGCCGAATCACTGATTATCTCTGCGGAGGACTATCTCTGCGGATTTCAACTCCGAAATAAGTGATTATATCTCTGAATCACTGATTAAGCACTCAAGTGAAACAGCTGAGCGTCCCCAATGTACACAATCTCTCTCCCCTGATGATTGCGATAGCATCGAAATCATCACACACTTGTGTACCTCCTTTATCACCAGAAACTAACTCTTCCATCTCTTCCCCCTCATAGTTGGAATAAGAACACTAAACGCCTTGATGAGTAAAACCTTGAGTTTCTCTGCGGTCATGACATTCGTCTTCTCGGGATATCTTCAATCACTTAGAAGAATTAAGTTCATCAAGTTTACTCGTCGTGAGTCAAACCTTGAGTTTCTCTGCGGTAATAACATTTGTCTTCCCGGGATATCTTCAATTACTTAGAAGTATTAAGTTCATCAAGTTTACTCGCGTTTAGGTGCTTGTCTCCTTCCCCCTTGCTGGTTTTGACACTTCAGAATCAGCAAAACATTATAAGCCCAAATACTTGAAATCTGTTGAGAAGATCGCTTGAAGTCTTTGTGAGAATCAACATGTTGAATAATGTGAGCAAGTCTAATTGGGGATTAAATTCGACATATCACTCTCCCCCAATTAGTGCTCTCCCCTAAACCGACAATCTGTTTGATAAATGCCCAGATTAAGAAGAAGTCTTTGGATAATCAAATGCAACTCGTCTTTAGTCTTCTAACATGCAGCAGAAAATGTAGAACCGACTGTAGACTCGACCTTCTTCAAGATTGTCCAGTTGGGGAATAGAAAGTTAACATCTTCATCTCACCAAAAAGCATCCCAATTAACTTACCTCTTGCAAATACCCTTAACTAAAATTCCTCCCAATCAAACAAGAACAGAAAGATGTTCATCAAGGAAATCAGCAATCAGCCCGCACCGACCACACTAAATGGTAACACCAAACTACCAATCACATCAAACAAGAACAGAGAGATCGTTCGGAATCATCATGTTGATGTGTACGTGAAGCATTAACCGGAAACACTTTGTCAATAAACTCACCAGTCCGTATGAAGATGTCAACCAACGGCTCTAAGAAGAAACTCCATGTAAAGATGACCCGATAAGAAGAAGCTCGGTTCTTACATGAGTTAGGAGCCGTATGACCATATATTCTCATAAATCAATCAACCATGCAGTGAATTCACACTTCTTCTCCCCCTCAAGAATTGCATACGAAGTTGCCATTCTTGATTAAATAAGTGAAATCATCCAAATGTAGTCTCTTCACACTTCTCCCCCGCAAAATTAGCACATGATGTCGCCATCGTCATTATAGTTGAGCAAGTGGAATAAGAAAACAATCAACAGTAGTCCAGTTCACTTGATGTTTGAAGCGCATGGAAAAAGTATGAAGCATGTTGATGAGAATGGTCATAATAAGAAGATTTCTCTTCTTTCGAAGATAAAGCGCACTGAAACGTACACTTTTCTTTTCTTTAGAGAACGAGGCTTGAACTGAAGTATTCAAACGTCATAATCTCTCTCTTTTCTGCTCTCATGGCAAAACATGTAATCAACCCATTATCATTCAGTAGGCTCTTTGTCGTGACAGCTGATGGAGAAAACCCAATATGATGAATTTGACCCTGAAGTAAACTATCCCAAACTCGTGACTTATACTTGCACATGTGTAACAAAGAGCGGTGCCGAGACTTCGTCCACCATTGAATCTCTAAGTACTGTATACTCTTCAACCAACCAACCATCAAGTAATAGACGTACATTACATGTTGAAAATCCACAATTGAATGTGACACTGAGCACTACAACGTAACTCCTTAAAGTGATAGTTATTTTGAGGTGGTAAGAGCCCAATTCCCCCAGGTGGTAAAAAGAAAAGGTAAAAGTCACCCAACAATAACTAGATTTCTAAGTCTTCGTTTTTGATAATAAGCTTGAACAAGGATCTTGAAGAATCTTCATCCATCCATCCCCGATACCTTCAGATACTAAGTACACTTGCCCGTGATATTTCACTTCAACCTCAAATAAATAATAGTGAATTAACCCCGTTGTCACATCTTCTGATTAAATGCTCAAATCTAGCCTTCTTTGATGTTTTAAGTGAACTATGATAATGGTTTTCATCCCGACCATGGTTAAAAGCACATAACCCCGTAAAACCATGTAATAACCAAACTGCCATGACGAATATCCAAACACACATCCAATTCATGAAGTACACCCTTTTATCCCTTCTTCGAAGTAGAAACCGTAGCACCAGCATCAAATAAGATCCCGAAACACACTTTCCTTTCTCCAGGATGGTTCCATCAATACGGGATTTTACAATTCTATGGTTTAAACCGAGAAATAGTTTCTTTCGCGGGATTTTACAAAACCAAGAATAAACCGTAAGATAGATCCGGAAATGCACTTTACTATTACCAGGATGTTTCCATTGTCACGGGATTTTACAAGTCTCTGATTTAAACCGAGAAATAGGTTCTTTCGCGGGATTTTACAAAATCAAGACAAAACCGTAAACAATGTCAGCTTGAATGTGTTATGACAACTTTGGTTTCGGTGAATATCTATTTTTAGGGAATCATGCAGTGGTTCATCAACGGTTCATTGTCCAGCATCAACAATATCATCACCCATCCAGTAAACACTTTGGTAAACACATCATTCTGTCGGCTATTGCAGTGACAACATGGTGAAGTAAACCCGATAAACCAAACTTGATCATGAAGTAGAATTCCCCAGATTTGTTACTTAAGCTTGGACTAATCCTCGTGAAAAAGAAACAGTGTACCCAATGTACAAAACCTCTTGACATTCTCAACTGAGTGAGACACCGAAGTGATAGCTAAGTTGTGGGTTAAGCGAGAAAGAATCACAAACGTAACTAAATAGCCAAGTCTTTATCACGCTCTATAAATGCTCAAACAAGTCATCTCCGTGGAAGGGAAGAAAGAATGAAGATGAAATAAGTAAACGCGTCCGGAAAACGTTCACTTTAAATCCAAGTAAGAAATACCAAATATAAACCACCCTGTAGTCAACTTTGTTCATCCATCATTTCAAGCCGTGATATACAATTCTCCATAAAATGTATAAACCCAAGCACCAAATTGTATAACATAACAAATCTCATCATTACACCAAAACTCATCATCAAATCACATAATCTTGTTAACTCTCATCAAAACGATCCAATTTTGAGAAGACCATCATTAGCTCATCTCAACCTAACGTCCAAGTCCAAGTCCACAAGTAAAACAGTTTGATCCGTCACTTGACAACCAAATCAATAATAACAGTCAAGAACCAAATCAAGATATACTAAAATAATTATAACAAAACATTTCTTAAGAAATTTTGGAAGACATTTTGTTTCACGTTATAACATAATGTATTTCATGTTAAAGTGCCCAAGTCTCAATTGCCCATTATAATTTTGTTGAAGCCCATATGGTTCTCAAGTGACACGGTCCAAATAAAATTGATATATGATCCAATCCAACTCTATTAACATCCACGATCCAACTGCAGCCCAAGAATTAAGTAACACAAACCAGATCCAAAATCCTCTCCCACTTACACTTACAACCGGTTAAGACAAAAATCACCACAAAATGTTATCTAACCAAACCCTAAATAATAGGATATAAATACCCACTTATAATAACCCATCACCATTTACAAACCCTAATCATCCTCTCAATATCCGCCTCTTTATTTTCACACAAACAACTCGCCACCCATCTTGAATCTGCTATCTCAACTCATCTCATCAAACACATACAAATCAAATCACAAACCCACCAATTCTTCATCAAATCATTTGGACAAACACACATAGAAATACTCAAATCCCACAAATTTCATTCACCTTAACCAAAAAAATTTCAGCCGCCCCCATCTCCTAATAACACTCACATCACCACTCCATGAACCTTTCATTCGTGCCTCCATATGAACGCATCTTTAACTCACCACAGGGTTGGTTCGAGTATAGTCATTTAAGCCACAGGGATGGCATGAGAAGTATGGCCTCGACATCAAGATCCTTAAGAAAGGGTTACGGGTAGGTATTTAGATGATTAGACCATTTTGATGTTCGTATAAATCATTATTTTGTCACGACTCAAAGAAATGGTTCAACAAAACTGTTGAAAACATTTCTTTAAGGTCGAAAATTATCAAAAGCCCATTGATCAATGATGGTTTAAAATTTTTCGTGATTAAAGACCATCAAGTCTTGTTCTTACTTTGAGTAGCACGAAAAAATTGACTGAGATCATGATATCATTTTCATAATTATGTTTTGAGTCTTGTATGAGTGAGTGTTGAGAGGGTCATGGCATGAGTCTTGAATGAATGAGTTTTTTAAGTACGAGTCTTGAATTAGCGTAGAATTTGATTGCAGTTTGTTGAGATTTGTATTTGGACTAAGGATGTAGTTGATAACTGAGGTCAACGAATGGTGTTTTGTATTTTGGTTATATTGTGGTTGAGTCCTGTTGTGGTTACGGTCAAACTCTACTTCTTCCTTTCTGTTGCAAGTCGCTAGCCAAAGTTATGAGTCAAGTCGCTAACCTATTTTGAGTCAAGTGCTTTTCAAAGATTTTCAATACAACTCGCTAAGCCTTTAAAACCATACAAGTCGCTATTGAATCAAAATTCAATAGTCGCTAAATTCATTTGACAAGTCGCTAGGTCAGATTTTTGTTCACACAACTCGCTACACTCTTTCAAAAACAAGTCGCTAAATAGCACATGTCGCTAGACCAAGTTGCTTCGACTTGTAAATACAAGTCGCTAGGCAGAACACGAACAAGTCGCTAGGCAGAACACGATGACAAACAAGTCGCTAGGATTTTCCGGCGAGTTTTCCGACTAAGATTTTCCGTTCAGCTTCATGCTTACCCAGAAAACTGCACAAAGGATGCACCTTTTTGACCAATTATGACCACAAAAATAACCAGATATTAAAACGCATTGGCTTTCTTGGACAAAGCATACACAAACAGAACTTGGACAAAAATACTGACTTGGAAACATGTTGAAACCAGTTAAGACCATGACATATAGACCAAAAGAAGAATACCAAAACATGTGAAAGAACTGTTTACCCATAGAACGTATTCCGACCACAAAAAAGTATCAAAACCTGTTTCAAATAAGTATCAAAATAAGTATCAAAACCACAAAAGTATCAAAACATGTTGAAACCAGTTTCAAATAAGTATCAAAACCACAAAAAATCATCAAAACACAACAACCTTGGCTCTGGTACCAATTGTAGGATCGTAATATTTATTGTGTTGATGATTCGGGTGGTCTTGGATGATGAAAATACATGTTTGCCATAGTTAGAGATAAAGAGATGAGAGGGAGTTTCTTGCTAGAGACTTGATTCACAAAATGCAAGGTTAGATTAAAGAAAAGCTCCACCCCTTCCATGGATGGAAGGGGTATTTATAGTTACAAAATACACGACCTCCTATCGGCCTGTGGATCATGTATACAGTGGGTAAAGACCCGTCCTTCCTCTACGGTGATACACTAAACTATTCTACGCTACAAACTAACTAATAAACTACTAAATAACGTAACTAACGATATGTCTACGAGCTAACTTATGCTAGATAATATTTGGGGTGACCGAAACTTCACTATGGAATTTCCAATTCCTAACACATGGGAATTGCTGAAATTGAACCTCCATTGATTCAACGGCTAATAGTAATGACCAAATATGGAGATAACTCGATGCGGCAAATATCTCATACGTAATACGATGCAAAAATTCCGTAGTCATTTTTCCTCAAATTTTTAGCTCAAGCCAAGAATTTATGTATCCTCCGTGAAAATATACCATACCAAAATACCACTCTCGACTTACTACAAAATTTGTATCCAAAATATTATGCAAGAAAATCCGGATGACAAGATTTTGTGAGTGATATTATCACCATATTATACGGTTCAACCCAATCAGTATACATAAACAATCCAGCAAAGCTAAATTTGCACGAGCCCAAGTATTAAATGAGAAGCCCATTGACGAATTAACCTCACAAAGCCCATAATCGAAATTATAGACATAAGGCCCTCGTTTGATCAAAGAGACCTACCCAAAATTCTTATAACCGGGCCCAATGCATATTTGAGACACCGACCCACACTCCACTTCATTTATGTGACCGGGTATAAAAGATAGTAGACCCTAAATATGTGCACATTAACCCTAAACCACATCTAAAATATAACGCCTACCAATTATCTTTTCTCACCAACACACTCAGACTCATCTCCCATCAAATCTCAAACTTATCAAGTCTCAGCTTCAAATAATCGTCACAATCAAACCCAATCAATCAAACATCACATACGAACATCACCCTACATTAATTCTTCATTTTTGCTCCATTAGAACGAAGAAAGCATTACAAGGTTTCAAGATCCGGGTAGGTTTTATAAGATGTGCGTTTCATTTGATGTTGTGTTTTGAATCGAACTGAGAAAAGACTCAAAAGAGAAAAAACAGATTTGTTGATTTCTTTGCTTAATTGTTTCGTATATTATAAGAAGCAAAGCTTCTCAATTTCTCATATGGATTGATGATGAAAATTTATCGTGATAGAGACCTTAAAGGTCAGATGTTTCATTGAGTACTCACGAAAATAATTCTGAGATTCGTTTTTCATGTTTTAAATAGACTTGATTGATGTTGTTGGGTTCAGAGTTGTAGGACATGGTATCGTGGCTGTGGAATACATCTCCTTTGCTTTTCTTAAGATTTGTTTTTCAAAATTGTTGTTATTCATGGACTGATGATGTAACGGTACTGAGGTCGTGGTAATATTGGTATTTTGGATATATTTGGTCAGTGGTTAACAGTCTTCTCCTCCCTTTCTGTCGTGACAAGTCAAGTCGCTAAACATTAACAAAACACAACTCGCTACTTGGCAACTCGCTACCATGAGTCAAAACTCATGACAAGTCGCTTCAATGAGCACAAGTCGCTACCATGAGTCAAAACTCATGACAAGTCGCTTCAATGAGCACAAGTCGCTTTCGAGATTCAGTGAATCTGGACAGAATAATGACAAGTCGCTAGCAAGATTATTTGACTTTTTCCGGTGTTTTTCGACCAAGTATTCTGGCCATCATCAAAGAAACCCAGAAAACACTTGCATATGAATGCTCAAATGACCACATGTTTGACCACGAAAGTTGACCAAATTACCACCTTTTACTTCACGATTGGTACAAAAAAACCGTTACAAAAATGGAAACAAAAACTGACTTGGATAAGGATTAAATACAAGGACAGATTCTGATATTTGTAACGTAATATTATAGTAACCGAGTTTGACCAAAAAAGACACACAAAACTTGTATAAAACAGTTTTCATTAAAAAGTAACAAACGGAAAAGAATTTTCCGGCCAAAAAGAATACAAAAACAGTTTTACCAAGAATCAAAAACCACCATAAATCGACACAACACAATAACCATGGCTCTGGTACCATTTGTAGGATCTTAAATATTGTGTTGATGATGATTCGGGTGGCCTTGGATGGTGATAAATCAAGTATGCCATGGTTTAGAGAGAGAAAGAGATGAGAGGGTGTTCTTGTTAGAGACTTGCAATATAAAAATTAAAGGCTAGATTTAAAAGCACCACCCCTTCCAAGGATGGAAGGGGTATTTATAGTTACAAATACTACGTCCTCCTATCGGACTGTGGATCAGGCATACAGTGGGTAAAGACCCGTCCTTCCTCCACGGTGTTACACTAAACTAATCTACGCTACAAACTAACTAATAAACTACTAAATAACGTAAATAACGACATGTCTACGAGCTAATATATGCTAGACCATAATTGGGGTGACCGACACTTTAACATGGAATTTCCAATTCCTAACATAGTATATGCAGCAAACAATTTCCGTACCTGCTGTTTTGGTTGATCAGATGCTTCCATCCATTTTCACGATGAAGATCCTCATTCTGATTCCCTGCAACCTTCTCCTACAAAACACCTAGAACCACTAATGTTGTTTAACCTAATTTATAGGTGTATAAGCTTTATTTGTTTCAAATTATCAAATAGGTTACAAAGATAAGAAAAAAAAAAAAAAAAAGATATACATATGAAAATAAAAAAGGAATAAAAAAACTATTCAAAGTTAACCCATGTAAGATAACTTCCTTTAAAGAACTCGGAAAACGACTCTAAGATATTGAAACTTTAGTTTTAGTCCACTGATGCATCTTTACCAAGCCATGCAACAAACATGACAAAATGATACTATATATTAATGGCATTTTAGTTCTCATATGCCATTCCTCTAGTTTCTGCCTTCTATCGATCAACTTGGGTGCATTTTTTTGCCGCCAACCTCTTCTTCCTTGTCTGCTCACCTTATTAGGGATCAACCAAGCCGACGTGGCTCAACAAACAAATAAACCCGTGTACCTGCAAACATCCACAAACCAATAAACGACAGTCATTAACTACACGGTTAGTATAAGTTTCTTATAATATGATACTTTTAATCAAACAAATATCCACACCATTTCGATGACAGCCGACTTTTGATTCAAATTCACAAAGAAAGGCCCTTTCAAGTCCTCGTCTTCCCTGTTAGAAGATATCATAACACAATAGTTATAAGTTATTGAAACTCATAATTAAATGATGCGGAAAATCTGAAATCTTACCAGTCTTACATGCCATTTAAGGATTAAATCATGGGCCGCTACTATTCATCTCTGTATCTGTCACATGGCACAACCTGAAAACGTTGAAGATCAATACCGGTATACTCAAATTTATTAATACATTGCATAAAGCGGGCCTACCTATGATTGCACCATAGTGCATACTTGCATAGGGCTCCCCACCAGTAAGGATCTCCCATAACACGATTCCAAAAGAGAAAACATCAACCTATAACAAAAACATACAATATATTATTAAAAAACGAATACTCGCTATTTAGTAACATAAATATACATACATTCTCATAAACTTTACTGCTACTACCGTTGAGTTGGTCGGGAGCCATCTATGGCAGAGTTCCCATATAACCCAAACCTAATCAATAAAAAACAGCCCAAGTTAAACAAAACATAAACGATAATTAAAACTTTACGAACATATATAATCCCTATCATCATAACTAAAACGCCTCTGAGGAATATGATTTAAAAAATTCGTACCAAGTAATATATCCATTCGGAAATTTATGTATAATGTTATTCAATGACCTCATCAACAACATTCTTACAATCTTTTTCATACCCAAGATTTGTAGGTAGCATCTATATATGTAACAGCATTGGTTTCCTTAAAAACCTACAGCATTGTTTTAGGCAAAAAATTTGATTACTTTTCATCGCATTTGTCACCGTAAAAATTAATCAAGATGACCCATTTTGACCCATTTCCCTGTTAACATAATTTATAACTATTGTGACATTTTATAGGAAAATTCTTGATCAAACAAATCACATGTTAAAATTATGGAGCAATCAGTTGAATATGACCAACCTGCGCCAGCAACCGATGCTGTTGAGCTCGCTATGGGGCGTGCTTGTTGACTCATCGTCTCTGGGGCTGGTTGTGTGGCTTTTGTAGTTGTGGATGCAGTTGCTGGCTCGGATGTGCCTGCGGTAACAATAACATGAAAGGCTTGATAAGAGGTGTCTAAACCTAAACGACAAAAATTTACATAAATGACAAAAATTTACGTGTGTAATTTGTGTTGTATACAGTCTACAACTTTTATACACAAACTTTTACTAATGGTGGCTCTAAATCAGCAGAAAAGCAAGAAGGTGTAAAGCTGTAGTTGACACACCTTTAAAACCGAGCCACAAATTTCTGCATCTTCTCGATTCAAAACACCATGTTGGAAGCTAAATTCATGAAGCCTAAAGTCCCTATACGGAAATCAGAAAGAGGAGAAGTTGTGTCACTCACGGTGGCATCTTCTTGACAGTACTGCTGGCGCCACGTCGTTTGTCGTTGAAAACTGACATTCTGGATCAGGCGCATCTACAATGATTGGAACAAAAAATCATTAAAACCTACGTCGGCTAAAAAGTTTAGCATTCTTCCGCATTAGTATTGTAAGATACCTACATATATTTGGTCGAACCTCCTTTTGCGGGCAGCATATGCACGATGGCCAATGGCTGTAATCCAAAAGTGACAGTCACTATGTCATCAGACATATGAATGTACTAAAAAAGCCGAAACCTGCCAGTGCATGAACGCATTATACATGAAGGCAAACCGTCTTGCGCTTGCGTGTTGTTGTTGTACGTGTGAATAGAATTTCCAGTATTCGTGCTTGTAATTAAAATGCAAATGATAAACAAAGATGGGCACCTGTTAGCTGAAGCTGTATAATGATACGTCATAACGTCCGGAGCTGACCCAAAATATCAGAAAGATCGTACCTTGTTCCTGTGGTGTGCGTTGTTCTACTATTTCTTGTTTCATACTCTGAGAATGCAATTGCTAGTATCAGCATTTTAAACGTTTCATGTGTAAACATGACTGGCAGTGTCACATACATGTGACCATAGCCAACGACTGAATCCCTACGTATGACTCCAACCACAAAATCCAACACGAACGATCAAGGTCCTGCATGTGTGAATGCTTTTAATAAACCACCTAACTTGAAAATGAGCAGTCTTCTATATGCATTCCTAAAAACCCCCTAATGTAATAATAAGCATTGGTTGCATTAACTTTTTAGACAATTTTGATCGCCGAGGTCATTCTACTTGGACTTAAGAAAAACAAACACATGCCTCGTCATGGGACACAAAAAGACGTATATGTTTTCTCTAGTCTCTTGTTAATTTCAATTGTTGCTCACCGTAACAAACTCTGCAATAGAAAATTGCTTACATAGATAACCCTATATGCAACATATTTAAATTAGTTGTTATACAACAAAAACCATCACACACACGCACACATATGTAAAGGAGTGTAAAAATGTAATAGTCCCACGGATCATACAAAATAAGGTCACTAACATGAAGAGCAAGCTGTTTGGAATCGCCATTTCTTACTTTTGCCTTCATTTAAAGTCATCGGCCATTGGTTTCAGCGACAATGGTCAACAGTAATCCTAATGGTGGTGCAAGATTATTTGAGAATACCTGAAGCCTGGTTGAAAAAGCGTACGATCATACGCATTTCAAAACGTAGCACGATGTTTTTTAACCATTTAAATTACACCTGAAACACCTATAGATTCAAAATTAGATACACCATCTGGAACAACTTTTTAAAAATAAGGTATTAAGAGGGTGTCAAAATTTACCATTATCACAATGCTCGCTAAAAGACTTAAGTCTTCCTCCTCTTCTTTACGCTCTTCTACCTTGTTTCTGAAATCACTACTGACTTTAGCAATTTCTCATTAATATGCATATGTTATATGTAAAGGTGAAAACAAATAAATAATGTATATAGCCTGTGCAAGTGCCCTTTGTGAGTTGTATACCGCTGTCCCCCAACCTGAATCTAAAAAAAAGCATTCACAAAAACTAAATTAGGTTCCCTTGCAATTTAACCTTAATTTCGTCAAAACCCCACGAATTAAAACAAATAAAAGTAACCCAAATGAATATAAACTAAATCAAATAACAAAAAAGTACTCATATATTCGTGGTTCTTTAATCTTCACTATGTTTCACATCAATTTCTTTTGTTTTTGATTCAGTTTCATCTTCTTTAGGAAGAACGCTAACCAATCGTACAGAGGATTCACCTTTTTCTTTTGGATTATTACCCTTGACACTATCACCTGAAATCGGATGATCCTTTTTAAGATGTTTGTAGTCACCACCATGATCCGTTAGAAGATAAGTTTGTAGTAATTTGGTATAGTGAAACTTATATTGTTTATCTGATTCTTAAAGTTCAAATACTCAGTTTTTGAGTGGTTGCCACAAAACTAAATTTGATTATCATTTATGGTTAGTTTAAACATAACTCTTTATAAAAATCACAGTTTTCCAAACAACGAATCAGCTGACCATTATCCAGTTATCACAAATTTAAACAGCAACAATGCATCTAAACATTATTGAATGAAGCCCAATTTATTACAAGTTATAGTATCATTATGCCATATCTTATAATTGCTTTCAAGAAGAGTGAAATAGTACCTACCAGTATTTGAA
Organism: Chrysanthemum makinoi; assembly: GCA_910596185.1. Taxonomy (NCBI): domain Eukaryota; kingdom Viridiplantae; phylum Streptophyta; class Magnoliopsida; order Asterales; family Asteraceae; genus Chrysanthemum; species Chrysanthemum makinoi. The sequence goes on along the minus strand of OU343219.1, from coordinate 182,879,082 downwards.
GTACAAAGTCCTGTGACATTCTTCTGCTCGGTTGCAAAATTCGCACATGCAGAATCAAAACCCGATAAATCAAAAACTCTCAATCTTTTATATAAAAGCTCGAAAGAGAACTAATTTAAAGTCAAAGTATTAAGCCCCAAATAATTAAACCCCAACTCATTAAAACTTTAAAAAATATATCATCAGACTTACTATTGGTGGTAAGAGTGAATACGCCGCCGCAAGGTTGCCCGAAAAATCCAAAGACACACCGAAGACTTCATTCTTAATTCCATTGTTCTTGTCTTTTCATGGCAACATATGGTTGATTATGTAATAAGGTTTTCAATTGAGCTTTAACCCATGTATGTTGATGATGGAATAACATACCAAAAATCCCACAATTTGATTTGGAGCTTTTTTCTGCATCTATGATTTGAGTCGGTTTACGTGTGTGTAGATAGTTATGGGTCTGTATGTGGAAGGGGAGGAAAGAATACTATCGTCTATCGATTGAATCGATTATTTGACAGGATAAGGTAGACAATCATGGACTGAAGTTGGCACACCATTGGGCTGAAGGAATCAACAGCAGCCCACACAATATTTTAATATAGTTTGGAAGGTCTCCCTCCCATTATATCTTTTATCAATGTGAAATATGGTCAAGCCTAATTGAACAATTTCAAGCCGATGAAAAAAGGTTGAGAATTAGAATTGATTACGATGAACCCGTTCAAACGCTAGAGACCATAACGGAAGTGGTGGAAATTGCTAGCTCTAAAAGCACACCACTTGTCCCATCTCCGGAATCTTCAAGACGTTTTAACGATGATTTCTTAAGGGCCATAAATGAAATGATTCAAAACTTATTAATTGAACTTCGTCAAGATTCAACTTCGGGAAATACCGCTTTACCTACCATATGTGATGTTGTTGAGCCCTCGATTCCTATTCCCGAGCCCGAAATATCTTCGTTTGATTAAAATTATTGCTACGGTTGTGGAGACTTGTTACCACAAGGTTTTCGTTTTTACAAATGTATGTGCGAGTGGTGTGGAAACTATGTTGTCAATGGATGTTGTTCGATTTGTGCCGAGAATTCATTTGCTTATGATTCTAACCCCGACTCTCTCAATTATCCTCAAAACAATTTTAACTACCCTCCACAAAATTTATACGAACCAGAACCGTATTTTCATCATTTCAATGATCAAACATCGTTGCAAAATTACTCTCCCCACTACCCAATTGTGCTAAGTGTGGGGATCCTCATGATGATTATCAATGTCAATCGTGGAATCAAAATCACTTTGGACCTAATCCTTGTTATAACACTTCCAGTTTTGACAACGTCCAACCCCCACAACTTACCGTCATCGATCAATTTCCTCGTATAATTCTTGAAGAACTTTCCGAGGAACAAGCTGCTCGCAACGAAAGATTACTAGCCGATGAGCGAGCAGCTCAAAAGTGTCTCCTATTTAACAAGGCTTGCTGATGCAGGTTTTACTGACCAGGTCTTAATATTTATAATGTCTCGTTATACCTATGGTCTACCATAGTGCACTAACGGGCAGTGTACCCGGTCGTGTGTAGTGTAGTAAACGGTAAAGCCGAGGTCGTCCCAAGAGCTATGTGTGATGGATTATTACTAAATCTAGGTGTCACAGATTAATAATGGTTTCGAAAGGGATTTAATTAATTAAACTACTAAAGCAAATAAGTAAAAATAAAGCAAATAAAGGATAAAGGGAAATCAATAGAGGAGAGTAGTGTTAACCTAGTTAATCCTCCTAGCTAGTTTTGTCTACGTCTACTTACTTCCAATTACTTCAGGTGGGGTCAAAGTCGAGAGGACAGCATTTGGTCAATTCCCCCTAACCTATCAGCAAAGATGCCACCACAGGAGAAGTCAGGTGTCCCCTCATAAGTCATGTTCTTCCTGGTCCCCTAAGCCAAGTCATTAAGTACCGCTACATGCTAGATTTATAATAGTGAATGCCCTGCCGTAGGAACTTAGACACGCACCCCCTAATTCTTAAGTTCATCCAAACGATAGGTGATCAGTTGGTTAAATCGCACAAGTAGAAAGGGTCGTCAGTTGGTCATATCTTACCCTTCCCGTCTCAGTCCGCTCACCTAGGGTCAGTTGGTCATATCTCCTAGGCAATTGGCCTCTACCGCCATTCAAAACTACCGAACCAAGGGTGGCTACCAATAAACTATGCATGCATACACATAGAAATAATTGTTCAGAAGTAAAGTAAACGCAAACAAAACAATTAAGGAATCATAACTAGGCCAGCACCAAGAGGTGCTTAGCCGCTCATATTAATCATGCAAACCAATTCAATATTCAAATGTACAAAATACATGAATTGAAAGTAAAGAAATATAAACGCTAACGCTTATCGTATGGAGTGATTTCTCCCCTTGGAGACAGCTCCGTATGCTCCTCTAGACATGCCTTGAGCTTTTTCCCACGTTCTCTGAGTGTTGTGTGTGGAATGGGATGATTAGAAATGCTGGAATTCGTGGGGTATTTATAGGCCAGATCTGGGTTACGGCGTAACTAATATAAGAATTACACCGTAACCTTCTATTTCTTCGTATTTTGCACTAGATCTGCTGGTTACGGCGTAACCTTATGAGTGGTTATGCCGTAGTCTTCAATAAACTCGGTTACGTCGTAGTTGATGCAGTAGTTACGGCGTAAGTATCAGCGGCGTGGAACCTCATTTGACCAAATATAGTTACGTCGTACCTTAACCGGAAGAGTTACGCGTAACCTTCTGATAAGTTGGTTTTTTCGAGTCACGCAATAGTTACGGCGTAATGTGAGAGACGAGTTACGCCGTAACTTCTTCAAAGTAGCATACTGTGACAAATCTTTAGATATTTCTCCAGTTTCGCGTCTCTTTAGCTCCAATGCTCGTAATTTACCTGAAAGTGGAAAACAATGGAAAACAAGCGTAAATCCATATAAATGATATAAATTACAAGCATTATCGGGGGAAATTGACACTTAATATTCAGGATTATTTGATGTTATCAAATATCCCCCCACTTGAACTCTACTTGCCCTCAAGTAGACCTTATTAGAAAGATTCCTAAAAACATAACTCCCATAACCTGGAAAATATAAGTTTATAAATCCCTTATGCTAGAATAAAACAAAACCGAACACCTCACGAAAGGGGACCAAAACACTCAAATCTCTCAACTATTCTAAGTGTCAATTTTGGGGTGATCACTCATCGCACAGTCATACATCATGTATTCTATCATAAGCTTGACGGTTACACAAATCTCCACCACTAGAGTTAAGGGCTAAGCAATTCTCGAAGGCAATATGGGTAGACACGACAAAGGTTAAGGGGTGACTCGTCATTACTAACATGTCACAGCGAAGTGGACAAAATCAATGGTATTTGACCAAATCCATGGCCAAGACACCAAAGATTTCTCGATGCATCACCTAGACACGCTTCATGACTAAAGGGTAGGATAAGACATGGGATATATAAATGGTGTAAAATAAAATAAAAAAACAAGCAGGTAGTCTAAATCTATAACCAAGTCATCACCATTTACTGTCCACCCAAAGTTCAAGCTTTAAAGTCAAGAAACCGGATCATGAAATATAAGGTAGATGTGTCATTAGAGGACGTCGTGATAGGCACACTACCTTTTCTCCAAAAGTTGGCATAATTACCAACTCCAATCTTCAAATGTGACCGAGGTGGCCTCCTCGATACTAAATCAATAAAGCTCATACTAAAGTGCTTATAACATCGCACTTTACAATATCATAACAACTTTTTTTTTCGAATCATTTTTTTTTCAACATAACAATAATAACATAATATCCCCCACTTGAGATGAACAATGAGAATTCTGGGGGTCTTCAATGATCTTCAGAAATGTTGTCCCTTGAACTTAGGCAAATGATGACTTCTCAATCACAAATAAAGACTACATGGTAGGCTAAGGTGTATAGGTGTATCGAGACAATATATCGGGTTAACAAAATGAAAGGAATGGCTCAGAAGGGTGTATCTAGGGGTATCTTGCACTAAAGGTAAGTGCAACAAAAGGGTTTCACATGGGGGTCGAGAAGTCGAGGTGACTAATCGATAGACAAACAATGGTAGGCTGTTTGGGTGATAATCCTATAATATTGCCTTCTAAAACTGAAATATCCAAATACATCGAGCTAACTCAACATACCTCGTCTATGGTCTCGAAATGATTCAAAGGCCAAGTTCTAAAGTTTACAAGCTACCGGCACTGATGAGTGTCTAAATACTCATCATTTTTGTACCAATTAAACTGCAAAAACATCTAAAAACACTCAGAAATGCATCAAAATGATAAAAATATCACAAATAAGTGTTTTATGTGTTTTAAATGCAAAAAAATCAAAATCTGGTGAAACGTATAAGTTTGCATAATTGGCAGTTTTAGTCCCCCAAGTTTCAAAAGTTGTCAAAAACAGTCCCTGGTAAAACCAAATAAAGAAAAATGTTATTCAAGGTCCCTGAATTATTCTAACTTGTCAAAAATGTTCCTTGAATAAATCTTTTGTTAAATGGCAGATAAGGTCCCTCAAGTTTCAAAAATGTCAAGTTTGGTCCCTGGAAATTTGAAAATGACAAAACTGGTCCTTGTACTATTGGAACTTGTCAATATTGGTCCCTTGTAACAAGTTTGGAAAATTACAGGTTTAGTCCCTCTAATTTGGCAGCTTTGCAAGTTTAGTCCTTGTCATATTAACCTAAGCCTAGACTTGTCAAAACCAAATTGACCCCTGCCATTTCACCATTTGAACCCCCTGTCATTACCTGTTTTTGAACCCCAAGTCAAACTCCCCTTCCCGCCACCTCCTGCTTATCCTCTTCCCCACATGTTGCCTGCAACAACACAGCCACTTCCCATCACCTTTTCTCCACAAACCACTCCCCTCATCATCACAAACACTCCACAATAAATGCCACCCCCCCCCCCTAGTTGATAAAACACAGGCCTACAAGTCAAATCCAAGTTTCCCGCCAAATTGATAAAATGGCCAAAACACTCAAAACTCACCCATTGGTCAAAGTTAGAGGTGGGATCTGCTCAGAGGACACGTGTAAGCCATTTTGAAGTATAAAAGAGAAGAGAAGACAGAGGAGAAAGTAACTTTGGTTTTACCATTGTTCACGTAGTATAATTTTTAAAAGCTTTCTTTAATTTTATTGTCATTTAATGTTTTAATGCTGTTTTATTTCCTAAATTAGTGTAATGTAATGTTATCTCCAGTTTAAATTCTAGTTACTTTTAAATTTCTAAGTTTGCTTAATTTCCTTTAAATTTCGTATTCTTCAGATTCTTGTTATATAGTTGTTTATTGGAATTTATAGCTCCATTAAGCTCTTGACAAAAGCTTTAAGGTTTTAGATTCATTTAAACAAAGTTAATCTTTAAAATTTAGAAAAATATAAAAATCAAGAAAAGTCAATGGAAGTCAACTGTGATCAAATAAGTAGTTCTGGGGAGAAATAGAAGCTAATCTGGATGGATTTTCTGGTTTCTAGTTTATTGACAATAAGCTAGGAGTGGTTTCTGAACCTTGGTACTCAGTTTTCACCTTGATCATTTGTGAGTTCCATTTTTACCATTTACTGTGTTATTATTTTTCATGCTTTGATTTTGAAGTTTTTATGTTCCTTTGTGATTGTTTAGTGTTATTATAGCTTAATATAAGTAGTTTGTTTACTAAGATTCACTTGTGCATAAAATTGAAATAATTCAGTTGAAATGCAAATTTGACAAGTTTGTGTTTCTTGACTGTGTTCTTGAAGTTTTATACTCAATTAGTCTTATTATGTGATAATATTATGTATGGAATCTGGTTTATGTTCAGATTCATTGAAACCTTTGATGTTCATGTGACAAGTGAAAATCAAAGGATTGTTTGGATTTGCTGATAAAAAAGAATTCCAGTGTATATCTGTTGTTGTTTGTCAATGTTATATGTCACTTTAGTTCCTAATATCTTAGTCAAGTCATATAAACCAGTCATTATTTAGTTAAAAGTCGAAATCAAGTTTAATCCCTTGTTGCAAGTTCACTGTCAATATTTCAAAATGCAATTCTCATCAAATTAACTTAAAACTTGATGCAGTAGCTTTATTTCATCCTATTATAGCTTAACATAACATGTTCAGTCATTAGAATCATAAAATTCATAAAGTGAATTTAAAAAACAATTCACGATAAAGTTTTTATAGTCAAATATTTAGTATAGTACTTTTAAAAAGTCAAATTTTTTTATCCCTTAGTAAAAATTTTGTTTTGAATAAAATTCTAATTTTAGTAAGTCTATGCTTAATACTAGGATTTAGCTTTTTACCCTTATGGGAAGAACAATCATTTTCTTGGCTTATCTAAATTATAAAAATATTAGCTTGTTAATATTTCTTAGCTTTTAGACTGCTTATAACAATGGTTAATCCTCTTTGTAAGTCCCCAAACCTTGTCTCAAATCATGCACTGTGCCACAGGTTTAATGTGATCTAAGAAGTTCACATAAGAGCTTGCAAAAGCTTGTTGACTTGACACTAGATACCAACCTTGTGCATTCTATACCTGATTTATGTAGCCTTATCTTCTAGCCCAACTATTGTTCATATTAATCTTGTTTTTTCCATTTTTAGCATTATTAGCATAGCTAAATAATCACCCAATCCTTTTTTGTCCTATTTTAAGCCAACCTAACACCCATCAACATCCACAGTCAAACTGTGTAGTGCTAATCGGTAAGGATTAGAATCACATAAAGCTAATGCAAAGTTCCTCAGTCCCTTAAGCTTGAGCATTGTGATTTTAGCTTATAGATTCATAACCCTTCCAATGTTTCTGTGTTTGTTGAGCTCTCATGAGCTTATTAGATAAATCTAAAAGAGCTTATTGTTTGCCCATTCATAACAGTTCACTGATTTAATCCATGAACTTACACCATTTCCAATAGCTCCTAAAAAGCTCATTAGTGATCTAGAGCTTGTGTGTTTTAGCTTTATGTTAAGCTCATCCACCAAATTCTAAGTTCCAGTGCTTAATCTCCATGTTGCAGCTTATTAAGTAGGTTGCACTAAGCTTTTGTTTGTCCATACCCGAGTATAAAGCATCTCAGTCAATTAGTAGGATTTTCATAAGCTCCTCAAAAGTTAATCTGTGGACTTCACAGATTTATCCTTAGCTTTTTGGAATCCTCACCAACCCAGCTTGCTACTCCAATTCCTATTTTGCCATTTTTAGCTTATTCTCTTAGCTTAATTTGCCATTAAAAAGGTATGCAGGTCTGTTTGGTATTACAGTGTATTGAAAGAGCTTATTAGCTTATTACAAGCTTGTTTGTTGAATCCAGTACACCAGCTTGTTTATATTTGTCCCATATTGTATACATATTACTTTTCTTTTGTTTTCCTGTGTGGAGCTTATACCAAGCTTTAACAAGCTTCCATTCAATCCAAGTTAAGCTCAAAAGCTTAACTGACTAAACCATAAGCTCACACTATGCTAGTCCATTTTCTTGTTCATATTTGTCTAGTGGACTTATGTACATCTCATATTACTTTTGTTCCTCACTGTATAGCTTATTTCAAGCTTATTTGTAGCTTGAGTTCAAACCGTCAAGCCAAAAGCTTAACTGTTGGACTCATAAGCTCTTATTTTGCTTATTTCTAGGTTTGTAGCTTATTGTCTTCATTAAACTGTTTATAGTCAGTATATATTTTAGTTCCAGAAGAAAAAAAAAACCAAAAGAACCATTTAAAAGCTAATTGATAGCTTTTGTTTAAAAGTTTATTTGCTTATTAGCTTATTTTTGTTAAGAACATAGTGTTTTTAGATTTTTCTTAGGTTCCTGTATTTATTTAATAATTTTGTAAAAAGTTTCAGATTTTTCTTTGATCATTTATTATTTTAATAAATCAATAATAGTTTTTAGTAATTAATAATAGTAAATAATTAATAATAAATAAATAAAAAACATAAAAAAATATATTTTCAGTTTTACAATAAGTTTTCTATTATTTTAGATTTTTCTAAATTAAAATTTCATTTTTCTAGGTTAATTTTGTATTTTCTTATATTTTAGTGCATTTTAAATACTTAATAAATAGTTTTTAATTAATAATAATTAAATAAATAGTTTTAAAATAATTTTCTTTTTCTAATAATTTTCTTTTATTATTAGGATTGTAAAAAATTCATTTTCATATTTGTAGGCCTTTTATTTCTTTAAACTCACGTTTTATTTTGTAGTTATCGTAAATTTTATTTAAACGACGTTTTAGGTTTTAAACGTTCATCATTTTAAAAATAGTGATAGCGTTTATTTAATATAATTTATCTTTTTATTTTAATTTTCATTTAAGTCGCTAAGACATGTAAATCCCTACTATAGTTATATTCGATTTGTTTTTATACGTTTACGTTTAATTTAGGTTAAACGTACGTTTATATATATTTCACGTTTTTAGGTTTTGATGTACGTTTTTAAACGACATAGCTGTGACAGAGCTATTACTATTCACATTCCTAGTGTTAGTCAATCGATTCTGTTTTCCTATACTAATATTATTTTCAACAAATCACAAGTCATTGTATTCAGGATATCACGCCTCGCCAGGACATAAACGATCTAAGGATATTTTAATCCTTGGTAAACCACATTCAACTTCCAGGCTGTCTAGCTTTTAGTATCAGTCATTCACAAGTGGCTGGGAAATAAACTTAGTTAGTTTGGCATGAACCAGGCACACTCATAATTTGGTGGATTTGGGGTAAAATATTGGAAATGGATAAGGCTAATCTCACCATATAATATCAAGGGTTGTATGTGCTCGGCTAAGGTCTAATCTAGTTAGGTTAAGAAACATATGTCAAAATTTTTAAAAATGGTATAATTTTTCAAAATAAACTAGAAAAATGAGGGCGAAATGATGTTCAAGAGATAATTCTACTCCCGTCCTCTCACTTGAATTGTACAAAGTCCCTTTTGTACTAAGCATTAAATAAAGGTGAAGAGAAAAGTAGAATTAGAGCGAGAACTTCCCTGAAATTTGCTCCATAAAGAAGGAAGGCCCACGAAAAAGAGACGTGCCTTCGTATAAGCATCATGAGCAAACTTCAATCCCTGAAATCACACTACCGACAAGCATAATTCTAAAAAGACAAAATGAAAAATGAAGAATGAAAAAGAAACCTAACTCACTTTCGTAGGAATCACGGTTGCATTTAGCATATGCAACAAGCCTTTTAAACCACTTGGTGTCCCAAGTGGACGAATGAAGTCTCGTGAGGGTTTACAGGGAACACACCCACAAAGTTCATTTAAAATACTAATACAAGGTTATTGTGTTTTAAAATGAAAGAATTAAAGCAGAGGAAGGTTACGTCGTAACTCTTTTGAGGGAGTTACGCAGTAACTGGCAAAACCTGACATAAGCTGCAAGGCGAGTGGTTACGGCGTAACCACTGAGATGGTATTACGCCGTAATTGGTAATGCGTCAAGAACTCTGCTGCTAAAAGGTTGGTTACGGCGTAATCACCAAGATGAGTTACGCCATAACTCTGTTCAGATCAGCAAACTGCAGCAGCAATTACTTCCTTGTTTCCTGGAAAAATAGTTAGAAAACACAAAACCCAACAGAAATGGAAATAAAATAAAAGAAAGGAATAATTCGGGTTGTCTCCCGAAAGATCACTTTTCTTTATTTATGAGCCTTTAAGTTAGACTCAGAGCCGCGGGGCTTCTATGGGGGCCTTTGGACTTCCCTGACATTTTCCATGTTTTTCATTAAGTTACGCCTAACCCAACCGATGTTTGTGGCAGTGCGGAGATATTCTTTGGTTTCAATCTTTCGGATCTTGCAAAAATTTTCCTCCGGTCCCAAGTGGTAGCGAGTGAATTCGTATTTTTCGGCTATAATAGGTGGTGGCCTCTTAAACGAGATGCCAAGAAGTTTGCATCTTCTTTTCTCGTGTACTTCATCATCTGGGTCAATGAAATCGTCTTCGCCTTGTAACTCGAGATAATCGAAATCATCGTCGTCGGGATCGGTATCTTCAAGTTGGTCATTGTTTTCTACGAGTATTTGCTTGCATTCTTCTTTTTCTACCTTAGATGAGTCCTTGGTGTCATCTTCTGATTTTTCATTAGGAATTTCGTCGTTAGGTTGATCTTTACTCATACATCCATTCCAGATTTTCTCTTTAGTTAACGCGTCAATTTTTCCGTATTTGATTCTAACCCAATCATTGAAACCGAAATCATCAGGCCAAGGCAATTCTGTTCTTTCAGAATCATTAGTTGAAGTCCATAGGAACTCGTCTTCCCCAGCTCTCTCAATGCTGCTTCCCCCGTCACATTCATACTCAAAAGGGTTGCAGGAAGCCCAAACATTTCCGTCACTGGTCTTAATTTGTTCACACGAATGATTTTGAGTTCCTTGTCTTGTCATCTTCAGAAGGAATATCATCGAGGGACTTAATGGTGTTTCCTCGAAGAATATGTTTTTCATTATGAGTTCAGATTTATAAACAAAGCCGAATTAATTATCGCGTCCCCGAATCTTACTGAATACCAATCTCTGAATGATAGATTTCCAATATCAAGCATGCCTCCCAGATTATGTGGGCATATCCAAACTCGTTCTTCACATTACTCCTCGTTGCAATATTCACGAAAAAGGTTGCACGTTGGCCAAGCGTGAGTAATCTCATCTTCCATGACGAGGTAAGGGTTTGCAGAAATGCTTGATAGGTGGTCCTTCTACTTCATTAATTGAGAATTTAGCTAATCTTTCTTCGTCGTTAAGTGTAGTCCACATGTATCTGTCATCTTTTACCCTTTCTTTATCAACTCCACCATCGTAGGTTTTCCGAGGATCACAACAGGCCCATAAGCTGTAGCATTCCCCATCGTCGATCGCAATAGCTTTACACCAATGACTTCTCCTTTTAGGGTTGTCGACCCTGGTGCCCGTGTCTTTGCTTGAATTCGGTTACTGCCGAATTCGAGGTGTGATTTTCTGGCGTAACTCACTTTAGCCATCAGTATCAGACTCATCAGAGTATTTGTTGTTATCAAAGAATACAGCCTTACATATAGTGGTTTTGCTCTTTTGTTCCTCATTTCTTCTTTGTACCTCATCGCCAAGCTTTCCAATTAAAGTTTCCAAGTTTTTTAGTGATATGTCATGGGAAGAGAGGCTCTTGTTTGTATTATCTTGGAAATTTTTAAGCCATTCCTCTTGCTCTTTTTGCCTCTTGGTAGTATCCACAAAGTACTTGTTAATAATTTCCTCCAGGTTAGCTCTTCTTTCATTACGCTCATAATACGGTGGGGGTCCTCCATGAAACTCATTATGATTATCTCCGTAGAAAGGCCTATTCTCTCCATATTTAGCTTCCTCGATCGTATCATCCTTGTCAATTTTAGGACAATTTCTAGTCAAATGTCCCCCACCACAGTTTTCGCAGCCGAATTGGATGGCATGAACGGTTTTTCTGATTTTCAGCATATATCTACCGAGATTCTCAAGCTTGTTGGTTATTGCTGCAATTCCATCGAAACTTCCGCCTTGGTTTCTATTACTTCCTCCGTCGTACCACTTTTGAGAGTGATCAGCCATTTTTTGAATTGCTTCAATAGCAAGAGTAGGGGTCAGGTTCGGGATGGGTCCTTGATAGTCCAGCATTTGCCTTGTAGTTACGTTAATTCCTTTGTAGAAAATATTGACCTTCTGATGGTTGTTCAGATCATTTGTAGGACACTTGTAAAGGAGATCGTTGTATCTATCCAGCTTGAAACAACGTTCATCGCGTCTTCTTGTTTGAAATTATGGATCTCCAAAGTGGTTAGAAATCTTTGATGGTGACAATATCTCTGAATAAAGTGCTTCTTCAGTACGCCAAGTATTAATTGCCCCGGCGGGCAATCTTTCGATCCATCTTCTGGCAGCTCCGTAGAGTCATAGGGAATACCCTTAGCATAACACATCATGAGACACGCCGGAATGTTGAAAAGGCTTGCAATGTATAGGACATTTTCAACGTGCTCATATGCATCTTCGTCCCTGTTTCCTGAAAAGGGGTTAGCACGAAGCTCCCTCATAAATTGGTCTTTGATTTCGAAACGGACATCCGCTCAAATTGCCGGTCTTACGAGACCCGGCCCTTGTTCCGCTCTTGTCAACGCCAAGTATTCCTCAAGAGTGAGGTCATCGATGTTAACAACTTCCATGGTACCTGAAAACTTGAAATTTGATCGTGAGAAAAGCTTAAAATAAAATGAAAGACTTAATATTAATCCTAATATAACTCCCAGAAAGCGGCGCCAAAAACTTGATGCAGGTTTTACTGACCAGGTCTTAATATTTATAATGTCTCGTTATACCTATGGTCTACCCTAGTGCACTAATGGGCAGTGTACCCGGTCGTGTGTAGTGTAGTAAATGGTAAAGCCGAGGTCGTCCCAAGAGCTATGTGTGATGGATTATTACTAAGTCTATGTGTCACAGATTAATAATGGTTTAGAAAGGGATTTAATTAATTAAACTACTAAAGCATAATAAGTAAAATAAAAGCAAATAAAGGATAAAGGGAAATCAATAGAGGAGAGTAGTGCTAACCTAGTTAATCCTCCTAGCTAGTTATGTCTACGTCTACTTACTTCCAATTAATTTAGGTGGGGTCAAATCGAGAGGACGATTTGGTCAATTCGCCCTAACCTATCAGCAAAGATGCCACCACAGGAGAATCGGTGTCCCCTCATAAGTCATGTTCTTCCTGGTCCCCTAAGCCAAGTCATTAAGTACCGCTACATGCTAGAGTTATAATAGTGAATGCCCCGCCGTTAGGAAATTAGACACGCACCCCCAATTCTTAAGTTCATCCAAACGATAGGTGATCAGTTGGTTAAATCGCTCAAGTAGAAAGGGTCGGCAGTTGGTCATATCTTACCCTTCCCTCGCGTCCGCTCACCTAGGGTCAGTTGGTCATATCTCCTAGGCAATTGGCCTCCACCGCCATTCAAAACTACCGAACCAAGGGTGGCTACCAATAAACTATGCATGCATACACATGAAATAATTGTAACGGAAGTAAAGTAAACGAAAACAAAACAATTAAGGAATCATAACTAGGCCAGCACCAAGAGGTGCTTAGCCGCTCATATTAATCATGCAAACCAATTCAATATTCAAATGTACAAAATACATGAATTGAAAGTAAAAGAAATATAAAACGCTAACGCTTATCGTATGGGAGTGATTTCTCCCTTGGAGACAGCTCCGTATGCTCCTCTAGACATGCCTTGAGCTTTTTCCCACGTTCTCTGAGTGTTGTGTGTGGAATGGGATGATTAGAAATGCTGGAATTCGTGGGGTGTATTTATAGGCCAGTCGGGTTACTGGTCGTAACTAATATAAGAGTTACACCGTAACCTTCTATTTCTTCGTATATTTGCACTAGATCCTGGCGGGTACGGCGTAACCTTATGAGTGGTTATGCCGTAGTCTTCAATAAACTCGGTTACGTCGTAGTTGATGCAGTAGTTACGGCGTAAGTATCAACGGCGTGGAACCTCATTTGACCTAATATTAGTTTCGTAAAACCTTCGGGGAGTTACGCCGTAACCTTCTGATAAGTTGGTATTCTGAGTCACGCAATAGTTACGCGTAATGTGAGAGACGAGTTACGCCGTAACTTCTTCAAAGTAGCATACTGTGACAAATCTTTAGATATTTCTCCAGTTTCGCGTCTCTTTAGCTCCAATGCTCGTAATTTACCTGAAAGTGGAAAACAATGGAAAACAAGCGTAAATCCATATAATTGATATAAATTACAAGCATTATCGGGGGAAATTGACACTTAATATTCAGGATTATTTGATGTTATCACTTGTCGTCTCGATGACGAGGATGAGGAGGATTGGGAGATGATAAAGGACAAGGTGCATACCTCAAGCCCACAAAGTACCGCACATGTCCACTCTCCGCCCTTATCTTACTTATCTACCATAGAACCTTCGGATAACCTTTTAATGGGGGACGAACATCTTAGCACTATTCCGGAAACGGAATCATCTTGTGCTGAGAACCTCGTCCCAACCCCAAGTGAGTCCAAGGTTATCGCCGGTAATATGTTTGATGAGCCTCTTGATGATGATTCTTCTCCTCCTCTTGACATTTCAAACGATCATGTCGAGATGTTCTTCGATTCTGACAACGATTGTACTTAGTTTGACGATTCTTTGTCTTATGGAGACATCGATTATGTCGAGGAGTTACCTTCTGAGCTATTTAGCTTAGAGGAAGTGAGAGATTCTGATGATCTGGAAATTGAGGACGAGATACTTTGTGAAAAATTGTTCAATGTAAATCTCTTCATTTCTAAGATTGAATCATTTTGTGCTAAACCAGCTTCAGATCCTATCCCCATTGAGGATAGTGACTCTATCTTAGAAAAGCCCGAACCATTTTCTGAACTTGAGGCTTTTTCCAATGATTCTCTTCCGGAATTTGAAGTATTCCTCTTTGATGACGATCATACTAAAAATGAGAGTAGTGGCATTCCCACTTTTCATCTTTCTCTTCCTGAGTATGAGTCGTCCACATTTGAATTACTTCCTCCTTCCGAAAGGAGTAGACATTCTCATGAAGAGTTCGCTGGTGAACTCGCTCACATCGATCCTCTTCCGCCGGGAATTGAGGATGATCTTTTTGAGCAAAATGCTCCGCATTCTCTTTCATCCATGAGTAACTCATCTACCCTTGAGGATTTTCCCGTGGTTGATACTTTCATTTCATTTCTCTCCGAGGACAAAGTTTTCAAACCCGGTATATTAACATTCACGGGAGTTCACTCTCAGGAATTTCAAAAGTCCAACACGGATGTTGTGACTTCTAAAGTGGTGGATAAGATTTTTGAACATTCCGTTAATGTTCCTCAATCTAATCTTTTGCCCACCCATCCCACCCGTTGTCAAGAATTTGACACTTTGCCTTCTTGTCCCGTTGCTTCTCCATATCTTAACTCCTACGGGAGTTAAGATACCATCTTAGACCCCGACATTTCTCGTTCTTTTAAGCCGACTGTATCTCATCGGAGTGGAACTTTCAGCGCATTCAATGTTTATCAAAACCATTTGAATGAAAGTCTGATGGAGATTTTCTCTTCCACTTGCTCCCCCATGGACCAATGAATTCGGGGTCGAGTCAAGCTAGCGACTCGGTTAACAAAAACAGTAGCATTTCATGGGTGACAACCTATGTTTCTGACTTCTTTCTCCTTTCTAACGACTAAGTGTGGGGGGAAACCTCCACAGTGTTTGCTTCTTGTGTGTTTGCTCATGTTTTCAGGAATCCATTTGATCGTGATGATTGATGCGCCTGTTTTCAATCCAGCCGCCCAATATCCGATCAATTTTGCTAACGTTTATCTGTGGATATGTTTTCAAAAATCCTTTTTTTGTGTTAAATAACAGATTTCGTCCACACACTTGGTTAGTGGTATTACCTTTTTTTGTTCGATAGTATCAGCTTCGGCAGGGACTTTGAATATTGAGGGCAATATTCAATTCTAAGTGTGGGGGGGAATTCTGTCAAATTTTGTCACATTTGTACCCTTTAGTCCCTAGTACCCCCATTTTGACCAAAAATTTAAAATTTTTTACATAAAAAAGAAGTGCTTTGCACAAAAATAAAGTGTTAATGCTTCGGTGTTAATGGTAGTTTAGTCTTGATTAGGTTAGAACAAAGGGAATCCTGACTCTGCTAGAGTGTTGATCTAGCTGCTCCCTTAACTTTTAGGCTAAGTTTTTACGAGTTGTGCAAATGGAAATGCTAAGCGTGGAGTAGTTGGTTCTCTTTAGAGCTTATATAAGTAATCTATGGCTTTTTCTCCCACTAGCTCTTAATTGAACTTAATATAGTGTTGTTTTCAAACCGTTGAACATAAAAATCGTTTTGTTATGCAATAAAATTTTTAAGAAATTTTGATAAAGAGTTAGAGTTCAAATTTTTATTTAATTTTTTGGAAAAGCATACTTTCTTAAAATCGGAATAATATTGCAAAATGAAAGTATCGTAAAAAGTGCTTGAATATTGCAAAAGTTGCAAGTTTAAAGTTAAAGTGAAAAAAAAAGTGAAAAATGAGTGATGGAAATATGAAAATGGTGGTGAAATAAAAACGTTATGAATAAATATACGAAACTTGTTTTTTCTCAAATTTAAATCGGGATTTGAACTCCTGTTCGTCAATCTTATCTTAAAAAGTAGCTGGAATTTAGAGATTGTTAATTTCAAAGGTCTAGAAAGCTTCGGTAGCATTCTCTGTAGGGTGTCAAAATCCTGTTCACCTAAAACCAACTAGTTTGGGATGTGCCGAGAAGAAAGCCGTTACATGGAGTAATTTGGCCGTTGAGTTTTCAAATCTCTAGATAATTGTTGGTTGTTGTCCATTCAAGTCTTAATATTAAGCTAGCGGATATCTCTAAACCTTTGGAATCGAAATCCAGCTGATTCCGGTACTATTCTCTGTGGGGTGCAAAAGCTTGGACACCTAAAGCCAACTGGTTTGGGATGTGCCGAGAAGAAAGCCGCTACATGGAAAAACCCCTTTTCAAACCTTAAGTTTTTAGATTTTCGGTGATTAATATCAACTTGAATAGATAACAACCGTGATGAGTGTCAATTTTTTTGGGGGACGAACATCTTAGCAGTATTCCGGAAACGGAATTGTCTTGTGCTGAGAACCTCGTCCCAACCCCAAGTGAGTCCGAGGTTATCGCCGGTAATATGTTTGATGAGCCTCTTGATGATGATTCTTCTCCTCCTCTTGACATTTCAAACGATCATGTCGAGATTTTCTTCGATTCTGACAACGATTGTACTTCGTTCGATGATTCTTTGTCTTATGGAGACATCGATTATGTCGAGGAGTTACCTTCTGAGCTAGTTAGCTTAGAGGAAGTGAGAGATTCTGATGATTTGGAAATTGAGGACGAGATATTCGTGAAAAATTGTTCAATGTATATCTCCTCAATTCTAAGATCGAATCATTTTGTGCTAAACCAGCTTCAGATCCTATCCCCATTGAGGATAGTGACTCTATCTTAGAAAAGCCCAAACCATTTTCTGAACTTGAGGCTTTTTCCAATGATTCTCTTCCGGAATTTGAAGTATTCCTCTTTGATGACGATCATACTAAAAAGGAGAGTAGTGGCATTCCCACTTTTCATCTTTATCTTCCTGAGTATGAGTCGTCCACATTTGAATTACTTCCTCCTTCCGAAAGGAGTAGACTTTCTCATGAAGATTTCGCCGGTGAACTCGCTCACATCGATCCTCTTTCGCCGGGAATTGAGGATGATCTTTTTGAGCAAAATGCTCCGCATTCTCTTTCATCCATGAGTAACTCATCTACCCTTGAGGATTTTACCATGTTGATACTTTCGTTTCATTCCTCTCCGAGGACAAAGTTTTCAAACCCGGTATCTTACCTTTCAAGGGAGTTCACTCTCAGGAATTTCAAAAGTCCAACACGGATGTTGTGACTTCTAAAGTGGTGATAAGATTTCTAACATTCCGTTAATGTTCTCAATCTAATCTTTGCCCACCCATCCCACCCGTTGTCAAGAATTTGACACTTTGCCTTCTTGTCCCGTTGCTTCTCCATATCTTAACTCCTACGGGAGTTAAGATACCATCTTAGACCCCGACATTTCTCGTTCTTTTGAGCCGGTTGTATCTCATCGGAGTGGAACTTTCAGCGCATTCAATGTTTATCCAAACCATTTGTATGAAAGTCTGATGGAGATTTTCTCTTCACTTTCTCCCCCATGGACCAATGAATTCGGGGTCGAGTCAAGCTAGCGACTCGGTTAACAAAAACAGTAGCATTTCATGGGTGACAACCTATGTTTCTGACTTCTTTCTCCTTTCTAACGACTAAGTGTGGGGGAAACCTCCACAGTGTTTGCTTCTTGTGTGTTTGCTCATGTTTTCAGGAATCCATTTGATCGTGATGATTGATGCGCCTGTTTTCAATCCAGCCGCCCAATATCCGATCAATTTTGCTAACGTTTATCTGGGGATATGTTTTCAAAAATCCTTTTTTGTGTTAAATAACATATTTCGTCCACACCCTTAGTTAGTGGTATTACCTTTTTTTGTTCGATAGTAGCGGCTTCGGCAAGGACTTTGAATATTGAGGCCAATATTCAATTCTAAGTGTAGGGGGGAATTCTGTCAAATTTTGTCACATTTGTACCCTTTAGTCCCTAGTACCCCCATTTTCACCAAAAATTTAAAATTTTTTACATAAAAAAGAAGTGCTTTGCACAAAAATAAAGTGTTAATGCTTCGGTGTTAATGGTAGTTTAGTCTTGATTAGGTTAGAACAAAGGGAATCCCGACTCTGCTAGAGTGTTGATCTAGCTGCTCCCTTAACTTTTAGGCTAAGTTTTTATGAGTTGTGCAAATGGAAATGCTAAGCGTGGAGTAGTTGGTTCTCTTTAGAGCTTATACAAGTAATCTATGGCTTTTTCTCCCAGTAGCTCTTAATTGAACTTAATATAGTGTTGTTTTCAAACAGTTGAATATAAAAATCGTTTTGTTATGCAATAAAATTTTTAAGAAATTTTGATAAAGAGTTAGAGTTCAACTTTTTATTTAATTTTTTGGAAAAGCATACTTTCTTAAAATCGGAATAATATTGCAAAATGAAAGTATCGTAAAAAGTGCTTGAATATTGCAAAAGTTGCAAGTTTAAAGTTAAAGTGAAAAAAAAAGTGAAAAATGAGTGATGGAAATATGAAAATGGTGGTGAAATAAAAACGTTATGAATAAATGTACGAAACTTGCTTTTTCTCAAATTTAAATCGGGAGTTGAACTCGTATTCGTCAATCTTATCTTAAAAAGCAGCAGGAATTTAGAGATTGTTAATTTCAAAGGTCTAGAAAGCTTTGGTAGCATTCTCTGTAGGGTGTCAAAATCCTGGTCACCTAAAACCAACTGGTTTGGGATGTGCCGAGAAGAAAGCCGTTACATGGAGTAATTTGGCCGTTGAGTTTTCAAATCTCTAGATAATTGTTGGTTGTTGTCCATTCAAGTCTTAATATTAAGCTAGCGGAAATCTCTAAACCTTTGGAATCGAAATCCAGCTGATTCCGGTACTATTCTCTGTGGGGTGTCAAAAGCCTGGACATCTAAAGCCAACTGGTTTGGGATGTGCCGAGAAGAAAGCCGCTACATGGAAAAACCCCTTTTCAAACCTTAAGCTTTTAGATTTTCGGTGATTAATATCAACTTGAATAGATAACAACCGTGATGAGTGTCGATTTTTGTGATCAAAGTTTTGAAAATAGCACACACACCTAACTTATAGTAATTGCGGGAGTAAAAAGTTAAGTCTTGACTTACATAGATTATTGATATAAGTAGTGTTAGCATTTTACCAAACATTTGCACAATAACTTTAGACTTAGTTGGGAGTATAAAAAAGAGGATGACGATTCAATTCCCTGGAGACACCCATTTTGTGTGAATCCCATTCCATGATACCGCTTATTTTTTGTTAATCAAGCATGTTGTTTACCTTTCAGTCTAGTTTAAATTTCTTGCATCAAATAAAAAAGTCGAAACGGGGTAGTCTTGGTAATCTTGAGTCTTTCATTACTTCACATGATTGATTGCTAGGGACTAGCTATTGCCTAGTGTGGTGGTATTTGATGAGTGCTTATTCACTCATCATTTTTACCCGCCTAATACCTCAAAATGACTAAAAACACCCAAATACTCTCAAAATATGTCCCAAATATCCTCGGAGTGTGTTTTGTGTCTTGCAGGTACAAAAGGATTGAAAACAGAGCGAAAACGAGCAAAATTGAGCCGAAATCAGAAGAGTGCTGAATCAGACGGAGCCAAGGAGTGATTTTCTACATTTTTTGGATCCCGGGACAAGTTTTTGGAGTGAGATTGGGAAAATCGTCTCAAAACCTAACCTGAAACCCAAATTACCATTTTACCCTTTGTAAACCAAAAATCCAAATAAATCCCGATTTTACCCCAAACTCATTTTTATAAAACTCATTTTTTATTAACACCAATTTTAGTTTTCAAAAAAAATAAAAAATAAAAAATACAATACTTTTTACAAATAAAACTTACCTTTTAATACTTAAACCCCTTTTCATAACCTTTCACAAACCCCTTAATTTCCCCAATTAACCTTTTACCCTTCCTGACCCCCTCTTTTAACCCTCTTCTTCTTTCCCCTTTAAACCCCAAAACCATGAAAACATAAAATACACCCAGAAACCCAAAGCCCGCCAAATTCCTACTCAATTCCTCGTCAGATCCCACTACTCACCCCTGTCTCTCTCAACTTTGGAACCTGCAAAAAGAAAGTAAAAGGAGGTCTTCACAAGATGGCAGCCACCTTCGCGATCCTCTGCTTATCTATTTTAGCTCAAGAATCCTTGAAAGAATTGAAGGCTTTGATCATAAGGATCCATCTCCAAGAGAAATCAATGGTCAGGAATGCTTCAAAGAAGCACAAATGCTCCTACAGCCTGTTTTGTCTCTCATAAGAAACACACCAAGAGCAATTGGAAGACATAAGACCTTAGTATAAATTAGAGCACATTGTAGCCATTGAAGGCACCCTTTAATTTAGTTTTTAAAATTTAGTCTTCTGTTTTTATTTACTTAGTTGTAATCTGTTTTCTTTAAGTTAATGAAAGAAGTTTTAATCCTTTTTATCCTGTTTTCTTTATAAGCATTCAGTTACTGTTTCTAGTTATCAAGGTTTGAAAATAATCTCTCTTAACTTGTTACTTCAGCTTTCATACAAGGAATCAAGGTCTAAGTTTTTTCATTTAATCTGTTTTAGTGAAAAAGGGTCAAAAAGCTACTTTTAACCCATTTGACTTGTTGAGTCAAAGTTATTTTTACAAGTTAAGAGAGTATAGCATATTATAATTTGTTTTACCAAGTGGTCTAAAAAGTTTAGTTAGCAAAAAAAAAATTGTTTTTTCTGATTTCAGAACTGGACAGGATAGCAGCAGCAACTGCTGTTCTTGGCCTCTTCTCTCAGCTTATTTGTAGTAAAAATTGGAAAAATTGGTTTTTCTTGAGTCTTAGCATTGCAAAATCATCCTTAGTCCATTTTAATTGCATCTTAGTTCACTCTAGTTTAGCTTAAATTAGTCTTAAAACCTGCCTTGTGCATTGTTTTTCTTGTTCTGCATCAGTGAAAAAAGTGTCCAAAAGCCACTTTTGTACAACTTATTTATAAGTTGTGCATTGTTCATCTTGCCCACCAATTAGTATTTTTAAGACATTTGCTATGCTAACTCTAATTTTTGTAGTTTGTCCTTGCTTTGGAAGATCTTGGGTAGCTTAAAATAAGCTCCAAATAAGCCATTTAGGCTGTGTTCCAGCCTGCAGCACAGGTCACCTTTTTTCCTTCATTCATTAGCTTATCAGTAGCTTCTGTAGCTTATTTAGGAAATTGAAAGTTAACTTTAGATAAAATAGAGTTAGTAAGTTTAGGATTTTAGCTTATTTCAGTTTCCCTTAGAGCTTATTAGGACAATTTTAGTGCTTTTCTCCAATTTTTATTAGCTTTAAGGTTTCTTAGTTTATCCCTCTTTCCTACTGCTTTTCCCCATAATTAGGTGATTTTAGCTTATTTTAGATAATTGTATCCATATCTTAGCTTAATTCTCATCCTAATAGTACATTTCCATTGCTTAATGTGTGCTTAAAAGCTGCTAAGAGGGTGTTTGTTTGGTTCTGTTTGAAACTGTTGGGAATAAGCAGTTGCATATGCTTATTTCAAAGTTTTCTTTCAAAAAGTTTTTCACAAGAGTCCTTAATTTGGATTTCAGAAATAAGCTATAAAAGAAAATTTGAAAGAAAAAAATAATTTTCACAAAAAGGAGAGGCCAGGATTCGAACCTGTGACCTCTCCCTTGAACACAGCCTCATCACCAACACAACAAACCAACTGCCCTTGGGTCTTCTTTCAGTTTAGTTTTGCAAGATTAATTTCTTAAGGACACTTGGACAGTTTTCCATATAAGCCCTTTTCAGCTTATTTTCAGCTTATTTCCTAAAGCAACCGCCAAGTTCCTTATTTTTCTTAGGACCAGCACTGTTTAGGGTACTTTTTGTAATTTTTACAGTTTTTTCTTAAAATGTCTAGTATTTTTAATTAATTAATTAGTTTAATTTAGTTTTTAATTCGTAGAAATTAATTTAAAAGTCGAAAGAATACCCGGCTTTTTTCTAAAATTATTTTTAGTCATGTAGACTGTAGGAAAATTAGTTTTGCACTCGTAGGACTTAAATTTCAAAATTTTCACTTTCGGGGCTCGGTGCGTTCCCGGTTTTTCGCGTTTTTTGCATTTTAGCACCCTAGGATGTAATTTAGCTTCGTTTTATTGTTTTTTAGGCTTAGTAGTAGCTTAATTAGAGTTTACATTGTTTTACGTGCTTGAATTTCACTTTCGTTCTTTAATTTGTATAATACGTAATCCAATTCCAAAATTCGTTTAACCAATTCAAATTCTAGTCACAAAACTCAACGACATTGTCAATTTCACACCTCGTTGGGACACGACCCGGGGAAATCACTTTCCCGGTATCAATTTTATCACATTCGTGAGCTTTGGAACGTTAACCCTTTTCCTAAAAGGTTGATTCGTCGAATTTCACGATTAATTTGATATATTGATATTGTGTATTTTCACCACTCACAAACAACGAATCAGGTTACAATATGGACGGGTGTATGAAGAACATAGAGGCCATTATTGGTTCTCAAGGAGATTGCCATGGTTTTAGATGAATTTTCTTTCTTTAAATATTCAAGGTCTTGGCCATAAGGCTAAGAAAGGGTGGATTCAGGAGTTGAATAATAAGTATCATATCAATTTTGTAGCTATTCAAGAAACTAAAATGGAAAGAATTGATCTCTTTTCTATCAAGGCGTTGTGGGGTAATTTATCTTTTGATTATGCTTTTAGTCCTTCGGTCGGTTCTTCAAGAGGTATCCTATGTGTTTGGGACCCAAGTGTTTTTATTAAAGAAAATGCAACTATCTCTGATTCTTTTGTGGCAATAAGAGGTACGTAGACTCCTTCATCCACAAAACTTCTTGTCATTTCCATTTATGTGCCTCAAGACTTGTCTGAAAAGAGGATTCTTTGGGATTATCTTCGTCATTTGATTGATTCTTGGGATGGTGAGTGTGTGCTTTTAGGAGATTTTAATGAGGTCCGTTCGGAACAAGAAAGATATGGTACCATGTTTAACCATCAGGGTGCATATGCTTTTAATAATTTTATTGATATGACAGGTTTGGTCGATCTTCCTCTTGAAGGGTATTCTTATACTTGGACTCATAAATCAGCCTCTAAAATGAGTAAATTGGATAGATTCCTTATTACTGATGGTCTGTTGTTGTTATTCCCTTCATTATTTTCTTTATGTCTTGATAGACACCTTTCTAATCATAGACCTATTCTCTTGCGAGAATTGAATGTTGATTATGGACCTACGCCATTTCGTATCTTTCATTCTTGGTTTAATAAGCCTGGTTTTGATAAGTTGGTGGAGGATACGTAGAAGAATTCAGTTTTCTTAGAGTCGAATAAAATTATTACTTTGAAGAAAAAGTTTCAAGTTCTCAAGACTTCGATCAAACAATGGTCTTATGTAGATAAACAACGTTCGAATGCATCTAAATTGGTTACTCATAATCGTTTAGCTGAGTTGGATAAGATGATTGATCAAGGAAAGGGTAACGTAGAGCTGGTGAATGAAAGGTATAAGCTGTTGAAAGAGCTCCAAGACCTTAATTCTAGTTTTTCGTTAGACATGGCCCAAAAGGCTAAGATTCGTTGGTCAATTGAAGGTGACGAAAACTCTAAATACTTTCATGGTATTATTAATAAGAAACGCTCCCAATTGGCCATTCGTGGGGTCCTTGCCCAAGGGGAATGGATTGATGATCCCTCCAAAGTGAAGCATGAGTTCTTTAAACATTTTGCTAGTCGATTTTCTGTGCCTGGTTCTAACAGAATTATTCTTGATCACCAGTTCCCTATTCGGTTATCCATGGATCAAAATGATGATCTCGAAAGACCTGTTACTTATGAAGAAATTAAGAGAGCTGTTTGGGATTGTGGAATAAATAAATCGCCTGGTCCATATGGTTTTACTTTTGAATTATTTCGTAGGTATTGGAATATCATTGACATTGATGTGGTTGCTGTCGTGTTGCAATTCTTCTCTTTTAGTAAGTTTCCTCGAGGGTGTAATGCCTCTTTTGTTACTCTCATTCCAAAGTTGCAAGATGCTAAGGTGGTTAAAGATTTTAGGCCTATAAGTTTGATTGGTAGTATGTATAAAATTATTGCTAAGATCTTGGATAATCGGTTGAGCCTTGTTATTTCGGATCTTGTTAGTGATGTCCAATCTGCTTTTGTTTCTAATCGTCAAATTCTCGATGGTCCATTCATTCTCAATGAACTTATATCGTGGTGTAAACACAAAAAGATCAAAGCCATAATCTTCAAGGTCGATTTTGAAAAAGCATTTGATTCTGTGAGATGGGATTATCTTGATGATGTTCTAAATAAGTTTGGGTTCGGTGTTAAATGGAGAGGCTGGATCCAAGGTTGTCTTAATTCTGCCATGGGATCTATACCGTGAATGGTAGTCTGACTTCGGAATTCAAATTCTTCAAAGGCCTAAAGCAGGGAGACCCTTTATCTCCTTTTCTCTTTATTTTGATCATGGAAAGCTTGCATCTTTCTTTCAAAAACGTGTTGGACGCAGGTATCTTTAAGGGTATTACTATTGATGATTCTTTACCTTTGTCTCACTTGTTCTATGCTGATGATGCTGTGTTCGTTGGTAAATGGGATAACTCGAATCTTACTTCTATTGTAAATGTTCTTAAATGTTTCTTCTTGGCTTTGGGTCTCAAGATTAATCTACATAAAAGTAAGCTTATGGGCATAGGCATTGCTCAAGATGTAGTGAATATGGCTGCTAATCACATTGGTTGCTTAACTTTATCCGCCTTTTACTTATCTTGGCGTCAAAGTGGGGGGTATTATGTCTAGATGTAATTCTTGGGACGAGGTGCTTGCCAAAGTTTCCTCTCGTTTATCAAAATGGAAGCTTAAAACTCTCTCCATTGGTGGCCGATTCACCTTAATTAAATCGGTCTTAAGTCCTCTTCTTTTATATCATATGTCCATATACAAAGTTCCCATGGGTATTCTTACTAAATTGGAATCAATTCAAAGGAACTTCTTTAATGGAATTGAAAAATCGGATAAGGGTATATCCATGATCAGTTGGAAAAAGATTTTGGCTTCTAAAAAAAATGGAGGGCTTGGAGTGTCTAGCTACTTTGCTCTTAACCAGGCGCTTCTCTTCAAATGGATTTGGTGCCTCATTTCTCTTGTTCCTTCTCTATGGTCGCGGTGTATTAATGCTTTCTATGGTGAACGAGGATCTCTTGATAACGCCCATATTTTATCTAGACGTTCTCCTTGGATTGATACCATACGAGAGTTCAACGCTTTATCGCGTAAAGGTATTGACCTTCTTTCTCTCATAAAAAAGAATATGGGTAATGGTGAAAACACGTCCTTCTGGAATGATGTGTGGCTTGCTGAATTCCCTTTGAAACATTTGTTCCCAAGGTTGTATGCGTTGGAGTTAGATAAGCATTCTAGTGTAGCGGTTAAGTTGAGGGATAATTCTTTGATTTCGTCTTTTAGAAGAATCCCTCGTGGTGGGATAGAAGAGGAGCAGCTTCAGCTCCTTCGTGATAGTACTGCTAATATCCTCCTTCCGAATATTAATGATATATGGATTTGGAAGCTTGAGTGTTCGGGAGATTATTTGGTTAAATCGGCTCGGTCTTTTATTGATGACTTGTTATTGCCAACGGTGGGAGTCTCTACTAGATGGGTTAATGTCATCCCCATCAAAATTAACATCTTTGCTTGGAGAGTTTGTTTGGATAAATTGCCCACAAGATTGAACTTGTCTCTTCGTGGGATAAATATCCCTTCTATCATTTGTCCTAATTGTTGCATAGCGGTGGAGTCCTCTTCGCATCTCCTCTTTTCATGTCATCTAGCCCGTCAAAATATGTTTAAAGTGGCTCGTTGGTGGGATTTGGAGGTTCATGACTTTCATTCGTATGAATATTGGCTTATTTGGTTCAATAATCTTCGTTTTCCTATCCGTCTAAAGGAGGTTTTAGAAGGTGTTTTCTATGTCATGTGGTGGTATATATGGAAATTTCGGAACATGGTCTTGTTTGGGCGAAGTCACCCACGCATGGAGCTCCTCTTTGATGATATTGTTTTATTGTCATATAATTGGTGTTCTAGTCGAAGCAATTCTAATTTTGATTGGGTTACTTGGATGAAATATCCTAGTAACATTAGATTGTAATTTCTCCTAGCTCCTTGCTAGCTTTTTTTAATTAATATCTGCCGTTAAAAAAAAAAAAAAAAAACGTGTGACTCACAACAACAAATGATAGTGTTCAAATTTGATCAAAATATGCTTTGTAAGATTTTTTCGAACCCGAGATTCAGTTGGTCCATAATCGTATTCTCTTAGAAATCCGATAAACGAGAGGTACTTGTAGTTTTGACTCTTTTTTAAGACTTATTTGTTAAGTGTATAGGAATATTGTTGTGTGGAATGGTTATTAGTCTGGATATTAAATTGAATCGTGTTTCATATTAAATTATTTCAATCATACGCGTCTCAAGTTCATGAAATTCTTAATCGGATAAGATAGTTTTTTCAATTAAATTTTAAGACCCAATAAATCTATAAAAACGTCTGAATGTTAATTGATGTTATGTCTTGCAAATGAGAACAACCAACTTAAATTCTACTGTTTCCTGTTATGTACGAAAGGTTGTGATGATTGGTGACTCAGCTATGAAAGTCATGTTTTCCCCTTACCTTGCTCTTGTTCATTGCGATTTCAAGCTAGTTATTATATAACGAGTGTGTAGACTTGCTACTTCTATACTTGTCTTGAGCTGTAGTTGAACAAGACATTTAATTTCAAGTAATATACAATCACCTTAAATAGTTTATAACACTAAAATTACCAACATTCTTCCGTCATTTTAGTTTAATCTTATTGTATAAAAAAATATACCAGACTAACAATACTCGTGCATAAAAGAAAATGTCAGAGTAAATTTTCACTTTAGTGTATTATACACACCTTTGAAATTCGAAATATAAAGTCTAGAGAGTTAAACCGTCAATGCGTATAAACACCCCGCAAATATTATATACATAAGTTACCGCTATAATGTTTATATACTTGACATTGTTATAAGGGGAAATTATGGCACTACACCTTTTGCTCAAGGTGGCAGCACTTTTTAGGAAAAAAGTTGGCGTATCTTTTAACTAGACCTTGAGACTTGCGACTTTTTTCTTCCGATCAAGGAGCGTCAATTGTCCCTCTACTTTTCAGAATTCAATCATTGAAATTTACTTTTCGTACCTAGTGTTTTTAATCGACCTAGATCCAGCGAATTTTTAAGATTCGAGCGAAATTCTCTTTTGTTAGTTTCGAGAAAAAAGTCAAACTTTGGAAACTATTATTTTATTCCTTTAGCCCCTTCCCAATGCTGAGCGACTTAAGCGAATAACTTTGAGCGCCTTTTTTAAATTTGTACTTTTGTACTTTTTTTACAGAACTTTAAAATACTTTTTAGATTACTTTTATAATTTTTTACTTAAGCGTATTCTTTTTTTTTACAGCGCTTTTTCATATAACAGATCTTCCTAACCTTATTCGATGAATTAGAATAACACATAGATTACAAAATACTCCCACAAGCCAAGATCTATCCATCTTCTCGAAACCCTGCAAAAAAATGTTTCGTATTCGGGTATGTATTTCTATTTTTACATTAAAATTTGTTTTTACTTTCGTATATTGATATATATAAATTGTTCGTATCTTTGTTTTTTCCGTATTTTATTTGAAATTAATCATGTTTAATCGTAGTTTTGCAACAACAATTTTGTTTATTTAACTTAGCTAAGGTTTTTTATTGAGTTGGGGTTTTTAATTTATCTGGTGTTTGGAGATGTGCTGCTTTGTTGTTGTATCTTTGCAATAAGTGCACTAAGGAATGAAGTAATAAATGGTATTTATTACAAAATTGTACAATATGCATTAATTGTAAATAATGTGCATGCTTGGATGATTGGCAATGTCTGCCACAATATGATTGAATGCAGCTTTGTTACTCCCCTTATATGTAATTAAGTAGAATATGTTTTTGAATATATTTTTTTTTATTATTATTATTATTTTATTTGTAGGAATATGAGGCGAAAATCATCATCAGAAGTAAACCAAACTACTTTTATTTAATAAAATCCAAGTTGGATAAAAAACGAAGGAAGTTGTTTCGGGGAACTTGTTTCGGTAAATGGTTGGACCTTTCTTATTTTGACCACGAAGCACATATGATAAATTATATTTTACAAAACCAATGTTATCCGAATTACAATCATTATGATATGCCGATTGTATATTATATTGAAGACCGTCCCCTACATTTCGGTCGTCCAGAGTTTTCGCTTATCACTTGTTTTCATTTTGGAAAAGTAAGTTTTGAAAAATATAGGTCTGGACACCTCAATTTTAGGTCAAGGGTTTTCCCAAAACGTTCAGGTTCAAAAATTACAAACTTAGATATTCTTGGTCTAATTGAGGATGAAGAGGCATTTGGTATCATATGCGAAGAAGATGCAATACGTCTCTGTCTATTGTTAGCTTTGGAGGTTATCTTCATGGGCAGATTATTGGTTTAGGAAGTTGATGATACTCTCATGCGATTAGTTGAAAACCTAGATGATTGGGATGCCTTTCCATGGGGGGAGCATATTTGGAGGCATTTGTATGATGAAATTTTGGATGTTGCGGATAAACACAAGTGGGATTTCCTTCAAGGTATTAACAAAGACCACAAGTTTGTTCCAACCTATACGCTTTCGGGATTTGTTTGGGCTTTCAAGGTTAATATTTTCTGTATCAATATACACTGGAGTCATTTTATGTATCAATATTTTATGTTATTTTTTTTATTGAACTTGCAACATCCGTAAACATTGTATAGATATGGATACTGGAGTCATTTGAAAGAAGCATTCTATGGTGGAATAAAGTTCCTGATATTATGCCAAGAGGAGTAGCGTGGTCAAAGAATACACCCTTCAAAAGATCTGATTATAAGTTTCTTTTTGGAAAGGTAAAAGTCTTCATCAAATTTGTCTTATTAATGCAATCTTTTATTCTAAATTAAATTTTCAATATTATTATTTCATTTTTAAGGATTCCAATCCTGTTAAAGAACTTAGACCGACAATAGCTGAGAGGAGATCTGATTGGTATACAAAGTTTACGGCGTTTTTCCATGATTACATACCTATAAAAATTAACCAGTGAAAACCACACATCTTTACGACGAGTGGTTGAAGAAGATGGCCTCAGTACGCAAACGTGGCAAGATTGAAAGGAAACTGTTAATACAAATAAGCCGTAAAAACGTTTATTTATATTTTACGATCTTCTAATGTTTTGTCGATAACAAACGTAAAATCATTTTAACGAAACAAATAAAATACGTAAATGGTTTGAGCTAATAGTTTCTAACATATTCACATTTTCACATAAAACACTAAAACAAGTATAAGTGATTTTATGATTTAATATTACATATGTACAACAAATAGTGTTTACATATTTGGGTAAAATATACACATAACTAGTATGTAGTATATTGGGTAATATAAATGGGTAGAAACTTAAGTATCATAACCCATTGACCAAATACATTGAATATAGTTGGGTACAACCCAAAGCCCATGACCCATGGAGCTTGACCCATAACCCATTGCATGACATCATGCTTATATCATATATGGATAATATCCATAACCCATGGTATTGACCCATACCCATTTGACTAGGTGCATTGCACTCAAGAGATACATTTTATCTAGCTAAAGACCCATGGATCAACCCATGACCCATGACGCATAACCAAAATACCCATGGGTAAATAGGAGCGTCCCACGGATCCCTAGCTTTACGCTAGACGGATCCCTTGTGGGAGGGATCCGGGGAACAGTAGATTTTTTCTTATATAAATAGTGAGCCATTTCTTCATTATTTCTCACCCCTTTCCAACATACTTTCCCCTTGAGTTAAAAACTCTCTAACCCCATATCCAAGAGATCTATGTTTGTAGTTTTGTTTTTGTGTGATCTTCTAAGTTCCTCTTAAAGGCGAGATCACCACCTTTGAAGTCGAGCAAGCTCAAGTCCATGAGTTGCCATGCTTCCTCATCATCAAGACTACTGAAGTCCTCTTGTTGATGATTCTTTTTCTTTCTTCTAAGAAGTGTAGTGTTGGAGACATTAGTGAAAGATGTCTCAAGTGTCAAGATGAAGACATTAGTGAAAGGTGTCGATCGTCCATACTATAGGCATTAGTGAAGGGTGCCTAGAAGTCAAGTCACGAGACATTGGTGAAGAGTGACTTGAAAGATCTAACTAAAGGCATTAGTGAAAGGTGCCTTAGATGTACATTCGATATGGTGTGTTTCGATGTACAAGTTAGATTAGCATTAGATCCAAGGATATTGATATCCTTGATGATGTTGTAAAAAAGGAGTTGATCTCCTTTGGGATTAGTCGTTGGTGTAGTGTTGGGTAGTAGTTCCTCCATTGTAATGGAACTCGGTATCTAGCCTAGTACCGGATAAAGGGTAGGCGACGTTGTGTTAGGTGTGGTTTACCTTGGAGTGAAAGAACCCGGTGGTTAGCCTAGTACTGGAGAAAAAGTAGGCAACGTTGTGAAGGTTTCTCCACCATAAGGAGTTGGTGTCATGTAGTGATTACAAACTCTCGAGTAGGTGACTCGGGGAGTGGAGTAGGGCAAGGAAGGTGTCCTTGTAGCCGAACCACTATAATTACTCGCGTTGTGGTTTTGTGCTTCTTACTCTTATCTTTTCATTACATACTTTTATATGTTTGTTTATCAGCATCCAACACACATCCAAATAGATTGACATAAGTCGATCTAAATAGCTTAAAAGGAAGTTTTAATTGGAAAACTATTCAACCCCCCTTCTAGTTTTCCACAATTGGCATCAGAGCTTCGTTACCAAGTTTCTTGAAGTATATTGTACTTTAAAAACTTGATACGATCCATGGTTAATTGAAAACTACAAAGAAGGTTTTTCATAAAAACAAACACCATGTCTTTTAAAACTCTATGTTTGGATGTTGATTAGATAAACAACATTTTTCTTATCTATTTTTCATTTAATTGCACTAACCCTCTTTGTCATGTTGATTAGTCAAAGTTCATATCTACCAAGCCATAGGAATTGCTTAGTAACAAGATTACGTTCCCTAAGAAGGTATCTTAAGCATAAAGGAGCTGGAATTGTCTTCTGACATTTGTTGTGTCATTTGTAAAGACACTCCTAAGTGCATTTGAGGTATGACTTTCTACTTATCTCTAAATGATATTAGTTTAATAAATAAGTGTGATTACTTAGGTATTTATTTGAGTAGCTTTCGTGTATACACATGTTTTACATATAGCTTCACTAGGAAGCTTTTTCTCACATACGTGTAAAATTTTCGTCAAAAGTCGAGGTATATAAAACGTGTTTTCTACTTTCACTAATCAAAAACCACATCCTTTTATAATAAAACAAAAAACAAATTTCAAAATTCCTCCTTCCCCATAAATACACCATCCGTCGTCCTACTCTATCCCCACTTTTTCAAATCTTCCAATTTCAAAAATTTCCTCTCATTCAAAACTTCATCTTCCACTCCATTTCATCTCAACGAAACCAGAAGGATCGTCTTCAACATGGTTTACATCGCCCTCATGCTCATCACCTTAACACTCATCGCACTTGTGTTCCCTATGATGAAGTTCACATACGGAGACATATACTTAGTGTTGTTAATCTACATTGGGGTTATACACCCAATCATTTGTATCATCCTTAGCATTGAAATAAAATATTACTAATAATCTAGTTTATCTAGGTTATTATCATAATGTGTTTATCATTTCTTTTTATTTTCTCGTGATACATTGGAAGTCATGTATGCATGCTAAAAGAAAATGTAGGTTAAAACACATATATTGGTATAAAACTATGAGATCTAAAAACCTATGCTTTTCATCATAAAATCTGTTTCTGTAACTACAGATCCACGGATCCCGGCAAATGTACTAGCCGGATCCCTTTTTGAAAGGAACCGTGGGAACCGTCCTACTGGAAAACAGTTTTTCATGCAAATTAAAAACCACTTTCTTCCTAAATGTAATATTCCACTAGAATGTCAAAACCATAAGTAAGTTAAGTGTCATTGTTGTTAAAAACCATTGTTAATAAAAATCTACTAAAAACGTTAGATAATCATTGGTTGACCACAAACATCACTTTCTATTAACTCATCATTTCTATAGGTTCAACTGTGACGCATGAATATGAGTTTGATTTTTCACTCACTAGCGTCTACACTCCGAACATCTCCCTTGAGCCCAACACACCTGGCAATCATGTCTGTGGGTTCAATAATCTTGAAAACCGTCACTTCCACGAAGGACGTATTGTAGACACCTCTCTAAAATTCGAAGAAGGTATCAATACCTCCTTCCGAGTCATAGGACTAGAATGTCTTCTTGAAATCAACAAGAAGATATGTACAAGGTTCATAATGGAATTCCTCCGTCAAGTTGAAGTCGTTCGTAACGAGGATCGCTCTCTATCTCTTTGGTTTTATATCAAAAACCAAAAGTTTACTTTAACCCTTGGGCATTTTGCTCACATCCTCCGAATTCCAAATCATGGACAATGTGCCTTCACAGAAGATTGGTCTCTTGATTCTCTCTTCAACTTTCATGAAGAAAATAGTCCATATTGTTCACACATACCCTCCCCAGAGGATTTAAATCGCATAATATGCAAACCTCGACATATATAACTCTCGATCCAAACATTATCTTCACACGGACATCCTGAAGAGTACACCCCTTGCACTCATCCTACGTGAAAATGTTTGTGTCTTAGGGGAAATCGAGAATCCTTCCCGCTTGTTGTGCTCACATAATGTATTGTTTGCTAACACAACAACCATACATTCTCGCCTACTTCTTCGCAAGGCGAATTGCAAATCTTCAAGGCTCCAAGAATAATCTCATCCCTTATGGAATGTTCTGACGCGCATCTATCATACGTCATGCATTTTCATCCTCAATTTCAAAGTCCGTTGTACGTACTTGTGAACAAGATGATGGAACCGCTAAACCTATCTCTCATGAAGACTTTCTTCATTCTTGATTCCACCAACACTCATCAACCACTTGATGATCCTTCTAGCGAAAACGCTCAAGGAACTTAGTAGTATTTCAAATAGGATCAATCTTTTGTACTCTGCTTTATCAATGTAATCCAATTTTATTCATGAAATAAAACATCTTACATTTGATATCTTAGTGTTAGAAACTCCTAAACTAACCTTGTAATATAATGCATTGTCAAGATCATTGCATACCTTTAGTAAAGGTTCTGCTTAGCAAATGGACGGATCCCAAAGTTTGTGCTAGACGGATCCCTACACTTAGGGAACCGTGGGATCCGGCAAACAGAAAATGCAATTGCAAACATTGTATTTCAAACATGTCCTTAGAACACCTCACACTAAGCTAGACATAGTGTCTTAAGGCAAATTAAGTCCTTATCAAAATTATGTAGATCATTCCTACTCACACATAGATCACACTCAAAGACGCTTGTAGATCTATCGTTTCACTTAAATCCATTACTCTTCCGCTCTCAAACTCACACATCATTTTTCACATAATCCCTCATATCTAACTTAGGAAATCCTTCATATCAAAATTGATCATAATAATCCCTTACTCAAAATTGGTCGAAATTGATCAAATTCTAGTTTTTCCATCTTAAGCCTTTAGGATATCCTCCAAAGCATTACTCTAAGTCACTATCTGATCTCTAGGGTCATTTAGCTTCACTTGACACTCTCAAAATCCTTAGTGTCTTCCTTGTTCATTCATTGGTACTCATGAAAGTTTCAATTTCTTCCATAAAGAATCATTAGCCACACTACTCGTTACCCTCATGTACTTAAGCATCCCTTAATTTAAGACACTTAGGAGGACCTAAACACTCAAGATATATATCTTAGTCCTTAGAAACATCATTCTTACTCTTTCATAGCTGCTGAAAGTCGGATCCCTAGGATTAGCCTAGACGGATCCCTCTGAAGAGGGAACCGTAGGATCCGGGTGACAGATTATGTCAACTCTAGCTAAAACAATCATTTCAAGCTCATCTTTCTAACTTAAACACTCCACCTCATCTTAAATGAGTTCCTAGATCAGTACAACTGTGAAGTTGACTCTTGTGCATGTTAATCATCACATTCCAATGAATTTTAGTGGCTTAAGGCTTGAATGCACTTGCCAAATCTCTTGCTTTATAAACCACAATACTAGGACTTCCATAGTCATCACCTTCATCCTCATTTTCATCACTTAAGAAACCCTTACAAACCTCTTGAAATCATCTCATCATTAGGAAAACTCCAAGTAGTAACTTATCCACCAAAGAACCACCCAAGAAAATTGCTCGTGTTTTACACGAAATCTCTTCACCCGATCATCTCCGTCAAGCCACAAATGCAAGGATCTCTTCTCAACCAATCAAACCAATTCCTAAAAGGATAGTACCCACAAACTACCTATGCCAAACACCACCATACCTCCTAGGCCAAACAATATCATCTCCACTAAACCATCACCATTGGTTCCTAGAGCTATCTCTTTTACAGCTCCACTATCATCACCACACCTCTACAATTTAGAGGATTTGCCTCCTAGGCCGTGTCATCCTCCTCCGCCACAACATTTTCCATTTTCCTCAGTAGAGGAATAATGGTACAAAATCAAGGTGTTGAGTCAACATCAGCTCTGGCTTCCTTTTCGCCGTTTCCATCATATAAATCCCATTTGGATTATGAGAAATCATCAAAGTCAACCACCCGACCATATGGAAGTTGACACTTCTCTACCACCACCATCATTCTTAGTCGAGCCATTTTCAAATGCACCTCCACCAATCCCTCCGTCCGTTGAGTCACAAGCCGCTTCACTTGATCCTTCGCATCAAGCAATTTCATTTCTCCCACCACCACTACCTAGCCATGACAAAGATTGTTATCATTGTCAACATGTTGAAAGTTTGATACATGAAGTACGAGAAGACCAACGTTTCATGTTCTATCTCCTCGAACGTTCGACAGATTAAACCTAAACAAACTTGAGCTAGAGAATTTTAGTGGTGTCCTAGTTTCAAGCGTTACTTAGACAAGTCTAGTAATTCCAAGTCATGTATCGATCATTTTCTTAGTTTTTAGAGTCATATATATCATATCTCTAGTTTTATTAAATGAAAATACATGCTACTTGCTATATCTCTGTGTATATGAGTATGTTGTATAATACATATCTCACTTTGATATTAACATAATATGTTATATCATCATTGCTGAAATTGATCATCAGCCAGACGGATCCCTCATATTTGCCTAGACGGATCCCTACAAGGAGGGAACCGTGGGATCCATGATACAGAAAACTATTTTTTTTTAACTTGGATCACATTTGCAGGAAATTGTGCATTATACTTGTTTTTCTATCCTTTGTTTTGTAGTTATTCAATTTACACATAAAGACTTTGACACCCTAAAGCTAGGGGAGCTTTGTGTCAAAGCAATACATTGCAAATTACTTGCAATATTAGGATTACATTTCATGACATCCCTTTGCAAAATTTCAATCAAAAAGGGGGAGCACATTCGTCACATAGACGAAATCTTTTGCAAACTTAGTTGCAAATGAACTATCTTAGTATTATTCTCTTGACGCCCTTACATAGGGATGGACTCGTCAAGGAGGAGTAAATACGAGATCCTTTCCCATTACTTGCTCTTTATTTTTTTATTATTCCTTTCACATGTTTTTCCTAAAACAATGTGTTAGTTTCCTTTCGAAGCTCTTTTTGTTTCGACAAAAAGGGGAGAAGAAAGTAAAAACTACAAATTCAAACTTTTATGAATTTTAGCTTTTCCTTAAAATAATTTTATGTTTTGTAATCAACAAAAAGGGGGAGATTGTTAATACAAATAATCCGTAAAAACGTTTATTTATATTTTACGATCTTCTAATGTTTTTTCGATAACAAACGTAAAATCATTTTAACGAAACAAATAAAATACGTAAATGGTTTGAGCTAATAGTTTCTAACATATTCACATTTTCACATAAAACACTAAAACAAGTATAAGTGATTTTATTATTTAATATTACATATGTACAACAACTAGTGTTTACATATTTGGGTAAAATATACACATAACTAGTATGTAGTATATTGGGTAATATAAATGGGTAGAAACTTAAGTATCACAACTCATTGACCAAATACATTAAATATAGTTGGGTACAACCCAAAGCCCATGACCCATGGAACTTGACCCATAACCCATTGCATGACATCATGCTTATATCATATATGGATAATATCCTTAACCCATGGTATTGACCCATACCCATGTGACTAGGTGCATTGCACTCAAGAGATACATTGTATCTAGCTAAAGACCCATGGATCTACCCATGACCCATGACGATAACCAAATACCCATGGTAAAGAGGAGCGCCCACGGATCCCTAGCTTTACGCTAGCCGGATCCCTTGTGGGAGGGATCCGTGGGATCTGGGAACAGTAGATTTTTTCCTCTATAAATAGTGAGCCATCTTCATTATTTCTCACACCCTTCCCCACTACTTTCCCCCCCCTTCCCCTTAGGTTTACAAACTCTCTAACCCCGATCCAAGAGTATCTATTTTGTTGAGTTTTGTTTTTCTTTGGTGATCATTCCTAGGTTCCTCTTAAGAAGGCGAGATCACCGCCTTTGAGTCGAGCAGCTCAAGTCCATGG